>CP110844.1:16820600-17346458 GCA_028411795.1 Euphorbia peplus | reverse complement strand
CGTGATATTGGGAAATCCAAAAATCTGAGCTCGAGTTAAAGTCTTGTCCGACGCATCAAAAAAACGTGTTAAAATTCAGTCCCGGTCCCCGAGGCACCCTAGAATCCGGCCCGAAAAACCCAAAATTTAAAAGAACCATCATTTTTTATACGTGTTAGTTGGGGTATTGGGACATCCAAAATCGGAGCTGGAGTTAAGGTTTTGTCCGACACATCATAAAAACGTGTTAAAATTCAGTCCCGATCCCCGAGGCACCCTAGAATCCGGCCCTAAAAACCCAAATTATAAACGACCCGTCATTTGTTATACGTGTTAGTGGTGATATTGGGACATCCAAAAATCTGAGCTCGAGTTAAAGTCTTGTCCGACGCATCGAAAAAACGTGTTAAAATTCAGTCCCGGTCCCGGAGGCACCCTAGAATCCGGCCCGAAAAACCCAAATTATAAATGACCCATCATTTGTTATACGTGTTAGTCGTGATATTGGGACATCCAAAAATCTGAGCTCGAGTTAAAGTCTTGTCCGACGCATCGAAAAAACGTGTTAAAATTCAGTCCCGGTCCCCGAGGCACCCTAGAATCCGGCCCGAAAAACCCAAATTATAAACGACCCATCATTTGTTATACGTGTTAGTCGTGATATTGGGACATCCAAAAATCTAACCTCGAGTTAAAGTCTTGTCCGACGCATCAAAAAAACGTGTTAAAATTCAGTCCCGGTCCCCGAGGCACCCTCGAATCCGGCCCGAAAAACCCAAATTATAAACGACCCACCATTTGTTATACGTGTTAGTCGTGATATTGGGACATCCAAAAATCTGAGCTCGAGTTAAAGTCTTGTCCGACGCATCAAAAAAACGTGTTAAAATTCAATCCCGGTCTCAGAGGCACCCTAGAATCCGGCCCGAAAAACCCAAAATATAAACGACCCATCTTTTGTTATACGTGTTAGTTGGGGTATTGGGACATAAAAAATCTGAGCTCGAGCTAAGGTTTTGTCCGACGCATCATAAAAACGTGTTAAAATTCAGTCCCGGTCCTGGATGCACCCTAGAATCCGGCCCGAAAAACCCAAATTATAAACGACCCAACATTTGTTATACGTGTTAGTCGTGATATTGGGACATCCAAAAATCTGACCTCGAGTTAAAGTCTTGTCCGATGCATCAAAAAAACGTGTTAAAATTCGGTCCCGGTCCCCGAGGCACCCTAGAATCCGGCCCGAAAAACCCAAATTATAAACGACCCATCATTTGTTATACGTGTTAGTCGTGATATTGGGACATCCAAAAATCTAACCTCGAGTTAAAGTCTTGTCCGACGAATCAAAAAAACGTGTTAAAATTCAGTCCCGGTCCCCGAGGCACCCTAGAATTCGGCCCGAAAAACCCAAATTATAAACGACCCATCATTTGTTATACGTGTTAGTCGTGATATTGGGACATCCAAAAATCTGACCTCGAGTTAAAGTCTTGTCCGACGCATCAAAAAAACGTGTTAAAATTCATTCCCGGTCCCCGAGGCACCCTAGAATCCGGCCCGAAAAACCCAAAATTTAAACTAACCATCATTTTTTAAACATGTTAGTTGGGGTATTGGGACATTAAAAATCGGAGCTCGAGTTAAGGTTTTGTCCTACACATCATAAAAACGTGTTAAAATTCAGTCCCGATCCCGGAGGCAGCCTAGAATCCGGCCCGAAAAACCCAAATTATAAACGACCCACCATTTGTTATACGTGTTAGTCGTGATATTGGGACATCCAAAAATCTGAGCTCGAGTTAAAGTCTTGTCCGACGCATCAAAAAAACGTGTTAAAATTCAGTCCCGGTCCCCGAGGCACCCTAGAATCCGGCCCGAAAAACCCAAAATTTAAACGAACCATCATTTTTTAAACATGTTAGTTGGGGTATTGGGACATCAAAAATCGGAGCTCAAGTTAAGGTTTTGTCCTACACATCATAAAAACGTGTTAAAATTCAGTCCCGATCCCGGAGGCACCCTAGAATCCGGCCCGAAAAACCCAAATTATAAACGACCCACCATTTGTTATACGTGTTAGTCGTGATATTGGGACATCCAAAAATCTCAGCTCGAGTTAAAGTCTTGTCCGACGCATCAAAAAAACGTGTTAAAATTCAGTCCCGGTCCCCGTGGCACCCTAGAATCCGGCCCGAAAAACCCAAAATTTAAACAAACCATCATTTGTTATACGTGTTAGTTGGGGTATTGGGACATCAAAAATCTGAGCTCGAGTTAAGGTTTTGTCCGACGCATCAAAAAAACGTGTTAAAATTCAGTCCCGGTCCCCGAGTCACCCTAAAATCCGGCCCGAAAAACCCAAATTATTAACTACCAATCATTTGTTATACGTGTTAGTCGTGATATTGGGACATCCAAAAATCTGAGCTCGAGTTAAAGTCTTGTCCGACGCATAAAAAAAACGTGTTAAAATTCAGTCCCGGTCCCCGAGGCACCCTCTATCCGGCCCGAGAAACCCAAATTATAAACGACCCATCATTTTTTATACGTGTTAGTCGTGATATTAGGACATCCAAAAATCTGAGCTCGAGTTAAGGTTTTGTCCGACGCATCAAAAAAACGTGTTAAAATTCAGTCCCGGTCCCCGAGGCACCCTCGAATCCGGCCCGAAAAACCCAAATTATAAACGACCCACCATTTGTTATACGCGTTAGTCGTGATATTGGGACATCCAAAAATCTGAGCTCGAGTTAAAGTCTTGTCCGACGCATCAAAAAAACGTGTTAAAATTCAGTCCCGGTCCCAGAGGCACCCTAGAATCCGGCCCGAAAAACCCAAAATATAAACGACCCATCATTTGTTATACGTGTTAGTTGGGGTATTGGGACATCAAAAATCTGAGCTCGAGCTAAGGTTTTGTCCGACGCATCATAAAAACGTGTTAAAATTCAGTCCCGGTCCCGGATGCACCCTTGAATCCGGCCCGAAAAACTCAAATTATAAACGACCCAACATTTGTTATACGTGTTAGTCGTGATATTGGGACATCCAAAAATCTGACCTCGAGTTAAAGTCTTGTCCGATGCATCAAAAAAACGTGTTAAAATTCAGTCCCGGTCCCCGAGGCACCCTAGAATCCGGCCCGAAAAACCCAAATTATAAACGACCCATCATTTGTTATACGTGTTAGTCGTGATATTGGGACATCCAAAAATCTAACCTCGAGTTAAAGTCTTGTCCGACGCATCAAAAAAACGTGTTAAAATTCAGTCCCGGTCCCCGAGGCACCCTAGAATCAGGCCCGAAAAACCCAAAATTTAAACGAACCATCATTTTTTATACGTGTTAGTTGGGGTATAGGGACATAAAAAATCGGAGCTCGAGTTAAGGTTTTGTCCGACACATCTTAAAAACGTGTTAAAATTCAGTCCCGGTCCCCGAGGCACCCTAGAATCCGGCCCGAAAAACCCAAATTATAAACGACCCATCATTTGTTATACGTGTTAGTCGTGATATTGGGAAATCCAAAAATCTGAGCTCGAGTTAAAGTCTTGTCCGACGCATCAAAAAAACGTGTTAAAATTCAGTCCCGGTCCCCGAGGCACCCTAGAATCCGGCCCGAAAAACCCAAAATTTAAACGAACCATCATTTTTTATACGTGTTAGTTGGGGTATTGGGACATCAAAAATCGGAGCTGGAGTTAAGGTTTTGTCCGACACATCATAAAAACGTGTTAAAATTCAGTCCCGATCCCCGAGGCACCCTAGAATCCGGCCCTAAAAACCCAAATTATAAACGACCCGTCATTTGTTATACGTGTTAGTGGTGATATTGGGACATCCAAAAATCTGAGCTCGAGTTAAAGTCTTGTCCGACGCATCGAAAAAACGTGTTAAAATTCAGTCCCGGTCCCGGAGGCACCCTAGAATCCGGCCCGAAAAACCCAAATTATAAATGACCCATCATTTGTTATACGTGTTAGTCGTGATATTGGGACATCCAAAAATCTGAGCTCGAGTTAAAGTCTTGTCCGACGCATCGAAAAAACGTGTTAAAATTCAGTCCCGGTCCCCGAGGCACCCTAGAATCCGGCCCGAAAAACCCAAATTATAAACGACCCATCATTTGTTATACGTGTTAGTCGTGATATTGGGACATCCAAAAATCTGAGCTCGAGTTAAAGTCTTGTTCGACGCATCAAAAAAACGTGTTAAAATTCAGTCCCGGTCCCAGAGGCACCCTAGAATCCGGCCCGAAAAACCCAAAATATAAACGACCCATCATTTGTTATACGTGTTAGTTGGGGTATTGGGACATCAAAAATCTGAGCTCGAGCTAAGGTTTTGTCCGACGCATCATAAAAACGTGTTAAAATTCAGTCCCGGTCCCGGATGCACCCTTGAATCCGGCCCGAAAAAACCCAAATTATAAACGACCCAACATTTGTTATACGTGTTAGTCGTGATATTGGGACATCCAAAAATCTGACCTCGAGTTAAAGTCTTGTCCGATGCATCAAAAAAACGTGTTAAAATTCAGTCCCGGTCCCCGAGGCACCCTAGAATCCGGCCCGAAAAACCCAAATTATAAACGACCCATCATTTGTTATACGTGTTAGTCGTGATATTGGGACATCCAAAAATCTGACCTCGAGTTAAAGTCTTGTCCGACGCATCAAAAAAACGTGTTAAAATTCAGTCCCAGTCCCCGAGGCACCCTAGAATCAGGCCCGAAAAACCCAAAATTTAAACGAACCATCATTTTTTATACGTGTTAGTTGGGGTATAGGGACATAAAAAATCGGAGCTCGAGTTAAGGTTTTGTCCGACACATCTTAAAAACGTGTTAAAATTCAGTCCCGGTCCCCGAGGCACCCTCGAATCCGGCCCGAAAAACCCAAATTATAAACGACCCATCATTTGTTATACGTGTTAGTCGTGATATTGGGACATCCAAAAATCTAACCTCGAGTAAAAGTCTTGTCCGACGCATTAAAAAAACGTGTTAAAATTCAGTCCCGGTACCCGAGGCACCCTAAAATCCGGCCCGAAAAACCCAAATTATTAACTACCAATCATTTGTTATACGTGTTAGTCGTGATATTGGGACATCCAAAAATCTGAGCTCGAGTTAAAGTCTTGTCCGACGCATAAAAAAAACGTGTTAAAATTCAGTCCCGGTCCCCGAGGCACCCTCTATCCGGCCCGAGAAACCCAAATTATAAACGACCCATCATTTGTTATACGTGTTAGTCGTGATATTAGGACATCCAAAAATCTGAGCTCGAGTTAAGGTTTTGTCCGACGCATCAAAAAAACGTGTTAAAATTCAGTCCCGGTCCCCGAGGCACCCTCGAATCCGGCCCGAAAAACCCAAATTATAAACGACCCATCATTTGTTATACGTGTTAGTCGTGATATTGGGACATCCAAAAATCTAACCTCGAGTAAAAGTCTTGTCCGACGCATTAAAAAAACGTGTTAAAATTCAGTCCCGGTACCCGAGGCACCCTAAAATCCGGCCCGAAAAACCCAAATTATTAACTACCAATCATTTGTTATACGTGTTAGTCGTGATATTGGGACATCCAAAAATCTGAGCTCGAGTTAAAGTCTTGTCCGACGCATAAAAAAAACGTGTTAAAATTCAGTCCCGGTCCCCGAGGCACCCTCTATCCGGCCCGAGAAACCCAAATTATAAACGACCCATCATTTGTTATACGTGTTAGTCGTGATATTAGAAAATCCAAAAATCTGAGCTCGAGTTAAGGTTTTGTCCGACGCATCATAAAAACGTGTTAAAATTCAGTCCCGGTCCCCGAGGCACCCTCGAATCCGGCCCGAAAAACCCAAATTATAAACGACCCATCATTTGTTATACGTGTTAGTCGTGATATTGGGACATCCAAAAATCTAACCTCGAGTAAAAGTCTTGTCCGACGCATTAAAAAAACGTGTTAAAATTCAGTCCCGGTACCCGAGGCACCCTAAAATCCGGCCCGAAAAACCCAAATTATTAACTACCAATCATTTGTTATACGTGTTAGTCGTGATATTGGGACATCCAAAAATCTGAGCTCGAGTTAAAGTCTTGTCCGACGCATAAAAAAAACGTGTTAAAATTCAGTCCCGGTCCCCGAGGCACCCTCTATCCGGCCCGAGAAACCCAAATTATAAACGACCCATCATTTGTTATACGTGTTAGTCGTGATATTAGAAAATCCAAAAATCTGAGCTCGAGTTAAGGTTTTGTCCGACGCATCATAAAAACGTGTTAAAATTCAGTCCCGGTCCCCGAGGCACCCTCGAATCCGGCCCGAAAAACCCAAATTATAAACGACCCATCATTTGTTATACGTGTTAGTCGTGATATTGGGACATCCAAAAATCTAACCTCGAGTAAAAGTCTTGTCCGACGCATTAAAAAAACGTGTTAAAATTCAGTCCCGGTACCCGAGGCACCCTAAAATCCGGCCCGAAAAACCCAAATTATTAACTACCAATCATTTGTTATACGTGTTAGTCGTGATATTGGGACATCCAAAAATCTGAGCTCGAGTTAAAGTCTTGTCCGACGCATAAAAAAAACGTGTTAAAATTCAGTCCCGGTCCCCGAGGCACCCTCTATCCGGCCCGAGAAACCCAAATTATAAACGACCCATCATTTGTTATACGTGTTAGTCGTGATATTAGGACATCCAAAAATCTGAGCTCGAGTTAAGGTTTTGTCCGACGCATCATAAAAACGTGTTAAAATTCAGTCCCGGTCCCCGAGGCACCCTCGAATCCGGCCCGAAAAACCCAAATTATAAACGACCCACCATTTGTTATACGTGTTAGTCGTGATATTGGGACATCCAAAAATCTGAGCTCGAGTTAAAGTCTTGTCCGACGCATCAAAAAAACGTGTTAAAATTCAGTCCCGGTACCCGAGGCACCCTAAAATCCGGCCCGAAAAACCCAAAATATAAACGACCCATCATTTGTTATACGTGTTAGTTGGGGTATTGGGACATCAAAAATCTGAGCTCGAGCTAAGGTTTTGTCCGACGCATCATAAAAACGTGTTAAAATTCAGTCCCGGTCCCGGATGCACCCTTGAATCCGGCCCGAAAAACCCAAATTATAAACGACCCAACATTTGTTATACGTGTTAGTCGTGATATTGGGAAATCCAAAAATCTGAGCTCGAGTTAAAGTCTTGTCCGACGCATCAAAAAAACGTGTTAAAATTCAGTCCCGGTCCCAGAGGCACCCTAGAATCCGGCCCGAAAAACCCAAAATATAAACGACCCATCATTTGTTATACGTGTTAGTTGGGGTATTGGGACATCAAAAATCTGAGCTCGAGCTAAGGTTTTGTCCGACGCATCATAAAAACGTGTTAAAATTCAGTCCCGGTCCCGGATGCACCCTTGAATCCGGCCCGAAAAACCCAAATTATAAACGACCCAACATTTGTTATACGTGTTAGTCGTGATATTGGGACATCCAAAAATCTGACCTCGAGTTAAAGTCTTGTCCGATGCATCAAAAAAACGTGTTAAAATTCAGTCCCGGTCCCTGAGGCACCCTAGAATCCGGCCCGAAAAACCCAAATTATAAACGACCCATCATTTGTTATACGTGTTAGTCGTGATATTGGGACATCCAAAAATCTGACCTCGAGTTAAAGTCTTGTCCGACGCATCAAAAAAACGTGTTAAAATTCAGTCCCGGTCCCCGAGGCACCCTAGAATCCGGCCCGAAAAACCCAAATTATAAACGACCCATCATTTGTTATACGTGTTAGTCGTGATATTGGGACATCCAAAAATCTGACCTCGAGTTAAAGTCTTGTCCGACGCATCAAAAAAACGTGTTAAAATTCAGTCCCGGTCCCCGAGGCACCCTAGAATCAGGCCCGAAAAACCCAAAATTTAAACGAACCATCATTTTTTATACGTGTTAGTTGGGGTATAGGGACATAAAAAATCGGAGCTCGAGTTAAGGTTTTGTCCGACACATCTTAAAAACGTGTTAAAATTCAGTCCCGGTCCCCGAGGCACCCTAGAATCCGGCCCGAAAAACCCAAATTATAAACGACCCATCATTTGTTATACGTGTTAGTCGTGATATTGGGAAATCCAAAAATCTGAGCTCGAGTTAAAGTCTTGTCCAACGCATCAAAAAAACGTGTTAAAATTTAGTCCTGGTCCCCGAGGCACCCTAGAATCCGGCCCGAAAAACCCAAAATTTAAACGAACCATCATTTTTTATACGTGTTAGTTGGGGTATTGGGACATCAAAAATCGGAGCTGGAGTTAAGGTTTTGTCCGACACATCATAAAAACGTGTTAAAATTCAGTCCCGATCCCCGAGGCACCCTAGAATCCGGCCCTAAAAACCCAAATTATAAACGACCCGTCATTTGTTATACGTGTTAGTGGTGATATTGGGACATCCAAAAATCTGAGCTCGAGTTAAAGTCTTGTCCGACGCATCGAAAAAACGTGTTAAAATTCAGTCCCGGTCCCGGAGGCACCTTAGAATCCGGCCCGAAAAACCCAAATTATAAATGACCCATCATTTGTTATACGTGTTAGTCGTGATATTGGGACATCCAAAAATCTAAGCTCGAGTTAAAGTCTTGTCCGACGCATCGAAAAAACGTGTTAAAATTCAGTCTCGGTCCCCGAGGCACCCTAGAATCCGGCCCGAAAAACCCAAATTATAAACGACCCATCATTTGTTATACGTGTTAGTCGTGATATTGGGACATCCAAAAATCTGACCTCGAGTTAAAGTCTTGTCCGACGCATCAAAAAAACGTGTTAAAATTCAGTCCCGGTCCCCGAGGCACCCTCGAATCCGGCCTGAAAAACCCAAATTATAAACGACCCACCATTTGTTATACGTGTTAGTCGTGATATTGGGACATCCAAAAATCTGAGCTCGAGTTAAAGTCTTGTCCGACGCATCAAAAAAACGTGTTAAAATTCAGTCCCGGTCCCAGAGGCACCCTAGAATCCGGCCCGAAAAACCCAAAATATAAACGACCCATCATTTGGTATACGTGTTAGTTGGGGTATTCGGACATCAAAAATCTGAGCTCGAGCTAAGGTTTTGTCCGACGCATCATAAAAACGTGTTAAAATTCAGTCCCGGTCCCGGATGCACCCTAGAATCCGGCCCGAAAAACCCAAATTATAAACGACCCAACATTTGTTATATGTGTTAGTCGTGATATTGGGACATCCAAAAATCTGACCTCGAGTTAAAGTCTTGTCCGATGCATCAAAAAAACGTGTTAAAATTCAGTCCCGGTCCCCGAGGCACCCTAGAATCCGGCCCGAAAAACCCAAATTATAAACGACCCATCATTTGTTATACGTGTTAGTCGTGATATTGGGACATCCAAAAATCTGACCTCGAGTTAAAGTCTTGTCCGACGCATCAAAAAAACGTGTTAAAATTCATTCTCAGTCCCCGAGGCACCCTAGAATCCGGCCCGAAAAACCCAAAATTTAAACTAACCATCATTTTTTAAACATGTTAGTTGGGGTATTGGGACATTAAAAATCGGAGCTCGAGTTAAGGTTTTGTCCTACACATCATAAAAACGTGTTAAATTTCTGTCCCGATTCCGGAGGCAGCCTAGAATCCGGCCCGAAAAACCCAAATTATAAACGACCCACGATTTGTTATACGTGTTAGTCGTGATATTGGGACATCCAAAAATCTGAGCTCGAGTTAAAGTCTTGTCCGACGCATCAAAAAAACGTGTTAAAATTCAGTCCCGGTCCCCGAGGCACCCTAGAATCCGGCCCGAAAAACCCAAAATTTAAACGAACCATCATTTTTTATACGTGTTAGTTGGGGTATTGGGACATCAAAAATCGGAGCTCGAGTTAAGGTTTTGTCCGACACATCATAAAAACGTGTTAAAATTCAGTCCCGATCCCCAAGGCACCCTAGAATCCGGCCCTAAAAACCCAAATTATAAACGACCCATCATTTGTTATACGTGTTAGTCGTAATATTGGGACATCCAAAAATCTGAGCTCGAGTTAAAGTTCTGTCTGACGCATCCAAAAAACGTGTTAAAATTCAGTCCCGGTCCCCGAGGCACCCTAAAATCCGGCCCGAAAAACCCAAAATTTAAACGACCCATCATTTGTTATACGTGTTAGTTGGGGTATTGGGACATCAAAAATCCGAGCTCGAGTTAAGGTTTTGTCCGACGCATCATAAAAACGTGTTAAAATTCAGTCCCGGTCGAGGAGGCACCCTAGAATCAGGCCCGAAAAACCCAAATTATAAACGACCCATCATTTGTTATACGTGTTAGTCGTGATATTGGGACATCCAAAAATCTGAGCTCGAGTTAAAGTCTTGTCCGACGCATCAAAAAAACGTGTTAAAATTCAGTCCCGGTCCCCGAGGCACCCTAGAATCCGGCTCGAAAAACCCAAATTATAAACGACCCATAATTTTTTATACGTGTTAGTCGTGATATTGGGACATCCAAAAATCTAACCTCGAGTAAAAGTCTTGTCCGACGCATCAAAAAAACGTGTTAAAATTCAGTCCCGGTCCCCGAGGCACCCTAGAATCCGGCTCGAAACACCCAAATTATAAACAACCCATCATTTGTTATATGTGTTAGTCGTGATATTGGGACAATCAAAAATCTGAGCTCGAGTTAAAGTCTTGTCCGACGCATCAAAAAAACGTGTTAAATTTCAGTCCCGGTCCCCGAGGCACCCTAGAATCCGGCCCGACAAACCCAAAATATAAACGACCCATCATTTGTTATACGTGTTAGTTGGGGTATTGGGACATCAAAAATCTGAGAAAGAGCTAAGGTTTTGTCCGACGCATCATAAAAACGTGTTAAAATTCAGTCCCGATCCCCGATGCATCCTCGAATCCGGCCCGAAAAACCCAAATTATAAACGACCCAACATTTGTTATACGTGTTAGTCGTGATATTGGGACATCCAAAAATCTGAGCTCGAGTTAAAGTCTTGTCCGACGCATCAAAAAAACGTGTTAAAATTCAGTCCCGGTCCCCGAGGCACCCTAGAATCCGGCCCGAAAAACCCAAATTATAAACGACCCATCATTTGTTATACGTGTTAGTCGTGATATTGGGACATCCAAAAATCTAACCTCGAGTAAAAGTCTTGTCCGACGCATCAAAAAAACGTGTTAAAATTCAGTCCCGGTCCCCGAGGCACCCTAGAATCCGGCTCGAAACACCCAAATTATAAACGACCCATCATTTGTTATATGTGTTAGTCGTGATATTGGGACATCCAAAAATCTGAGCTCGAGTTAAAGTCTTGTCCGACGCATCAAAAAAACGTGTTAAAATTCAGTCCCGGTCCCCGAGGCACCCAAGAATCCGGCCCGAAAAACCCAAAATTTTAACGAACCATCATTTTTTAAACATGTTAGTTGGGGTATTGGGACATCAAAAATCGGAGCTCGAGTTAAGGTTTTGTCCTACACATCATAAAAACGTGTTAAAATTCAGTCCCGATCCCGGAGGCACCCTAGAATCCGGCCCGAAAAACCCAAATTATAAACGACCCACCATTTGTTATACGTGTTAGTCGTGATATTGGGACATCCAAAAATCTGAGCTCCAGTTAAAGTCTTGTCCGACGCCTCAAAAAAACGTGTTAAAATTCAGTCCCGGTCCCCGAGACACCGTAGAATCCGGCCCAAAAAACCCAAAATTTAAACGACCCATCATTTTTTATATGTGTTAGTTGGGGTATTGGGACATCCAAATATCTAACCTCGAGTTAAAGTCTTGTCCGACGCATCAAAAAAACGTGTTAAAATTCAGTCCCGGTCCCCGAGGCACCCTAGAATCCGGCCCTAAAAACCCAAATTATAAACGACCCATCATTTGTTATACGTGTTAGTGGTGATATTGGGACATCCAAAAATCTGAGCTCGAGTTAAAGTCTTGTCCGACGCATCAAAAAAACGTGTTAAAATTCAGTCCCGGTCCCCGAGGCACCCTAGAATCCGGCCCGAAAAACCCAAATTATAAACGACCCATCATTTGTTATACGTGTTAGTCGTGATATTGGGACATCCAAAAATCTGACCTCGAGTTAAAGTCTTGTCCGACGCATCAAAAAAACGTGTTAAAATTCAGTCCCGGTCCCGAGGCACCCTCGAATCTGGCCCGAAAAACCCAAATTAAAAACGACCCACCATTTGTTATACTTTTTAGTCGTGATATTGGGACATCCAAAAATCTGACCTCGAGTTAAAGTCTTGTCCGACGCATCAAAAAAACGTGTTAAAATTCAGTCCCGGTCCCCGAGGCACCCTAGAATCAGGCCCGAAAAACCCAAAATTTAAACGAACCATCATTTTTTATACGTGTTAGTTGGGGTATAGGGACATAAAAAATCGGAGCTCGAGTTAAGGTTTTGTCCGACACATCTTAAAAACGTGTTAAAATTCAGTCCCGGTCCCCGAGGCACCCCAGAATCCGGCCCGAAAAACCCAAATTATAAACGACCCATCATTTGTTATACGTGTTAGTCGTGATATTGGGAAATCCAAAAATCTGAGCTCGAGTTAAAGTCTTGTCCGACGCATCAAAAAAACGTGTTAAAATTCAGTCCCGGTCCCCGAGGCACCCTAGAATCCGGCCCGAAAAACCCAAAATTTAAACGAACCATCATTTTTTATACGTGTTAGTTGGGGTATTGGGACATCAAAAATCGGAGCTGGAGTTAAGGTTTTGTCCGACACATCATAAAAACGTGTTAAAATTCAGTCCCGATCCCCGAGGCACCCTAGAATCCGGCCCTAAAAACCCAAATTATAAACGACCCGTCATTTGTTATACGTGTTAGTGGTGATATTGGGACATCCAAAAATCTGAGCTCGAGTTAAAGTCTTGTCCGACGCATCGAAAAAACGTGTTAAAATTCAGTCCCGGTCCCGGAGGCACCTTAGAATCCGGCCCGAAAAACCCAAATTATAAATGACCCATCATTTGTTATACGTGTTAGTCGTGATATTGGGACATCCAAAAATCTGAGCTCGAGTTAAAGTCTTGTCCGACGCATCGAAAAAACGTGTTAAAATTCAGTCCCGGTCCCCGAGGCACCCTAGAATCCGGCCCGAAAAACCCAAATTATAAACGACCCATCATTTGTTATACGTGTTAGTCGTGATATTGGGACATCCAAAAATCTGACCTCGAGTTAAAGTCTTGTCCGACGCATCAAAAAAATGTGTTAAAATTCAGTCCCGGTCCCCGAGGCACCCTCGAATCCGGCCTGAAAAACCCAAATTATAAACGACCCACCATTTGTTATACGTGTTAGTCGTGATATTGGGACATCCAAAAATCTGAGCTCGAGTTAAAGTCTTGTCCGACGCATCAAAAAAACGTGTTAAAATTCAGTCCCGGTCCCAGAGGCACCCTAGAATCCGGCCCGAAAAACCCAAAATATAAACGACCCATCATTTGTTATACGTGTTAGTTGGGGTATTCGGACATCAAAAATCTGAGCTCGAGCTAAGGTTTTGTCCGACGCATCATAAAAACGTGTTAAAATTCAGTCCCGGTCCCGGATGCACCCTAGAATCCGGCCCGAAAAACCCAAATTATAAACGACCCAACATTTGTTATATGTGTTAGTCGTGATATTGGGACATCCAAAAATCTGACCTCGAGTTAAAGTCTTGTCCGATGCATCAAAAAAACGTGTTAAAATTCAGTCCCGGTCCCCGAGGCACCCTAGAATCCGGCCCGAAAAACCCAAATTATAAACGACCCATCATTTGTTATACGTGTTAGTCGTGATATTGGGACATCCAAAAATCTGACCTCGAGTTAAAGTCTTGTCCGACGCATCAAAAAAACGTGTTAAAATTCAGTCCCGGTCCCCGAGGCACCCTAGAATCCGACCCGAAAAACCCAAAATTTAAACTAACCATCATTTTTTAAACATGTTAGTTGGGGTATTGGGACATAAAAAATCAGAGCTCGAGTTAAGGTTTTGTCCTACACATCATAAAAACGTGTTAAAATTCAGTCCCGATCCCGGAGGCACCCTAGAATCCGGCCCGAAAAACCCAAATTATAAACGACCCACCATTTGTTATACGTGTTAGTCGTGATATTGGGACATCCAAAAATCTGAGCTCGAGTTAAAGTCTTGTCCGACGCATCAAAAAAACGTGTTAAAATTCAGTCCCGGTCCCCGAGGCACCCTAGAATCCGGCCCGAAAAACCCAAAATTTAAACGAACCATCATTTTTTATACGTGTTAGTTGGGGTATAGGGACATAAAAAATCAGAGCTCGAGTTAAGGTTTTGTCCGACACATCTTAAAAACGTGTTAAAATTCAGTCCCGATCCCCGAGGCACCCTAGAATCCGGCCCGAAAAACCCAAATTATAAACGACCCATCATTTGTTATACGTGTTAGTCGTGATATTGGGAAATCCAAAAATCTGAGCTCGAGTTAAAGTCTTGTCCGACGCATCAAAAAAACGTGTTAAAATTCAGTCCCGGTCCCCGAGGCACCCTAGAATCCGGCCCGAAAAACCCAAAATTTAAACGAACCATCATTTTTTATACGTGTTAGTTGGGGTATTGGGACATCAAAAATCGGAGCTCGAGTTAAGGTTTTGTCCGACACATCATAAAAACGTGTTAAAATTCAGTCCCGATCCCCAAGGCACCCTAGAATCCGGCCCTAAAAACCCAAATTATAAACGACCCATCATTTGTTATACGTGTTAGTCGTAATATTGGGACATCCAAAAATCTGAGCTCGAGTTAAAGTTCTGTCTGACGCATCCAAAAAACGTGTTAAAATTCAGTCCCGGTCCCCGAGGCACCCTAAAATCCGGCCCGAAAAACCCAAAATTTAAACGACCCATCATTTGTTATACGTGTTAGTTGGGGTATTGGGACATCAAAAATCCGAGCTCGAGTTAAGGTTTTGTCCGACGCATCATAAAAACGTGTTAAAATTCAGTCCCGGTCGAGGAGGCACCCTAGAATCAGGCCCGAAAAACCCAAATTATAAACGACCCATCATTTGTTATACGTGTTAGTCGTGATATTGGGACATCCAAAAATCTGAGCTCGAGTTAAAGTCTTGTCCGACGCATCAAAAAAACGTGTTAAAATTCAGTCCCGGTCCCCGAGGCACCCTAGAATCCGGCTCGAAAAACCCAAATTATAAACGACCCATAATTTTTTATACGTGTTAGTCGTGATATTGGGACATCCAAAAATCTAACCTCGAGTAAAAGTCTTGTCCGACGCATCAAAAAAACGTGTTAAAATTCAGTCCCGGTCCCCGAGGCACCCTAGAATCCGGCTCGAAACACCCAAATTATAAACAACCCATCATTTGTTATATGTGTTAGTCGTGATATTGGGACAATCAAAAATCTGAGCTCGAGTTCAAGTCTTGTCCGACGCATCAAAAAAACGTGTTAAATTTCAGTCCCGGTCCCCGAGGCACCCTAGAATCCGGCCCGACAAACCCAAAATATAAACGACCCATCATTTGTTATACGTGTTAGTTGGGGTATTGGGACATCAAAAATCTGAGCAAGAGCTAAGGTTTTGTCCGACGCATCATAAAAACGTGTTAAAATTCAGTCCCGATCCCGGATGCATCCTCGAATCCGGCCCGAAAAACCCAAATTATAAACGACCCAACATTTGTTATACGTGTTAGTCGTGATATTGGGACATCCAAAAATCTGAGCTCGAGTTAAAGTCTTGTCCGACGCATCAAAAAAACGTGTTAAAATTCAGTCCCGGTCCCCGAGGCACCCTAGAATCCGGCCCGAAAAACCCAAATTATAAACGACCCATCATTTGTTATACGTGTTAGTCGTGATATTGGGACATCCAAAAATCTAACCTCGAGTAAAAGTCTTGTCCGACGCATCAAAAAAACGTGTTAAAATTCAGTCCCGGTCCCCGAGGCACCCTAGAATCCGGCTCGAAACACCCAAATTATAAACGACCCATCATTTGTTATATGTGTTAGTCGTGATATTGGGACATCCAAAAATCTGAGCTCGAGTTAAAGTCTTGTCCGACGCATCAAAAAAACGTGTTAAAATTCAGTCCCGGTCCCCGAGGCACCCAAGAATCCGGCCCGAAAAACCCAAAATTTAAACGAACCATCATTTTTTAAACATGTTAGTTGGGGTATTGGGACATCAAAAATCGGAGCTCGAGTTAAGGTTTTGTCCTACACATCATAAAAACGTGTTAAAATTCAGTCCCGATCCCGGAGGCACCCTAGAATCCGGCCCGAAAAACCCAAATTATAAACGACCCACCATTTGTTATACGTGTTAGTCGTGATATTGGGACATCCAAAAATCTGAGCTCCAGTTAAAGTCTTGTCCGACGCATCAAAAAAACGTGTTAAAATTCAGTCCCGGTCCCCGAGGCACCCTAGAATCCGGCCCTAAAAACCCAAATTATAAACGACCCATCATTTGTTATACGTGTTAGTGGTGATATTGGGACATCCAAAAATCTGAGCTCGAGTTAAAGTCTTGTCCGACGCATCAAAAAAACGTGTTAAAATTCAGTCCCGGTCCCCGAGGCACCCTAGAATCCGGCCCGACAAACCCAAAATATAAACGACCCATCATTTGTTATACGTGTTAGTTGGGGTATTGGGACATCAAAAATCTGAGCAAGAGCTAAGGTTTTGTCCGACGCATCATAAAAACGTGTTAAAATTCAGTCCCGATCCCGGATGCATCCTCGAATCCGGCCCGAAAAACCCAAATTATAAACGACCCAACATTTGTTATACGTGTTAGTCGTGATATTGGGACATCCAAAAATCTGAGCTCGAGTTAAAGTCTTGTCCGACGCATCAAAAAAACGTGTTAAAATTTAGTCCCGGTCCCCGAGGCACCCTAGAATCCGGCCCGAAAAACCCAAATTATAAACGACCCATCATTTGTTATACGTGTTAGTCGTGATATTGGGACATCCAAAAATCTAACCTCGAGTAAAAGTCTTGTCCGACGCATCAAAAAAACGTGTTAAAATTCAGTCCCGGTCCCCGAGGCACCCTAGAATCCGGCTCGAAACACCCAAATTATAAACGACCCATCATTTGTTATATGTGTTAGTCGTGATATTGGGACATCCAAAAATCTGAGCTCGAGTTAAAGTCTTGTCCGACGCATCAAAAAAACGTGTTAAAATTCAGTCCCGGTCCCCGAGGCACCCAAGAATCCGGCCCGAAAAACCCAAAATTTAAACGAACCATCATTTTTTAAACATGTTAGTTGGGGTATTGGGACATCAAAAATCGGAGCTCGAGTTAAGGTTTTGTCCTACACATCATAAAAACGTGTTAAAATTCAGTCCCGATCCCGGAGGCACCCTAGAATCCGGCCCGAAAAACCCAAATTATAAACGACCCACCATTTGTTATACGTGTTAGTCGTGATATTGGGACATCCAAAAATCTGAGCTCCAGTTAAAGTCTTGTCCGACGCCTCAAAAAAACGTGTTAAAATTCAGTCCCGGTCCCCGAGACACCGTAGAATCCGGCCCAAAAAACCCAAAATTTAAACGACCCATCATTTTTTATATGTGTTAGTTGGGGTATTGGGACATCCAAATATCTAACCTCGAGTTAAAGTCTTGTCCGACGCATCAAAAAAACGTGTTAAAATTCAGTCCCGGTCCCCGAGGCACCCTAGAATCCGGCCCTAAAAACCCAAATTATAAACGACCCATCATTTGTTATACGTGTTAGTGGTGATATTGGGACATCCAAAAATCTGAGCTCGAGTTAAAGTCTTGTCCGACGCATCAAAAAAACGTGTTAAAATTCAGTCCCGGTCCCCGAGGCACCCTAGAATCCGGCCCGAAAAACCCAAATTATAAACGACCCATCATTTGTTATACGTGTTAGTGGTGATATTGGGACATCCAAAAATCTGAGCTCGAGTTAAAGTCTTGTCCGACGCATCAAAAAAACGTGTTAAAATTCAGTCCCGGTCCCCGAGGCACCCAAGAATCCGGCCCGAAAAACCTAAAATTTAAACGAACCATCATTTTTTAAACATGTTAGTTGGGGTATTGGGACATCAAAAATCGGAGCTCGAGTTAAGGTTTTGTCCTACACATCATAAAAACGTGTTAAAATTCAGTCCCGATCCCGGAGGCACCCTAGAATCCGGCCCGAAAAACCCAAATTATAAACGACCCACCATTTGTTATACGTGTTAGTCGTGATATTGGGACATCCAAAAATCTGAGCTCCAGTTAAAGTCTTGTCCGACGCCTCAAAAAAACGTGTTAAAATTCAGTCCCGGTCCCCGAGACACCGTAGAATCCGGCCCAAAAAACCCAAAATTTAAACGACCCATCATTTTTTATATGTGTTAGTTGGGGTATTGGGACATCCAAATATCTAACCTCGAGTTAAAGTCTTGTCCGACGCATCAAAAAAACGTGTTAAAATTCAGTCCCGGTCCCCGAGGCACCCTAGAATCCGGCCCTAAAAACCCAAATTATAAACGACCCATCATTTGTTATACGTGTTAGTGGTGATATTGGGACATCCAAAAATCTGAGCTCGAGTTAAAGTCTTGTCCGACGCATCAAAAAAACGTGTTAAAATTCAGTCCCGGTCCCCGAGGCACCCTAGAATCCGGCCCGAAAAACCCAAATTATAAACGACCCATCATTTGTTATACGTGTTAGTGGTGATATTGGGACATCCAAAAATCTGAGCTCGAGTTAAAGTCTTGTCCGACGCATCAAAAAAACGTGTTAAAATTCAGTCCCGGTCCCCGAGGCACCCAAGAATCCGGCCCGAAAAACCTAAAATTTAAACGAACCATCATTTTTTAAACATGTTAGTTGGGGTATTGGGACATCAAAAATCGGAGCTCGAGTTAAGGTTTTGTCCTACACATCATAAAAACGTGTTAAAATTCAGTCCCGATCCCGGAGGCACCCTAGAATCCGGCCCGAAAAACCCAAATTATAAACGACCCACCATTTGTTATACGTGTTAGTCGTGATATTGGGACATCCAAAAATCTGAGCTCCAGTTAAAGTCTTGTCCGACGCCTCAAAAAAACGTGTTAAAATTAAGTCCCGGTCCCCGAGACACCGTAGAATCCGGCCCAAAAAACCCAAAATTTAAACGACCCATCATTTTTTATATGTGTTAGTTGGGGTATTGGGACATCCAAATATCTAACCTCGAGTTAAAGTCTTGTCCGACGCATCAAAAAAACGTGTTAAAATTCAGTCCCGGTCCCCGAGGCACCCTAGAATCCGGCCCTAAAAACCCAAATTATAAACGACCCATCATTTGTTATACGTGTTAGTGGTGATATTGGGACATCCAAAAATCTGAGCTCGAGTTAAAGTCTTGTCCGACGCATCAAAAAAACGTGTTAAAATTCAGTCCCGGTCCCCGAGGCACCCTAGAATCCGGCCCGAAAAACCCAAATTATAAACGACCCATGATTTGTTATACGTGTTAGTGGTGATATTGGGACATCCAAAAATCTGAGCTCGAGTTAAAGTCTTGTCCGACGCATCAAAAAAACGTGTTAAAATTCAGTCCCGGTCCCCGAGGCACCCAAGAATCCGGCCCGAAAAACCCAAATTATAAACGACCCATCATTTGTTATACGTGTTAGTGGTGATATTGGGACATCCAAAAATCTGAGCTCGAGTTAAAGTCTTGTCCGACGCATCAAAAAAACGTGTTAAAATTCAGTCCCGGTCCCCGAGGCACCCTAGAATCCGGCCCTAAAAACCCAAATTATAAACGACCCATCATTTGTTATACGTGTTAGTGGTGATATTGGGACATCCAAAAATCTGAGCTCGAGTTAAAGTCTTGTCCGACGCATCAAAAAAACGTGTTAAAATTCAGTCCCGGTCCCCGAGGCACCCTAGAATCCGGCCCGACAAACCCAAAATATAAACGACCCATCATTTGTTATACGTGTTAGTTGGGGTATTGGGACATCAAAAATCTGAGCAAGAGCTAAGGTTTTGTCCGACGCATCATAAAAACGTGTTAAAATTCAGTCCCGATCCCGGAGGCACCCTAGAATCCGGCCCGAAAAACCCAAATTATAAACGACCCACCATTTGTTATACGTGTTAGTCGTGATATTGGGACATCCAAAAATCTGAGCTCCAGTTAAAGTCTTGTCCGACGCCTCAAAAAAACGTGTTAAAATTCAGTCCCGGTCCCCGAGGCACCCTAGAATCCGGCCCGAAAAACCCAAATTATAAACGACCCATCATTTGTTATACGTGTTAGTGGTGATATTGGGACATCCAAAAATCTGAGCTCGAGTTAAAGTCTTGTCCGACGCATCAAAAAAACGTGTTAAAATTCAGTCCCGGTCCCCGAGGCACCCAAGAATCCGGCCCGAAAAACCTAAAATTTAAACGAACCATCATTTTTTAAACATGTTAGTTGGGGTATTGGGACATCAAAAATCGGAGCTCGAGTTAAGGTTTTGTCCTACACATCATAAAAACGTGTTAAAATTCAGTCCCGATCCCGGAGGCACCCTAGAATCCGGCCCGAAAAACCCAAATTATAAACGACCCACCATTTGTTATACGTGTTAGTCGTGATATTGGGACATCCAAAAATCTGAGCTCCAGTTAAAGTCTTGTCCGACGCCTCAAAAAAACGTGTTAAAATTCAGTCCCGGTCCCCGAGACACCGTAGAATCCGGCCCAAAAAACCCAAAATTTAAACGACCCATCATTTTTTATATGTGTTAGTTGGGGTATTGGGACATCCAAATATCTAACCTCGAGTTAAAGTCTTGTCCGACGCATCAAAAAAACGTGTTAAAATTCAGTCCCGGTCCCCGAGGCACCCTAGAATCCGGCCCTAAAAACCCAAATTATAAACGACCCATCATTTGTTATACGTGTTAGTGGTGATATTGGGACATCCAAAAATCTGAGCTCGAGTTAAAGTCTTGTCCGACGCATCAAAAAAACGTGTTAAAATTCAGTCCCGGTCCCCGAGGCACCCTAGAATCCGGCCCGAAAAACCCAAATTATAAACGACCCATGATTTGTTATACGTGTTAGTGGTGATATTGGGACATCCAAAAATCTGAGCTCGAGTTAAAGTCTTGTCCGACGCATCAAAAAAACGTGTTAAAATTCAGTCCCGGTCCCCGAGGCACCCAAGAATCCGGCCCGAAAAACCCAAATTATAAACGACCCATCATTTGTTATACGTGTTAGTGGTGATATTGGGACATCCAAAAATCTGAGCTCGAGTTAAAGTCTTGTCCGACGCATCAAAAAAACGTGTTAAAATTCAGTCCCGGTCCCCGAGGCACCCTAGAATCCGGCCCTAAAAACCCAAATTATAAACGACCCATCATTTGTTATACGTGTTAGTGGTGATATTGGGACATCCAAAAATCTGAGCTCGAGTTAAAGTCTTGTCCGACGCATCAAAAAAACGTGTTAAAATTCAGTCCCGGTCCCCGAGGCACCCTAGAATCCGGCCCGACAAACCCAAAATATAAACGACCCATCATTTGTTATACGTGTTAGTTGGGGTATTGGGACATCAAAAATCTGAGCAAGAGCTAAGGTTTTGTCCGACGCATCATAAAAACGTGTTAAAATTCAGTCCCGATCCCGGATGCATCCTCGAATCCGGCCCGAAAAACCCAAATTATAAACGACCCAACATTTGTTATACGTGTTAGTCGTGATATTGGGATATCCAAAAATCTGAGCTCGAGTTAAAGTCTTGTCCGACGCATCAAAAAAACGTGTTAAAATTCAGTCCCGGTCCCCGAGGCACCCTAGAATCCGGCCCGAAAAACCCAAATTATAAACGACCCATCATTTGTTATACGTGTTAGTCGTGATATTGGGACATCCAAAAATCTAACCTCGAGTAAAAGTCTTGTCCGACGCATCAAAAAAACGTGTTAAAATTCAGTCCCGGTCCCCGAGGCACCCTAGAATCCGGCTCGAAACACCCAAATTATAAACGACCCATCATTTGTTATATGTGTTAGTCGTGATATTGGGACATCCAAAAATCTGAGCTCGAGTTAAAGTCTTGTCCGACGCATCAAAAAAACGTGTTAAAATTCAGTCCCGGTCCCCGAGGCACCCAAGAATCCGGCCCGAAAAACCCAAAATTTAAACGAACCATCATTTTTTAAACATGTTAGTTGGGGTATTGGGACATCAAAAATCGGAGCTCGAGTTAAGGTTTTGTCCTACACATCATAAAAACGTGTTAAAATTCAGTCCCGATCCCGGAGGCACCCTAGAATCCGGCCCGAAAAACCCAAATTATAAACGACCCACCATTTGTTATACGTGTTAGTCGTGATATTGGGACATCCAAAAATCTGAGCTCCAGTTAAAGTCTTGTCCGACGCCTCAAAAAAACGTGTTAAAATTCAGTCCCGGTCCCCGAGACACCGTAGAATCCGGCCCAAAAAACCCAAAATTTAAACGACCCATCATTTTTTATATGTGTTAGTTGGGGTATTGGGACATCCAAATATCTAACCTCGAGTTAAAGTCTTGTCCGACGCATCAAAAAAACGTGTTAAAATTCAGTCCCGGTCCCCGAGGCACCCTAGAATCCGGCCCTAAAAACCCAAATTATAAACGACCCATCATTTGTTATACGTGTTAGTGGTGATATTGGGACATCCAAAAATCTGAGCTCGAGTTAAAGTCTTGTCCGACGCATCAAAAAAACGTGTTAAAATTCAGTCCCGGTCCCCGAGGCACCCTAGAATCCGGCCCGAAAAACCCAAATTATAAACGACCCATCATTTGTTATACGTGTTAGTGGTGATATTGGGACATCCAAAAATCTGAGCTCGAGTTAAAGTCTTGTCCGACGCATCAAAAAAACGTGTTAAAATTCAGTCCCGGTCCCCGAGGCACCCAAGAATCCGGCCCGAAAAACCTAAAATTTAAACGAACCATCATTTTTTAAACATGTTAGTTGGGGTATTGGGACATCAAAAATCGGAGCTCGAGTTAAGGTTTTGTCCTACACATCATAAAAACGTGTTAAAATTCAGTCCCGATCCCGGAGGCACCCTAGAATCCGGCCCGAAAAACCCAAATTATAAACGACCCACCATTTGTTATACGTGTTAGTCGTGATATTGGGACATCCAAAAATCTGAGCTCCAGTTAAAGTCTTGTCCGACGCCTCAAAAAAACGTGTTAAAATTCAGTCCCGGTCCCCGAGACACCGTAGAATCCGGCCCAAAAAACCCAAAATTTAAACGACCCATCATTTTTTATATGTGTTAGTTGGGGTATTGGGACATCCAAATATCTAACCTCGAGTTAAAGTCTTGTCCGACGCATCAAAAAAACGTGTTAAAATTCAGTCCCGGTCCCCGAGGCACCCTAGAATCCGGCCCTAAAAACCCAAATTATAAACGACCCATCATTTGTTATACGTGTTAGTGGTGATATTGGGACATCCAAAAATCTGAGCTCGAGTTAAAGTCTTGTCCGACGCATCAAAAAAACGTGTTAAAATTCAGTCCCGGTCCCCGAGGCACCCTAGAATCCGGCCCGAAAAACCCAAATTATAAACGACCCATCATTTGTTATACGTGTTAGTGGTGATATTGGGACATCCAAAAATCTGAGCTCGAGTTAAAGTCTTGTCCGACGCATCAAAAAAACGTGTTAAAATTCAGTCCCGGTCCCCGAGGCACCCAAGAATCCGGCCCGAAAAACCCAAATTATAAACGACCCATCATTTGTTATACGTGTTAGTGGTGATATTGGGACATCCAAAAATCTGAGCTCGAGTTAAAGTCTTGTCCGACGCATCAAAAAAACGTGTTAAAATTCAGTCCCGGTCCCCGAGGCACCCTAGAATCCGGCCCTAAAAACCCAAATTATAAACGACCCATCATTTGTTATACGTGTTAGTGGTGATATTGGGACATCCAAAAATCTGAGCTCGAGTTAAAGTCTTGTCCGACGCATCAAAAAAACGTGTTAAAATTCAGTCCCGGTCCCCGAGGCACCCTAGAATCCGGCTCGAAACACCCAAATTATAAACGACCCATCATTTGTTATATGTGTTAGTCGTGATATTGGGACAATAAAAAATCTGAGCTCGAGTTAAAGTCTTGTCCGACGCATCAAAAAAAGTGTTAAAATTTAGTCCCGGTCCCCGAGGCACCCTAGAATCCGGCCCGAACAACCCAAAATTTAAAGGACCCATCATTTGTTATACGTGTTAGTTGGGGTATTGGGACATCAAAAATCTGAGCAAGAGCTAAGGTTTTGTCCGACGCATCATAAAAACGTGTTAAAATTCAGTCCCGATCCCGGATGCACCCTCGAATCCGGCCCGAAAAACCCAAATTATAAACGACCCAACATTTGTTATACGTGTTAGTCGTGATATTGGGACATCCAAAAATCTGAGCTCGAGTTAAAGTCTTGTCCGACGCATCAAAAAAACGTGTTAAAATTCAGTCCCGGTCCCCGAGGCACCCTAGAATCCGGCCCGAAAAACCCAAATTATAAACGACCCATCATTTGTTATACGTGTTAGTCGTGATATTGGGACATCCAAGAATCTAACCTCGAGTAAAAGTCTTGTCCGACGCATCAAAAAAACGTGTTAAAATTCAGTCCCGGTCCCCGAGGCACCCTAGAATCTGGCTCGAAACACCCAAATTATAAACGACCCATCATTTGTTATACGTGTTAGTCGTGATATTGGGACATCCAAAAATCTGAGCTCGAGTTAAAGTCTTGTCCGACGCATCAAAAAAACGTGTTAAAATTCAGTCCCGGTCCCCGAGGCACCCTAAAATCCGGCCCGAAAAACCCAAAATTTAAACGACCCATCATTTGTTATACGTGTTAGTTGGGGTATTGGGACATCAAAAATCCGAGTTCGAGTTAAGGTTTTGTCCGACGCATCATAAAAACGTGTTAAAATTCAGTCCCGGTCCAGGAGGCACCCTAGAATCCGGCCCGAAAAACCCAAATTATAAACGACCCATCATTTGTTATACGTGTTAATCGTGATATTGGGACATCCAAAAATCTGAGCTCGAGTTAAAGTCTTGTCCGACGCATCAAAAAAACGTGTTAAAATTTAGTCCCGGTCCCCGAGGCACCCTCTATCCGGCCCGAGAAACCCAAATTATAAACGACCCATCATTTGTTATACGTGTTAGTCGTGATATTGGGACATCCAAAAATCTGACCTCGAGTTAAAGTCTTGTCCGACGCATCAAAAAAACGTGTTAAAATTCAGTCCCGGTCCCCGAGGCACCCTAGAATCCGGCCCGAAAAACACAAATTATAAACGACCCATCATTTGTTATACGTGTTAGTCGTGATATTGGGAAATCCAAAAATCTGAGCTCGAGTTAAAGTCTTGTCCGACGCATCAAAAAAACGTGTTAAAATTCAGTCCCGGTCCCCGAGGCACCCTAGAATCCGGCCCTAAAAACCCAAATTATAAACTACCAATCATTTGTTATACGTGTTAGTCGTGATATTGGGACATCCAAAAATCTGAGCTCGAGTTAAAGTCTTGTCCGACGCATAAAAAAAACGTGTTAAAATTCAGTCCCGGTCCCCGAGGCACCCTCTATCCGGCCCGAGAAACCCAAATTATAAACGACCCATCATTTGTTATACGTGTTAGTCGTGATATTGGGACATCCAAAAATCTGACCTCGAGTTAAAGTCTTGTCCGACGCATCAAAAAAACGTGTTAAAATTCAGTCCCGGTCCCCGAGGCATCCGGCCCGAAAAACCCAAAATTTAAACGAACCATCATTTTTTTACGTGTTAATTGGGGTATTGGGACATAAAAAATCTGAGCTCGAGTTAAGGTTTTGTCCGACACATCATAAAAACGTGTTAAAATTCAGTCCCTATCCCCGAGGCACCCTAGAATCCGGCCCTAAAAACCCAAATTATAAACGACCCATCATTTGTTATACGTGTTAGTCGTGATATTGGGAGATCCAAAAATCAGGGCTCGAGTTAAAGTCTTGTCCGACGCATCAAAAAAACGTGTTAAAATTCAGTCCCGGTCCCCGAGGCACCCTAGAATCCGGCCCGAAAAACCCAAAATTTAAACGACCCATCATTTTTTATACGTGTTAGTTGGGGTATAGGGACATCAAAAATCTAAGCTCGAGTTAAGGTTTTGTCCGACGCATCATAAAAACGTGTTAAAATTCAGTCCCGGTCCCGGAGGCACCCTAGAATCCGGCCCGAAAATCCCAAATTATAATCGACCCATCATTTGTTATACGTGTTAGTCGTGATATTGGGACATCCAAAAATCTTTGCTCTTGTTAAAGTTTTATCCGACGCATCAAAAAACACTTGTTAAAATTTTGCACCGGTCCCCGAGGCACCCTAGAATCCGGCCCGAAAAACACAAAATTTAAACGACCAATCTTTTGTTATACATGTTAGTCGGGGTATTGGGACATCCAAAAATATGAGCACGAGTTAAAGTCTTCTCCGACGCATCAAAAAAACATGTTAAAATTCAGTCCCGGTCCCCGAGGCACCCTAGAATCCGGCCCGAAAAACCCAAAGTTTAAACGAACCATCATTTTTATACGTGTTCGTTGGGGTATTGGGACATCAAAAATCGGAGCTCGAGTTAAGGTTTTGTCCGACACATCATAAAAACGTGTTAAAATTCAGTCCCGATCCCCGAGGCACCCTAGAATCCGGCCCTAAAAACACAAATTATAAACGACCCATCATTTGTTATACGTGTTAGTCGTGATATTGGGACATCCAAAAATCTGAGCTCGAGTTAAAGTCTTGTCCGACGCATCAAAAAAGCGTGTTAAAATTCAATCCCGGTCCCCGAGGCACCCTAGAATCGGGCCCGAAAAACCCAAAATTTAAACGACCCATCATTTGTTATACGTGTTAGTTGGGGTATTGGGACATCAAAAATCTGAGCTCGAGTTAAGGTTTTGTCCGACGCATCATAAAAACGTGTTAAAATTCAGTCCCGGTCCCGGAGGCACCCTAGAATCCGGCCCGAAAATCCCAAATTATAATCGACCCATCATTTGTTATACGTGTTAGTCGTGATATTGGGACATCCAAAAATCTTTGCTCTTGTTAAAGTTTTATCCGACGCATCAAAAAACACTTGTTAAAATTTTGCACCGGTCCCCGAGGCACCCTAGAATCCGGCCCGAAAAATACAAAATTTAAACGACCAATCTTTTGTTATACATGTTAGTCGGGGTATTGGGACATCCAAAAATATGAGCACGAGTTAAAGTCTTCTCCGACGCATCAAAAAAACATGTTAAAATTCAGTCCCGGTCCCCGAGGCACCCTAGAATCCGGCCCGAAAAACCCAAAGTTTAAACGAACCATCATTTTTATACGTGTTCGTTGGGGTATTGGGACATCAAAAATCGGAGCTCGAGTTAAGGTTTTGTCCGACACATCATAAAAACGTGTTAAAATTCAGTCCCGATCCCCGAGGCACCCTAGAATCCGGCCCTAAAAACACAAATTATAAACGACCCATCATTTGTTATACGTGTTAGTCGTGATATTGGGACATCCAAAAATCTGAGCTCGAGTTAAAGTCTTGTCCGACGCATCAAAAAAGCGTGTTAAAATTCAATCCCGGTCCCCGAGGCACCCTAGAATCTGGCCCGAAAAACCCAAAATTTAAACGACCCATCATTTGTTATACGTGTTAGTTGGGGTATTGGGACATCAAAAATCTGAGCTCGAGTTAAGGTTTTGTCCGACGCATCATAAAAACGTGTTAAAATTCAGTCTGGTCCTCGAGGCACCCTAGAATCCGGCCCGAAAAACCCAAATTATAAACGACCCATCATTTGTTATACGTGTTAGTCGTGATATTGGGACATCCTAAAATCTGACCTCGAGTTTAAGTCTTTCCCGACGCATCAAAAAAACGTGTTAAAATTCAGTCCCGGTCTCCGAGGCACCCTAGAATCCGGCCCGAAAAACCCAAATTATAAACGACCCATCATTTGTTATACGTGTTAGTCGTGATATTGGGATATCCAAAAATCTGAGCTCGAGTTAAAGTTTTGTCTGACGCATCAAAAAAACGTGTTAAAATTCAGTCCCGGTCCCCGAGCCACCCTAGAATTCGGCCCGAAAAACCCAAAATTTAAACGACCCATCATTTTTTTATACGTGTTAGTTGGGGTATAGGGACATCAAAAATCTGAGCTCGAGTTAAGGTTTTGTCCGACGCATCATTAAAACGTGTTAAAATTCAGTCCCGGTCCCCGAGGCACCCTAGAATCCGGCCCGAAAAACCCAAAATTTAAACGACCCATCATTTGTTATACGTGTTAGTTGGGGTATTGGGACATCAAAAATCTGAGCTCGAGTTAAGGTTTTGTCCGACGCATCAAAAAAACGTGTTAAAATTCAGTCCCGGTCCCCGAGTCACCGTAAAATCCGGCCCGAAAAACCCAAATTATTAACTACTAATGATTTGTTATACGTGTTAGTCGTGATATTGGGACATCCAAAAATTTGAGCTCGAGTTAAAGTCTTGTCCGACGCATAAAAAAAACGTGTTAAAATTCAGTCCCGGTCCCCGAGGCACCCTCTATCCGGCCAAAGAAACCCAAATTATAAACGACCCATCATTTGTTATACGTGTTAGTCGTGATATTGGGACATCCAAAAATCTGACCTCGAGTTAAAGTCTTGTCCGACGCATCAAAAAAACGTGTTAAAAGTCAGTCCCGGTCCCCGAGGCACCCTAGAATCAGGCCCGAAAAACCCAAAATTTAAACGAACCATCATTTTTTATACGTGTTAGTTGGGGTATTGGGACATAAAAAATCGGAGCTCGAGTTAAGGTTTTGTCCGACACATCAGAAAAACGTGTTAAAATTCAGTCCCGATCCTCGAGGCACCCTAGAATCCGGCCCTAAAAACCCAAATTATAAACGACCAATCATTTGTTATACGTGTTAGTGGTGATATTGGGACATCCAAAAATCTGAGCTCGAGTTAAAGTCTTGTCCAACGCATTAAAAAAACGTGTTAAAATTCAGTCTTGGTCCCCGAGGCACCCTAGAATCCGGCCCAAAAAACCCAAAATTTAAACGACCCATCATTTCTTATACGTGTTAGTTGGGGTATTGGGACATCAAAAATCTGAGCTCGAGTTAAGGTTTTGTCCGACACATCATAAAAACGTGTTAAAATTCAGTCCCGATCCCCGAGGCACCCTAGAATCTGGCCCGAAAAACCCAAAATTTAAAGGACCCATCATTTGTTATACGTGTTAGTTGGGGTATTGGGACATCTAAAATCTGAGCTCGAGTTAAGGTTTTGTCCGACGCATCATAAAAACGTGTTAAAATTCAGTCCCGGTCCCGGAGGCACCCTAGAATCCGGCCCGAAAAACCCAAATTATAAATTACCCATCATTTGTTATACGTGTTAGTCATGATATTGGGACATCCAAAAATCTGAGCTCGAGTTAAAGTCTTGTCCGACGCATCAAAAAAACGTGTTAAAATTCAGTCCCGGTCCCCGAGGCACCCTAGAATCCGGCCCGAAAAACCCAAATTATAAACGACCCATCATTTGTTATACGTGTTAGTCGTGATATTGGGACATCCAAAAATCTGACCTCGAGTTAAAGTCTTGTCCGACGCATCAAAAAAACGTGTTAAAATTCAGTCCCGGTCCCGAGGCACCCTCGAATCCGGCCCGAAAAACCCAAATTAAAAACGACCCACCATTTGTTATACGTGTTAGTCGTGATATTGGGACATCCAAAAATCTGACCTCGAGTTAAAGTCTTGTCCGACGCATCAAAAAAACGTGTTAAAAGTCAGTCCCGGTCCCCGAGGCACCCTAGAATCAGGCCCGAAAAACCCAAAATTTAAACGAACCATCATTTTTTATACGTGTTAGTTGGGGTATTGGGACATAAAAAATCGGAGCTCAAGTTAAGGTTTTGTCCGACACATCAGAAAAACGTGTTAAAATTCAGTCCCGATCCTCGAGGCACCCTAGAATCCGGCCCTAAAAACCCAAATTATAAACGACCAATCATTTGTTATACGTGTTAGTGGTGATATTGGGACATCCAAAAATCTGAGCTCGAGTTAAAGTCTTGTCCAACGCATTAAAAAAACGTGTTAAAATTCAGTCTTGGTCCCCGAGGCACCCTAGAATCCGGCCCAAAAAACCCAAAATTTAAACGACCCATCATTTCTTATACGTGTTAGTTGGGGTATTGGGACATCAAAAATCTGAGCTCGAGTTAAGGTTTTGTCCGACACATCATAAAAACGTGTTAAAATTCAGTCCCGATCCCCGAGGCACCCTAGAATCTGGCCCGAAAAACCCAAAATTTAAAGGACCCATCATTTGTTATACGTGTTAGTTGGGGTATTGGGACATCTAAAATCTGAGCTCGAGTTAAGGTTTTGTCCGACGCATCATAAAAACGTGTTAAAATTCAGTCCCGGTCCCGGAGGCACCCTAGAATCCGGCCCGAAAAACCCAAATTATAAATTACCCATCATTTGTTATACGTGTTAGTCATGATATTGGGACATCCAAAAATCTGAGCTCGAGTTAAAGTCTTGTCCGACGCATCAAAAAAACGTGTTAAAATTCAGTCCCGGTCCCCGAGGCACCCTAGAATCCGGCCCGAAAAACCCAAATTATAAACGACCCATCATTTGTTATACGTGTTAGTCGTGATATTGGGACATCCAAAAATCTGACCTCGAGTTAAAGTCTTGTCCGACGCATCAAAAAAACGTGTTAAAATTCAGTCCCGGTCCCGAGGCACCCTCGAATCCGGCCCGAAAAACCCAAATTAAAAACGACCCACCATTTGTTATACGTGTTAGTCGTGATATTGGGACATCCAAAAATCTGACCTCGAGTTAAAGTCTTGTCCGACGCATCAAAAAAACGTGTTAAAATTCAGTCCCGGTCCCCGAGGCACCCTAGAATCCGGCCCGAAAAACACAAATTATAAACGACCCATCATTTGTTATACGTGTTAGTCGTGATATTGGGAAATCCAAAAATCTGAGCTCGAGTTAAAGTCTTGTCCGACGCATCAAAAAAACGTGTTAAAATTCAGTCCCGGTCCCCGAGGCACCCTAGAATCCGGCCCTAAAAACCCAAATTATAAACGACCAATCATTTGTTATACGTGTTAGTGGTGATATTGGGACATCCAAAAATCTGAGCTCGAGTTAAAGTCTTGTCCAACGCATTAAAAAAACGTGTTAAAATTCAGTCTTGGTCCCCGAGGCACCCTAGAATCCGGCCCGAAAAACCCAAAATTTAAACGACCCATCATTTTTTATACGTGTTAGTTGGGGTATTGGGACATCAAAAATCGGAGCTCGAGTTAAGGTTTTGTCCGACACATCATAAAAACGTGTTACAATTCAGTCCCGATCCCCGAGGCACCCCAGAATCCGGCCCTAAAAACCCAAATTATAAACGACCCGTCATTTGTTATACGTGTTAGTGGTGATATTGGGACATCCAAAAATCTGAGCTCGAGTTAAAGTCTTGTCCGACGCATCAAAAAAACGTGTTAAATTTCAGTCCCGGTCCCCGAGGCACCCTAGAATCCGGCCCGAAAAAACCCAAAATATAAACGACCCATCATATGTTATACGTGTTAGTTGGGGTATTGGGACATCAAAAATCTGAGCTCGAGCTAAGGTTTTGTCCGACGCATCATAAAAACGTGTTAAAATTCAGTCCCGGTCCCGGATGCACCCTAGAATCCGGCCCGAAAAACCCAAATTAAAAACGACCCAACATTTGTTATACGTGTTAGTCGTGATATTGGGACATCCAAAAATCTGACCTCGAGTTAAAGTCTTGTCCGATGCATCAAAAAAATGTGTTAAAATTCAGTCCCGGTCCCGGAGGCACCCTAGAATCCGGCCCGAAAAACCCAAAATTTAAACGAACCATCATTTTTTATACGTGTTAGTTGGGGTATTGGGACATAAAAAATCGGAGCTCGAGTTAAGGTTTTGTCCGACACATCATAAAAACGTGTTAAAATTCAGTCCCGATCCCCGAGGCACCCTAGAATCCGGCCCTAAAAACCCAAATTATAAACGACCCATCATTTGTTATACGTGTTAGTCGTGATATTGGGACATCCAAAAATCTGAGCTCGAGTTAAAGACTTGTCCGACGCATAAAAAAAACGTGTTAAAATTCAGTCCCGGTCCCCGAGGCACCCTAGAATCCGGCCCGAAAAACCCAAAATTTAAACGACCCATCATTTGTTATACGTGTTAGTTGGGGTATTGGGACATAAAAAATCCGAGCTCGAGTTAAGGTTTTGTCCGACGCATCATAAAAACGTGTTAAAATTCAGTCCCGGTCCAGGAGGCACCCTAGAATCCGGCCCGAAAAACCCAAATTATAAACGACCCATCATTTGTTATACGTGTTAGTCGTTATATTGGGACATCCAAAAATCTGAGCTCGAGTTAAAGTCTTGTCCGACGCATCAAAAAAACGTGTTAAAATTCAGTCCCGGTCCCATAGTCACCCTAAAATCCGGCCCGAAAAACCCAAATTATTAACTACCAATCATTTGTTATACGTGTTAGTCGTGATATTGGGACATCCAAAAATCTGAGCTCGAGTTAAAGTCTTGTCCGACGCATAAAAAAAACGTGTTAAAATTCAGTCCCGGTCCCCGAGGCACCCTTTATCCGGCCCGAGAAACCGAAATTATAAACGACCCATCATTTGTTATACGTGTTAGTCGTGATATTGGGACATCCAAAAATCTGACCTCAAGTTAAAGTCTTCTCCGACTCATCAAAAAAACGTGTTAAAATTCAGTCCCGGTCCCCGAGGCACCCTAGAATCCGGCCCGAAAAACCCAAAATTTAAAGGAACCATCATTTTTTATACGTATTAATTGGGGTATTGGGACATAAAAAATCTGACCTCGAGTTAAGGTTTTGTCCGACGCATCATAAAAACGTGTTAAAATTCAGTCCCGGTCCCGGAGGCACCCTAGAATCCGGCTCGAAACACCCAAATTATAAACGACCCATCATTTGTTATACGTGTTAGTCGTGATATTGGGACATCCAAAAATCTGAGCTCGAGTTAAAGTCTTGTCCGACGCATCAAAAAAACGTGTTAAAATTCAGTCCCGGTCCCCGAGGCACCCTAGAATCCGGCCCGAAAAATCCAAAATCTAAACGAACAATCATTTTTTATAGGTGTTAGTTGGGGTATTGGGACATCAAAAATCGGAGCTCGAGTTAAGGTTTTGTCCGACACATCATAAAAACGTGTTAAAATTCAGTCCCGATCCCCGAGGCACCCTACAATCCGACCCTAAAAACCCAAATTATAAACGACCCGTCATTTGTTATACGTGTTAGTCGTGATATTGGGACATCCAAAAATCTGAGCTCGAGTTAAAGTCTTGTCCGACGCATCAAAAAAACGTGTTAAAATTCAGTCCCGGTCCCCGAGGCACCCTAGAATCCGGCCCAAAAACCCAAAATTTAAACGACCCATCATTGGTTATACGTGTTAGTTGGGGTATTGGGACATCAAAAATCTGAGCTCGAGCTAAGGTTTTGTCCGACTCATCATAAAAACGTGTTAAAATTCAGTCCCGATCCCCGAGGCACCCCAGAATCCGGCCCTAAAAACCCAAATTATAAACGACCCGTCATTTGTTATACGTGTTAGTGGTGATATTGGGACATCCAAAAATCTGAGCTCGAGTTAAAGTCTTGTCCGACGCATCAAAAAAACGTGTTAAATTTCAGTCCCGGTCCCCGAGGCACCCTAGAATCCGGCCCGAAAAACCCAAAATATAAACGACCCATCATATGTTATACGTGTTAGTTGGGGTATTGGGACATCAAAAATCTGAGCTCGAGCTAAGGTTTTGTCCGACGCATCATAAAAACGTGTTAAAATTCAGTCCCGGTCCCGGATGCACCCTAGAATCCGGCCCGAAAAACCCAAATTATAAACGACCCAACATTTGTTATACGTGTTAGTCGTGATATTGGGACATCCAAAAATCTGACCTCGAGTTAAAGTCTTGTCCGATGCATCAAAAAAATGTGTTAAAATTCAGTCCCGGTCCCGGAGGCACCCTAGAATCCGGCCCGAAAAACCCAAAATTTAAACGAACCATCATTTTTTATACGTGTTAGTTGGGGTATTGGGACATCAAAAATCGGAGCTCGAGTTAAGGTTTTGTCCGACACATCATAAAAACGTGTTAAAATTCAGTCCCGATCCCCGAGGCACCCTAGAATCCGGCCCTAAAAACCAAAATTATAAACGACCCATCATTTGTTATACGTGTTAGTCGTGATATTGGGACATCCAAAAATCTGAGCTCGAGTTAAAGACTTGTCCGACGCATAAAAAAAACGTGTTAAAATTCAGTCCCGGTCCCCGAGGCACCCTAGAATCCGGCCCGAAAAACCCAAAATTTAAACGACCCATCATTTGTTATACGTGTTAGTTGGGGTATTGGGACATAAAAAATCCGAGCTCGAGTTAAGGTTTTGTCCGACGCATCATAAAAACGTGTTAAAATTCAGTCCCGGTCCAGGAGGCACCCTAGAATCCGGCCCGAAAAACCCAAATTATAAACGACCCATCATTTGTTATACGTGTTAGTCGTTATATTGGGACATCCAAAAATCTGAGCTCGAGTTAAAGTCTTGTCCGACGCATCAAAAAAACGTGTTAAAATTCAGTCCCGGTCCCCTAGTCACCCTAAAATCCGGCCCGAAAAACCCAAATTATTAACTACCAATCATTTGTTATACGTGTTAGTCGTGATATTGGGACATCCAAAAATCTGAGCTCGAGTTAAAGTCTTGTCCGACGCATAAAAAAAACGTGTTAAAATTCAGTCCCGGTCCCCGAGGCACCCTTTATCCGGCCCGAGAAACCGAAATTATAAACGACCCATCATTTGTTATACGTGTTAGTCGTGATATTGGGACATCCAAAAATCTGACCTCAAGTTAAAGTCTTCTCCGACTCATCAAAAAAACGTGTTAAAATTCAGTCCCGGTCCCCGAGGCACCCTAGAATCCGGCCCGAAAAACCCAAAATTTAAAGGAACCATCATTTTTTATACGTGTTAATTGGGGTATTGGGACATAAAAAATCTGACCTCGAGTTAAGGTTTTGTCCGACGCATCATAAAAACGTGTTAAAATTCAGTCCCGGTCCCGGATGCACCCTAGAATCCGGCTCGAAACACCCAAATTATAAACGACCCATCATTTGTTATACGTGTTAGTCGTGATATTGGGACATCTAAAAATCTGAGCTCGAGTTAAAGTCTTGTCCGACGCATCAAAAAAACGTGTTAAAATTCAGTCCCGGTCCCCGAGGCACCCTAGAATCCGGCCCGAAAAATCCAAAATTTAAACGAACAATCATTTTTTATAGGTGTTAGTTGGGGTATTGGGACATCAAAAATCGGAGCTCGAGTTAAGGTTTTGTCCGACACATCATAAAAACGTGTTAAAATTCAGTCCCGATCCCCGAGGCACCCTACAATCCGACCCTAAAAACCCAAATTATAAACGACCCGTCATTTGTTATACGTGTTAGTCGTGATATTGGGACATCCAAAAATCTGAGCTCGAGTTAAAGTCTTGTCCGACGCATCAAAAAAACGTGTTAAAATTCAGTCCCGGTCCCCGAGGCACCCTAGAATCCGGCCCGAAAAACCCAAAATTTAAACGACCCATCATTGGTTATACGTGTTAGTTGGGGTATTGGGACATCAAAAATCTGAGCTCGAGCTAAGGTTTTGTCCGACTCATCATAAAAACGTGTTAAAATTCAGTCCCGATCCCCGAGGCACCCTAGAATCCGGCCCTAAAAACCCAAATTATAAACGACCCGTCATTTGTTATACGTGTTAGTCGTGATATTGGGACATCCAAAAATCTGAGCTCGAGTTAAAGTCTTGTCCGACGCATCAAAAAAACGTGTTAAAATTCAGTCCCGGTCCCCGAGGCACCCTAGAATCCGGCCCGAAAAACCCAAAATTTAAACGACCCATCATTTGTTATACGTGTTAGTTGGGGTATTGGGACATCAAAAATCAGAGCTCGAGTTAAGGTTTTCTCCGACGCATCATAAAAACGTGTTAAAATTGAGTCCTGGTCCAGCAGGCACCCTAGAATCCGGCCCGAAAAACCCAAATTATAAACGAGCCATCATTTGTTATACGTGTTAGTCGTGATATTGGGAGATCCAAAAATCAGAGCTCGAGTTAAAGTCTTGTCCGACGCATCAAAAAATCGTGTTAAAATTCAGTCCCAATCCCCGAGGCACCCTAGAATCCGGCCCGAAAAACCCAAAATTTAAACGACCCATCATTTTTTATACGTGTTAGTTGGGCTATAGGGACATCAAAAATCTAAGCTCGAGTTAAGGTTTTGTCCGACGCATCATAAAAACGTGTTAAAATTCAGTCCCGGTCCCGGAGGCACCCTAGAATCCGGCCCGAAAATCCCAAATTATAATCGACCCATCATTTTTTATACGTGTTAGTTGTGATATAGGGACATCCATAAATCTGTGCTCTTGTCAAAGTTTTATCCGACGCATCAAAAAACACTTGTTAAAATTCTGCACCGGTCCCCGAGGCACCCTTAAATCCGGCCCGAAAAACACAAAATTTAAACGACCAATCTTTTGTTATACGTGTTAATCGGGCTATTGGGACATCCAAAAATATGACCACGAGTTAAAGTCTTGTCCGACGCATCAAAAAAACGTGTTAAAATTCAGTCCCGGTCCCCTAGTCACCCTAAAATCCGGCCCGAAAAACCCAAATTATTAACTACCAATCATTTGTTATACGTGTTAGTCGTGATATTGGGACATCCAAAAATCTGAGCTCGAGTTAAAGTCTTGTCCGACGCATAAAAAAAACGTGTTAAAATTCAGTCCCGGTCCCCGAGGCACCCTTTATCCGGCCCGAGAAACCGAAATTATAAACGACCCATCATTTGTTATACGTGTTAGTCGTGATATTGGGACATCCAAAAATCTGACCTCAAGTTAAAGTCTTCTCCGACTCATCAAAAAAACGTGTTAAAATTCAGTCCCGGTCCCCGAGGCACCCTAGAATCCGGCCCGAAAAACCCAAAATTTAAAGGAACCATCATTTTTTATACGTGTTAATTGGGGTATTGGGACATAAAAAATCTGACCTCGAGTTAAGGTTTTGTCCGACGCATCATAAAAACGTGTTAAAATTCAGTCCCGGTCCCGGATGCACCCTAGAATCCGGCTCGAAACACCCAAATTATAAACGACCCATCATTTGTTATACGTGTTAGTCGTGATATTGGGACATCCAAAAATCTGAGCTCGAGTTAAAGTCTTGTCCGACGCATCAAAAAAACGTGTTAAAATTCAGTCCCGGTCCCCGAGGCACCCTAGAATCCGGCCCGAAAAATCCAAAATTTAAACGAACAATAATTTTTTATAGGTGTTAGTTGGGGTATTGGGACATCAAAAATCGGAGCTCGAGTTAAGGTTTTGTCCGACACATCATAAAAACGTGTTAAAATTCAGTCCCGATCCCCGAGGCACCCTACAATCCGACCCTAAAAACCCAAATTATAAACGACCCGTCATTTGTTATACGTGTTAGTCGTGATATTGGGACATCCAAAAATCTGAGCTCGAGTTAAAGTCTTGTCCGACGCATCAAAAAAACGTGTTAAAATTCAGTCCCGGTCCCCGAGGCACCCTAGAATCCGGCCCGAAAAACCCAAAATTTAAACGACCCATCATTGGTTATACGTGTTAGTTGGGGTATTGGGACATCAAAAATCTGAGCTCGAGCTAAGGTTTTGTTCGACTCATCATAAAAACGTGTTAAAATTCAGTCCCGATCCCCGAGGCACCCTAGAATCCGGCCCTAAAAACCCAAATTATAAACGACCCGTCATTTGTTATACGTGTTAGTCGTGATATTGGGACATCCAAAAATCTGAGCTCGAGTTAAAGTCTTGTCCGACGCATCAAAAAAACGTGTTAAAATTCAGTCCCGGTCCCCGAGGCACCCTAGAATCCGGCCCGAAAAACCCAAAATTTAAACGACCCATCATTTGTTATACGTGTTAGTTGGGGTATTGGGACATCAAAAATCAGAGCTCGAGTTAAGGTTTTCTCCGACGCATCATAAAAACGTGTTAAAATTGAGTCCTGGTCCAGCAGGCACCCTAGAATCCGGCCCGAAAAACCCAAATTATAAACGAGCCATCATTTGTTATACGTGTTAGTCGTGATATTGGGAGATCCAAAAATCAGAGCTCGAGTTAAAGTCTTGTCCGACGCATCAAAAAATCGTGTTAAAGTTCAGTCCCGGTCCCCGAGGCACCCTAGAATCCGGCCCGAAAAACCCAAAATTGAAACGACCCATCATTTTTTATACGTGTTAGTTGGGCTATAGGGACATCAAAAATCTAAGCTCGAGTTAAGGTTTTGTCGGACGCATCATAAAAACGTGTTAAAATTCAGTCCCGGTCCCGGAGGCACCCTAGAATCCGGCCCGAAAATCCCAAATTATAATCGACCCATCATTTGTTATACGTGTTAGTTGTGATATAGGGACATCCATAAATCTGTGCTCTTGTCAAAGTTTTATCCGACGCATCAAAAAACACTTGTTAAAATTCTGCACCGGTCCCCGAGGCACCCTTAAATCCGGCCCGAAAAACACAAAATTTAAACGACCAATCTTTTGTTATACGTGTTAATCGGGCTATTGGGACATCCAAAAATATGACCACGAGTTAAAGTCTTGTCCGACGCATCAAAAAAACGTGTTAAAATTCAGTCTCGGTCCCCGAGGCACCCTAGAATCCGGCCCGAAAAACCCAAAATTTAAACGAACCATCATTTTTATACGTGTTAGTTGGGGTATTGGGACATCAAAAATCGGAGCTCGAGTTAAGGTTTTGTCCGACACATCATAAAAACGTGTTAAAATTCAGTCCCGATCCCCGAGGCACCCTAGAATCCGGCCCTAAAAACACAAATTATAAACGACCCATCATTTGTTATACGTGTTAGTCGTGATATTGGGACATCCAAAAATCTGAACTCGAGTTAAAGTCTAGTCTGACGCATCAAAAAAATGTGTTAAAATTCAGTCCCGGTCCCCGAGGCACCCTAGAATCCGGCCCGAAAAACCCAAAATTTAAACGACCCATCATTTGTTATACGTGTTAGTTGGGGTATTGGGACATCAAAAATCTGAGCTCGAGTTAAGGTTTTGTCCGACGCATCATAAAAACGTGTTAAAATTCAGTCCCGGTCCCGGAGGCACCCTAGAATCCGGCCCGAAAAACCCAAATTATAAACGACCCATCATTTGTTATACGTGTTAGTCGTGAGATTGCGACATCCAAAAATCTGACCTCGAGTTAAAGTCTTGTCCGACGCATCAAAAAAACGTGTTAAAATTCAGTCCCGGTCCCCGAGGCACCCTAGAATCCGGCCCGAAAAACCCAAATTATAAACGACCCATCATTTGTTATACGTGTTAGTCGTGATATTGGGACATCCAAAAATCTGAGCTCGAGTTAAAGTCTTGTCCGACGCATCAAAAAAACGTGTTAAAATTCAGTCCCGGTCCCCGAGGCACCCTAGAATCCGGCCCGAAAAACCCAAATTATAAACGTCCCATCATTTGTTATACGTGTTAGTCGTGATATTGGGACATCCAAAAATCTAACCTCGAGTTAAAGTCTTGTCCGACGCATCAAAAAAACGTGTTAAAATTCAGTCCCGGTACCCGAGGCACCCTAGAAACAGGCCCGAAAAACCCAAAAAATAAACGACCCATCATTTGTTATATGTGTTAGTTGGGGTATTGGGACATCAAAAATCTGAGCTCGAGTTAAGGTTTTGTCCGACGCATCATAAAAACGTGTTAAAATTCAGTCCCGGTCCCGGAGACACCCTAGAATCCGGCCCGAAAATCCCAAATTATAATCGACCCATCATTTGTTATACGTGTTAGTCGTGATATTTGGACATCAAAAAATCTGTGCTCTTGTGATAGTTTTATCCGACGCATCAAAAAACACTTGTTAAAATTCTGCACCGGTCCCCGAGGCAGCCTAGAATCCGGCCCGAAAAACACAAAATTTAAACGACCCATCTTTTGTTATACATGTTAGTCGGGGTATTGGGACATCCAAAAATATGAGCACGAGTTAAAGTCTTGTCCGACGCATCAAAAAAACGTGTTAAAATTCAGTCCCGGTCCCCCAGGCACCCTAGAATCCGGCCCGAAAAACCCAAAATTTAAACGACCCATCATTTGTTATACGTGTTAGTTGGGGTATTGGGACATCAAAAATATGAGCTCGAGTGAAGGTTTTGTCCGACGCATCATAGAAACGTGTTAAAATTCAGTCCCGGTCCCCGAGGCACCCTAGAATCCGGCCCGAAAAACCCAAATTTTAAACGACCCAACATTTGTTATACGTGTTAGTCGTGATATTGGGACATCCAAAAATCTGAGCTCGAGTTAAAGTCTTGTCCGACGCATCAAAAAAACGTGTTAAAATTCAGTCCCGGTCCCCGAGGCACCCTAGAATCCGGCCCGAAAAACCCAAATTATAAACGACCCATCATTTGTTATACGTGTTAGTCGTGATATTGGGACATCCAAAAATCTAACCTCGAGTTAAAGTCTTGTCCGACGCATCAAAAAAACGTGTTAAAAATCAGTCCCGGTTCCCGAGGCACCCTAGAATCCGGCTCGAAACACCCAAATTATAAACGACCCATCATTTGTTATACGTGTTAGTCGTGATATTGGGACATCCAAAAATCTGAGCTCGAGTTAAAGTCTTGTCCGACGCATAAAAAAAAACGTGTTAAAATTCAGTCCCGGTCTGCGAGGCACCCTAGAATCCGGCCCGAAAAACCAAAAATTTAATAGAACAATCATTTTTTATACGTGTTAGTTGGGGTATTGGGACATCAAAAATCGGAGCTCGAGTTAAGGTTTTGTTCGACACATCATAAAAACGTGTTAAAATTCAGTCCCGATCCTCGAGGCACCCTAGAATCCGGCCCGAAAAACACAAAATTTAAACGACCCATCTTTTGGTATACATGTTAGTCGGGGTATTGGGACAGCCAAAAATATGAGCACGAGTTAAAGTCTTGTCCGACGCATCCAAAAACCGTGTTAAAATTCAGTCCCGGTCCCCGAGGCACTTTAGAATCCGGCCCGAAAAACCCAAAATTTAAAAGACCCATAATTTTTTATACGTGTTAGTTGGGGTATTGGGACATTAAAAATCCGAGCTCGAGTTAAGGTTTTGTCCGACGCATCATAAAAACGTGTTAAAATTCAGTCGCGGTCCCCGAGGCACCCTCTATCCGGCTTGAGAAACCCAAATTATAAACGACCCATCATTTGTTATACGTGTTAGTCGTGATATTGGGACATCCAAAAATCTAACCTCGAGTTAAAGTCTTGTCTGACGCATCAAAAAAACGTGTTAAAATTCAGTCCCGGTCCCGGAGGCACCCTAGAATCCGGCCCGAAAAACCCAAAATTTAAACGAACCATCATTTTTTATACGTGTTAGTTGGGGTATTGGGACATCAAAAATCTGAGCTTGAGTTAAGGTTTTGTCCGACACATCATAAAAACGTGTTAAAATTCAGTCCCGGTCCCGGATGCACCCTAGAATCCGGCCCGAAAAACCCAAATTATAAACGACCCATCATTTGTTATACGTGTTAGTCGTGATATTGGGACATCCAAAAATCTGAGCTCGAGTTAAAGTCTTGTCCGACGCATCAAAAAAAACGTGTTAAAATTCAGTCCCGGTCCCCGAGGCACCCTAGAATCCGGCCCGAAAAACCAAAAATTTAATAGAACAATCATTTTTTATACGTGTTAGTTGGGGTATTGGGACATCAAAAATCGAAGCTCGAGTTAAGGTTTTGTTCGACACATCATAAAAACGTGTTAAAATTCAGTCCCGATCCTCGAGGCACCCTAGAATCCGGCCCGAAAAACACAAAATTTAAACGACCCATCTTTTGTTATACATGTTAGTCGGGGTATTGGGACATCCAAAAATATGAGAACGAGTTAAAGTCTTGTCCGACGCATCCAAAAACCGTGTTAAAATTCAGTCCCGGTCCCCGAGGCACTTTAGAATCCGGCCCGAAAAACCCAAAATTTAATCGACCCATCATTTTTTATACGTGTTAGTTGGGGTATTGGGACATCAAAAATCTGAGCTCGAGTTAAGGTTTTGTCTGACGCATCATAAAAACGTGTTAAAATTCAGTCCCGGTCCCGGAGGCACCGTAGAATCCGGCTCGAAAAACCCAAATTATAAACGACCCAACATTTGTTATACCTGTTAGTCGTGATATTGGGACATCCAAAAATCTGAGCTCGAGTTAAAGTCTTGTCCGACGCATCAAAAAAACGTGTTAAAATTCAGTCTCGGTCCCCGAGGCACCCTAGAATCCGGCCCGAAAAAACCAAATTATAAACGACCCATCATTTGTTATACGTGTTAGTCGTGATATTGGGACATCCAAAAATCTAACCTCGAGTTAGAGTCTTGTCCGACGCATCAAAAAAACGTGTTAAAATTCAGTCTCGGTCCCCGAGGCACCCTAGAATCCGGCCCGAAAAACCCAAATTATAAACGACCCATCATTTGTTATACGTGTTAGTCGTGATATTGGGACATCCAAAAATCTAACCTCGAGTTAAAGTCTTGTCCGACGCATCAAAAAAACGTGTTAAAATTCAGTCCCAGTCCCCGAGGCACCCTAGAATCCGGCCCGAAAAACCCAAAATTTAAACGACCTATCATTTGTTATACGTGTTAGTTGGGGTATTGGGACATCAAAAATCTGAGCTCGAGCTAAGGTTTTGTCCGACGCATCATAAAAACGTGTTAAAATTCAGTCCCGGTCCCGGATGCACCCTAGAATCCGGCCCGAAAAACCCAAATTATAAACGACCCAACATTTGTTATACGTGTTAGTCGTGATATTGGGACATCCAAAAATCTGAGCTCGAGTTAAATTCTTGTTCGACGCATCAAAAAAACGTGTTAAAATTCAGTCCCGGTCCCCGAGGCACCCTAGAATCCGGCCCGAAAAACCCAAATATTAAACGACCCATCATTTGTTATACGTGTTAGTCGTGATATTGGGACATCCTAAAATCTAACCTCGAGTTAAAGTCTTGTCCGACGCATCAAAAAAACGTGTTAAAATTCAGTCCCGGTCCCCGAGGCACCCTAGAATCCGGCCCGAAAAACCCAAAATTTAAACGAACCATCATTTTTTATACGTGTTAGTTGGGGTATTTGGACATCAAAAATCGGAGCTCGAGTTAAGGTTTTGTCCGACACATCATAAAAACGTGTTAAAATTCAGTCCCGGTCCCGGATGCACCCTAGAATCCGGCCCGAAAAACCCAAATTATAAACGACCAATCATTTGTTATACGTGTTAGTCGTGATATTGGGACATCCAAAAATCTGAGCTCGAGTTAAAGTCTTGTCCGACGCATAAAAAAAAACGTGTTAAAATTCAGTCACGGTCCCCGAGGCACCCTAGAATCCGGCCCGAAAAACCAAAAATTTAATAGAACAATCATTTTTTATACGTGTTAGTTGGGGTATTGGGACATCAAAAATCGAAGCTCGAGTTAAGGTTTTGTGCGACACATCATAAAAACGTGTTAAAATTCAGTCCCGATCCTCGAGGCACCCTAGAATCCGGCCCGAAAAACACAAAATTTAAACGACCCATCTTTTGTTATACGTGTTAGTCGGGGTATTGGGACATCCAAAAATATGAGCACGAGTTAAAGTCTTGTCCGACGCATCCAAAAACTGTGTTAAAATTCAGTCCCGGTCCCAGAGGCACTTTAGAATCCGGCCCGAAAAACCCAAAATTTAAACGACCCATCATTTTTTATACATGTTAGTTGGGGTATTGGGACATCAAAAATCTGAGCTCGAGTTAAGGTTTTGTCCGACGCATCATAAAAACGTGTTAAAATTCAGTCCCGGTCCCGGAGGCACCGTAGAATCCGGCCCGAAAAACCCAAATTATAAACGACCCAACATTTGTTATACGTGTTAGTCGTGATATTGGGACATCCAAAAATCTGAGCTCGAGTTAAAGTCTTGTCCGACGCATCAAAAAAAAGTGTTAAAATTCAGTCCCGGTCCACGAGGCACCCTAGAATCCGGCCCGAAAAACCCAAATTATAAACGACCCATCATTTGTTATACGTGTTAGTCGTGATATTGGGACATCCAAAAATCTAACCTCGAGTTAAAGTCTTGTCCGACGCATCAAAAAAACGTGTTAAATATCAGTCCCGGTCCCGGAGGCAGCCTAGAATCCGGCTCGAAACACCCAAATTATAAACGACCCATCATTTGTTATACGTGTTAGTCGTGATATTGGGACATCCAAAAATCTGAGCTCGAGTTAAAGTCTTGTCCGACGCATCAAAAAAACGTTTTAAAATTCAGTCCCGGTCCCCGAGGCAACCTAGAATCCGGCCCGAAAAACCCAAAATTTAAACGAACCATCATTTTTAATACATGTTAGTTGGGGTATTGGGACATAAAAAATCGGAGCTCGAGTTAAGGTTTTGTCCGACACATCATAAAAACGTGTTAAAATTCAGTCCCGATCCCCGAGGCACCCTTGAATCCGGCCCTAAAAACCCAAATTATAAACGACCCGTCATTTGTTATACGTGTTAGTCGTGATATTGGGACATCCAAAAATCTGAGCTCGAGTTAAAGTCTTGTCCGACGCATCAAAAAAATGTGTTAAAATTCAGTCCCGGTCCCCGGGGCACCCTAGAATCCGGCCCGAAAAACCCAAAATTTAAACGACCCATCATTTGTTATACGTGTTAGTTGGGGTATTGGGACATCAAAAATCTGAGCTCGAGCTAAGGTTTTGTCCGACGCATCATAAAAACGTGTTAAAATTCAGTCCCGGTCCCGGATGCACCCCAGAATCTGGCCCGAAAAACCCAAATTATAAACGACCCAACATTTGTTATACGTGTTAGTCGTGATATTGGGACATCCAAAAATCTGAGCTCGAGTTAAAGTCTTGTCCGACGCATCAAAAAAACGTGTTAAAATTCAGTCCCGGTCCCCGAGGCACCCTCGAATCCGGCCCGAAAAACCCAAATATTAAACGACCCATCATTTGTTATACGTGTTAGTCGTGATATTGGGACATCCAAAAATCTAACCTCGAGTTAAAGTCTTGTCCGACGCATCAAAAAAACGTGTTAAAATTCAGTCCCGGTCCCCGAGGCACCCTAGAATCCGGCCCGAAAAAACCCAAAATTTAAACGAACCGTCATTTTTTATACGTGTTAGTTGGGGTATTGGGACATCAAAAATCGGAGCTCGAGTTAAGGTTTTGTCCGACACATCATAAAAACGTGTTAAAATTCAGTCCCGGTCCCGGATGCACCCTAGAATCTGGCCCGAAAAACCCAAATTATAAACGACCCATCATTTGTTATACGTGTTAGTCGTGATATTGGGACATCCAAAAATCTGAGCTCGAGTTAAAGTCTTGTCCGACGCATCAAAAAAAACGTGTTAAAATTCAGTCCCGGTCCCCGAGGCACCCTAGAATCCGGCCCGAAAAACCAAAAATTTAATAGAACAATCATTTTTTATACGTGTTAGTTGGGGTATTGGGACATCAAAAATCGAAGCTCGAGTTAAGGTTTTGTTCGACACATTATAAAAACGTGTTAAAATTCAGTCCCGATCCTCGAGGCACCCTAGAATCCGGCCCGAAAAACACAAAATTTAAACGACCCATCTTTTGTTATACATGTTAGTCGGGGTATTGGGACATCCAAAAATATGAGCACGAGTTAAAGTCTTGTCCGACGCATCCAAAAACAGTGTTAAAATTCAGTACCGGTCCCCGAGGCACTTTAGAATCCGGCCCGAAAAACCCAAAATTTCAACGACTTATCATTTTTTATACGTGTTAGTTGGGGTATTGGGACATCAAAAATCTGAGCTCGAGTTAAGGTTTTGTCCGACGCATCATAAAAACGTGTTAAAATTCAGTCCCGGTCCCGGAGGCACCGTAGAATCCGGCCCGAAAAACCCAAATTATAAACGACCCAACATTTGTTATACGTGTTAGTCGGGATATTGGGACATCCAAAAATCTGAGTTCGAGTTAAAGTCTTGTCCGACGCATCAAAAAAACGTGTTAAAATTCAGTCCCGGTCCCCGAGGCACCCTAGAATCCGGCCCGAAAAACCCAAAATTTAAACGAACCATCATTTTTTATACGTGTTAGTTGGGGTATTGGGACATCAAAAATCGGAGCTCGAGTTAAGGTTTTGTCCGACACATCATAAAAACGTGTTAAAATTCAGTCCCGATCCCCGAGGCACCCTAGAATCCGGCCCTAAAAACCCAAATTATAAATGACCCGTCATTTGTTATACGTGTTAGTCGTGATATTGGGACATCCAAAAATCTGAGCTCGAGTTAAAGTCTTGTCCGACGCATCAAAAAAACGTGTTAAAATTCAGTCCCGGTCCCCGAGGCACCCTAGAATCCGGCCCGAAAAACCCAAAATTTAAACGACCCATCATTTGTTATACGTGTTAGTTGGGGTATTGGGACATCAAAAATCTGACCTTGAGCTAAGGTTTTGTCCGACGCATCATAAAAACGTGTTAAAATTCAGTCCCGGTCCCGGATGCAACCTAGAATCCGGCCCGAAAAACCCAAATTATAAACGACCCAACATTTGTTATACGTGTTAGTCGTGATATTGGTACATCCAAAAATCTGAGCTCGAGTTAAAGTCTTGTCCGACGCATCAAAAAAACGTGTTAAAATTCAGTCCCGGTCCCCGAGGCACCCTAGAATCCGGCCCGAAAAACCCATATATTAAACGACCCATCATTTGTTATACGTGTTAGTCGTGATATTGGGACATCCAAAAATCTAACCTCGAGTTTAAGTCTTGTCCGACGCATCAAAAAAACGTGTTAAAATTCAGTCCCGGTCCCCGAGGCACCCTAGAATCCGGCCCGAAAAACCCAAAATTTAAACGAACCATCATTTTTTATACGTGTTAGTTGGGGTATTGGGACATCAAAAATCGGAGCTCGAGTTAAGGTTTTGTCTGACACATCATAAAAACGTGTTAAAATTCAGTCCCGGTCCCGGATGCACCCTAGAATCCGGCCCGAAAAACCCAAATTATAAACGACCCATCATTTGTTATACGTGTTAGTCGTGATATTGGGACATCCAAAAATCTGAGCACGAGTTAAAGTCTTGTCCGACGCATCAAAAAAACGTGTTAAAATTCAGTCCCGGTCCCCGAGGCAACCTCGAATCCGGCCCGAAAAAACCCAAAATTTAAACGAACCATCATTTTTTATACGTGTTAGTTGGGGTATTGGGACATCAAAAATCGGAGCTCGAGTTAAGGTTTTGTCGGACACATCATAAAAACGTGTTAAAATTCAGTCCCGATCCCCGAGGCACCCTAGAATCCGGCCCTAAAAACCCAAATTATAAACGACCCATCATTTGTTATACGTGTTAGTCGTGATATTGGGACATCCAAAAATCTGACCTCGAGTTAAAGTCTTGTCCGACGCATCAAAAAAACGTGTTAAAATTCAGTCCCGGTCCCCAAGGCACCCTAGAATCCGGCCCGAAAAACCCAAAATTTAAACGACCCATCATTTGTTATACGTGTTAGTTGGGGTATTGGGACATCAAAAATCTGAGCTCGAGTTAAGGTTTTGTCCGACGCATCATAAAAACGTGTTAAAATTCAGTCCCGGTCCTGGAGACACCATAAAATCCTGCCCGAAAATCCCAAATTATATTCGACCCATCATTTGTTATACGTGTTGGTCGTGATATTTGGACATCCAAAAATCTGTGCTCTTGTTAAAGTTTTATCCGACGCATCAAAAAACACTTGTTAAAATTCTGCACCGGTCCCCGAAGCAGCCTAGAATCCGGCCCGAAAAACACAAAATTTAAACGACCCATCTTTTGTTATACATGTTAGTCGGGGTATTGGGACATCCAAAAATATGAGCACGAATTAAAGTCTTGTCCGACGCATCAAAAAAACGTGTTAAAATTCAGTCCCGGTCCCCGAGGCACCCTAGAATCCGGCCCGAAAAACCCAAAATTTAAACGACCCGTCATTTGTTATACGTGTTAGTTGGGGTATTGGGACATCAAAAATCTGAGCTCGAGCTAAGGTTTTGTCCGACGCATCATAAAAACGTGTTAAAATTCAGTCCCGGTCCCGGATGCACCCTAGAATCCGGCCCGAAAAACCCAAATTATAAACGACCCAACATTTGTTATACGTGTTAGTCGTGATATTGGGACATCCAAAAATCTGAGCTCGAGTTAAAGTCTTGTCCGACGCATCAAAAAAACGTGTTAAAATTCAGTCCCGGTCCCCGAGGCACCCTAGAATCCGGCCCGAAAAACCCAAATATTAAAAGACCCATCATTTGTTATACGTGTTAGTCGTGATATTGGGACATCCAAAAATCTGAGCTCGAGTTAAAGTCTTGTCCGACGCATCAAAAAAACGTGTTTAAATTCAGTCCCGGTCCCCGAGGCACCCTAGAATCCGGCCCGAAAAACCCAAAATTTAATAGAACCATCATTTTTTATACTTGTTAGTTGGGGTATTGGGACATCAAAAATCAGAGCTCGAGTTAAGGTTTTGTCTGACACATCATAAAAACGTGTTAAAATTCAGTCCCGATCCCCGAGGAACCCTAGAATCCGGCCCTAAAAACCCAAATTATAAACGACCCATAATTTGTTATACGTGTTAGTCGTGATATTGGGACATCCAAAAATCTGACCTCGAGTTAAAGTCTTGTCCGACGCATCAAAAAAACGTGTTAAAATTCAGTCCCGGTCCCCAAGGCACCCTAGAATCCGGCCCGAAAAACCCAAAATTTAAACGACCCATCATTTGTTATACGTGTTAGTTGGGGTATTGGGACATCAAAAATCTGAGCTCGAGTTAAGGTTTTGTCCGACGCATCATAAAAACGTGTTAAAATTCAGTCCCGGTCCCGGAGACACCATAAAATCCGGCCCGAAAATCCCAAATTATAATCGTCCCATCATTTGTTATACGTGTTAGTCGTGATATTTGGACATCCAAAAATCTGTGCTCTTGTTAAAGTTTTATCCGACGCATCAAAAAACACTTGTTAAAATTCTGCACCGGTCCCCGGGGCAGCCTAGAATCCGGCCCGAAAAACACAAAATTTAAACGCCCCATCTTTTGTTATACATGTTAGTCGGGGTATTGGGACATCCAAAAATATGAGCACGAATTAAAGTCTTGTCCGACGCATCAAAAAAACGTGTTAAAATTCAGTCCCGGTCCCCGAGGCACCCTAGAATCCGGCCCGAAAAACCCAAAATTTAAACGACCCATCATTTGTTATACGTGTTAGTTGGGGTATTGGGACATCAAAAATCTGAGCTCGAGCTAAGGTTTTGTCCGACGCATCATAAAAACGTGTTAAAATTCAGTCCCGGTCCCGGATGCACCCTAGAATCCGGCCCGAAAAACCCAAATTATAAACGACCCAACATTTGTTATACGTGTTAGTCGTGATATTGGGACATCCAAAAATCTGAGCTCGAATTAAAGTCTTGTCCGACGCATCAAAAAAACGTGTTAAAATTCAGTCCCGGTCCCCGAGGCACCCTAGAATCCGGCCCGAAAAACCCAAAATTTAAACGACCCGTCATTTGTTATACGTGTTAGTTGGGGTATTGGGACATCAAAAATCTGACCTTGAGCTAAGGTTTTGTCCGACGCATCATAAAAACGTGTTAAAATTCAGTCCCGGTCCCGGATGCACCCTAGAATCCGGCCCGAAAAACCCAAATTATAAACGACCCAACATTTGTTATACGTGTTAGTCGTGATATTGGGACATCCAAAAATCTGAGCTCGAGTTAAAGTCTTGTCCGACGCATCAAAAAAACGTGTTAAAATTCAGTCCCGGTCCCCGAGGCACCCTAGAATCCGGCCCGAAAAACCCATATATTAAACGACCCATCATTTGTTATACGTGTTAGTCGTGATATTGGGACATCCAAAAATCTAACCTCGAGTTTAAGTCTTGTCCGACGCATCAAAAAAACGTGTTAAAATTCAGTCCCGGTCCCCGAGGCACCCTAGAATCCGGCCCGAAAAACCCAAAATTTAAACGAACCATCATTTTTTATACGTGTTAGTTGGGGTATTGGGACATCAAAAATCGGAGCTCGAGTTAAGGTTTTGTCTGACACATCATAAAAACGTGTTAAAATTCAGTCCCGGTCCCGGATGCACCCTAGAATCCGGCCCGAAAAACCCAAATTATAAACGACCCATCATTTGTTATACGTGTTAGTCGTGATATTGGGACATCCAAAAATCTGAGCACGAGTTAAAGTCTTGTTCGACGCATCAAAAAAACGTGTTAAAATTCAGTCCCGGTCCCCGAGGCACCCTCGAATCCGGCCCGAAAAAACCCAAAATTTAAACGAACCATCATTTTTTATACGTGTTAGTTGGGGTATTGGGACATCAAAAATCGGAGCTCGAGTTAAGGTTTTGTCGGACACATCATAAAAACGTGTTAAAATTCAGTCCCGATCCCCGAGGCACCCTAGAATCCGGCCCTAAAAACCCAAATTATAAACGACCCATCATTTGTTATACGTGTTAGTCGTGATATTGGGACATCCAAAAATCTGACCTCGAGTTAAAGTCTTGTCCGACGCATCAAAAAAACGTGTTAAAATTCAGTCCCGGTCCCCAAGGCACCCTAGAATCCGGCCCGAAAAACCCAAAATTTAAACGACCCATCATTTGTTATACGTGTTAGTTGGGGTATTGGGACATCAAAAATCTGAGCTCGAGTTAAGGTTTTGTCCGACGCATCATAAAAACGTGTTAAAATTCAGTCCCGGTCCTGGAGACACCATAAAATCCTGCCCGAAAATCCCAAATTATATTCGACCCATCATTTGTTATACGTGTTGGTCGTGATATTTGGACATCCAAAAATCTGTGCTCTTGTTAAAGTTTTATCCGACGCATCAAAAAACACTTGTTAAAATTCTGCACCGGTCCCCGAAGCAGCCTAGAATCCGGCCCGAAAAACACAAAATTTAAACGACCCATCTTTTGTTATACATGTTAGTCGGGGTATTGGGACATCCAAAAATATGAGCACGAATTAAAGTCTTGTCCGACGCATCAAAAAAACGTGTTAAAATTCAGTCCCGGTCCCCGAGGCACCCTAGAATCCGGCCCGAAAAACCCAAAATTTAAACGACCCGTCATTTGTTATACGTGTTAGTTGGGGTATTGGGACATCAAAAATCTGAGCTCGAGCTAAGGTTTTGTCCGACGCATCATAAAAACGTGTTAAAATTCAGTCCCGGTCCCGGATGCACCCTAGAATCCGGCCCGAAAAACCCAAATTATAAACGACCCAACATTTGTTATACGTGTTAGTCGTGATATTGGGACATCCAAAAATCTGAGCTCGAGTTAAAGTCTTGTCCGACGCATCAAAAAAACGTGTTAAAATTCAGTCCCGGTCCCCGAGGCACCCTAGAATCCGGCCCGAAAAACCCAAATATTAAAAGACCCATCATTTGTTATACGTGTTAGTCGTGATATTGGGACATCCAAAAATCTGAGCTCGAGTTAAAGTCTTGTCCGACGCATCAAAAAAACGTGTTTAAATTCAGTCCCGGTCCCCGAGGCACCCTAGAATCCGGCCCGAAAAACCCAAAATTTAATAGAACCATCATTTTTTATACTTGTTAGTTGGGGTATTGGGACATCAAAAATCAGAGCTCGAGTTAAGGTTTTGTCTGACACATCATAAAAACGTGTTAAAATTCAGTCCCGATCCCCGAGGAACCCTAGAATCCGGCCCTAAAAACCCAAATTATAAACGACCCATAATTTGTTATACGTGTTAGTCGTGATATTGGGACATCCAAAAATCTGACCTCGAGTTAAAGTCTTGTCCGACGCATCAAAAAAACGTGTTAAAATTCAGTCCCGGTCCCCAAGGCACCCTAGAATCCGGCCCGAAAAACCCAAAATTTAAACGACCCATCATTTGTTATACGTGTTAGTTGGGGTATTGGGACATCAAAAATCTGAGCTCGAGTTAAGGTTTTGTCCGACGCATCATAAAAACGTGTTAAAATTCAGTCCCGGTCCCGGAGACACCATAAAATCCGGCCCGAAAATCCCAAATTATAATCGTCCCATCATTTGTTATACGTGTTAGTCGTGATATTTGGACATCCAAAAATCTGTGCTCTTGTTAAAGTTTTATCCGACGCATCAAAAAACACTTGTTAAAATTCTGCACCGGTCCCCGGGGCAGCCTAGAATCCGGCCCGAAAAACACAAAATTTAAACGCCCCATCTTTTGTTATACATGTTAGTCGGGGTATTGGGACATCCAAAAATATGAGCACGAATTAAAGTCTTGTCCGACGCATCAAAAAAACGTGTTAAAATTCAGTCCCGGTCCCCGAGGCACCCTAGAATCCGGCCCGAAAAACCCAAAATTTAAACGACCCATCATTTGTTATACGTGTTAGTTGGGGTATTGGGACATCAAAAATCTGAGCTCGAGCTAAGGTTTTGTCCGACGCATCATAAAAACGTGTTAAAATTCAGTCCCGGTCCCGGATGCACCCTAGAATCCGGCCCGAAAAACCCAAATTATAAACGACCCAACATTTGTTATACGTGTTAGTCGTGATATTGGGACATCCAAAAATCTGAGCTCGAATTAAAGTCTTGTCCGACGCATCAAAAAAACGTGTTAAAATTCAGTCCCGGTCCCCGAGGCGCCCTAGAATCCGGCCCGAAAAACCCAAAATTTAAACGACCCGTCATTTGTTATACGTGTTAGTTGGGGTATTGGGACATCAAAAATCTGACCTTGAGCTAAGGTTTTGTCCGACGCATCATAAAAACGTGTTAAAATTCAGTCCCGGTCCCGGATGCACCCTAGAATCCGGCCCGAAAAACCCAAATTATAAACGACCCAACATTTGTTATACGTGTTAGTCGTGATATTGGGACATCCAAAAATCTGAGCTCGAGTTAAAGTCTTGTCCGACGCATCAAAAAAACGTGTTAAAATTCAGTCCCGGTCCCCGAGGCACCCTAGAATCCGGCCCGAAAAACCCATATATTAAACGACCCATCATTTGTTATACGTGTTAGTCGTGATATTGGGACATCCAAAAATCTAACCTCGAGTTTAAGTCTTGTCCGACGCATCAAAAAAACGTGTTAAAATTCAGTCCCGGTCCCCGAGGCACCCTAGAATCCGGCCCGAAAAACCCAAAATTTAAACGAACCATCATTTTTTATACGTGTTAGTTGGGGTATTGGGACATCAAAAATCGGAGCTCGAGTTAAGGTTTTGTCTGACACATCATAAAAACGTGTTAAAATTCAGTCCCGGTCCCGGATGCACCCTAGAATCCGGCCCGAAAAACCCAAATTATAAACGACCCATCATTTGTTATACGTGTTAGTCGTGATATTGGGACATCCAAAAATCTGAGCACGAGTTAAAGTCTTGTCCGACGCATCAAAAAAACGTGTTAAAATTCAGTCCCGGTCCCCGAGGCACCCTCGAATCCGGCCCGAAAAAACCCAAAATTTAAACGAACCATCATTTTTTATACGTGTTAGTTGGGGTATTGGGACATCAAAAATCGGAGCTCGAGTTAAGGTTTTGTCGGACACATCATAAAAACGTGTTAAAATTCAGTCCCGATCCCCGAGGCACCCTAGAATCCGGCCCTAAAAACCCAAATTATAAACGACCCATCATTTGTTATACGTGTTAGTCGTGATATTGGGACATCCAAAAATCTGACCTCGAGTTAAAGTCTTGTCCGACGCATCAAAAAAACGTGTTAAAATTCAGTCCCGGTCCCCAAGGCACCCTAGAATCCGGCCCGAAAAACCCAAAATTTAAACGACCCATCATTTGTTATACGTGTTAGTTGGGGTATTGGGACATCAAAAATCTGAGCTCGAGTTAAGGTTTTGTCCGACGCATCATAAAAACGTGTTAAAATTCAGTCCCGGTCCTGGAGACACCATAAAATCCTGCCCGAAAATCCCAAATTATATTCGACCCATCATTTGTTATACGTGTTGGTCGTGATATTTGGACATCCAAAAATCTGTGCTCTTGTTAAAGTTTTATCCGACGCATCAAAAAACACTTGTTAAAATTCTGCACCGGTCCCCGAAGCAGCCTAGAATCCGGCCCGAAAAACACAAAATTTAAACGACCCATCTTTTGTTATACATGTTAGTCGGGGTATTGGGACATCCAAAAATATGAGCACGAATTAAAGTCTTGTCCGACGCATCAAAAAAACGTGTTAAAATTCAGTCCCGGTCCCCGAGGCACCCTAGAATCCGGCCCGAAAAACCCAAAATTTAAACGACCCGTCATTTGTTATACGTGTTAGTTGGGGTATTGGGACATCAAAAATCTGAGCTCGAGCTAAGGTTTTGTCCGACGCATCATAAAAACGTGTTAAAATTCAGTCCCGGTCCCGGATGCACCCTAGAATCCGGCCCGAAAAACCCAAATTATAAACGACCCAACATTTGTTATACGTGTTAGTCGTGATATTGGGACATCCAAAAATCTGAGCTCGAGTTAAAGTCTTGTCCGACGCATCAAAAAAACGTGTTAAAATTCAGTCCCGGTCCCCGAGGCACCCTAGAATCCGGCCCGAAAAACCCAAATATTAAAAGACCCATCATTTGTTATACGTGTTAGTCGTGATATTGGGACATCCAAAAATCTGAGCTCGAGTTAAAGTCTTGTCCGACGCATCAAAAAAACGTGTTTAAATTCAGTCCCGGTCCCCGAGGCACCCTAGAATCCGGCCCGAAAAACCCAAAATTTAATAGAACCATCATTTTTTATACTTGTTAGTTGGGGTATTGGGACATCAAAAATCAGAGCTCGAGTTAAGGTTTTGTCTGACACATCATAAAAACGTGTTAAAATTCAGTCCCGATCCCCGAGGAACCCTAGAATCCGGCCCTAAAAACCCAAATTATAAACGACCCATAATTTGTTATACGTGTTAGTCGTGATATTGGGACATCCAAAAATCTGACCTCGAGTTAAAGTCTTGTCCGACGCATCAAAAAAACGTGTTAAAATTCAGTCCCGGTCCCCAAGGCACCCTAGAATCCGGCCCGAAAAACCCAAAATTTAAACGACCCATCATTTGTTATACGTGTTAGTTGGGGTATTGGGACATCAAAAATCTGAGCTCGAGTTAAGGTTTTGTCCGACGCATCATAAAAACGTGTTAAAATTCAGTCCCGGTCCCGGAGACACCATAAAATCCGGCCCGAAAATCCCAAATTATAATCGTCCCATCATTTGTTATACGTGTTAGTCGTGATATTTGGACATCCAAAAATCTGTGCTCTTGTTAAAGTTTTATCCGACGCATCAAAAAACACTTGTTAAAATTCTGCACCGGTCCCCGGGGCAGCCTAGAATCCGGCCCGAAAAACACAAAATTTAAACGCCCCATCTTTTGTTATACATGTTAGTCGGGGTATTGGGACATCCAAAAATATGAGCACGAATTAAAGTCTTGTCCGACGCATCAAAAAAACGTGTTAAAATTCAGTCCCGGTCCCCGAGGCACCCTAGAATCCGGCCCGAAAAACCCAAAATTTAAACGACCCATCATTTGTTATACGTGTTAGTTGGGGTATTGGGACATCAAAAATCTGAGCTCGAGCTAAGGTTTTGTCCGACGCATCATAAAAACGTGTTAAAATTCAGTCCCGGTCCCGGATGCACCCTAGAATCCGGCCCGAAAAACCCAAATTATAAACGACCCAACATTTGTTATACGTGTTAGTCGTGATATTGGGACATCCAAAAATCTGAGCTCGAATTAAAGTCTTGTCCGACGCATCAAAAAAACGTGTTAAAATTCAGTCCCGGTCCCCGAGGCACCCTAGAATCCGGCCCGAAAAACCCAAAATTTAAACGACCCGTCATTTGTTATACGTGTTAGTTGGGGTATTGGGACATCAAAAATCTGACCTTGAGCTAAGGTTTTGTCCGACGCATCATAAAAACGTGTTAAAATTCAGTCCCGGTCCCGGATGCACCCTAGAATCCGGCCCGAAAAACCCAAATTATAAACGACCCAACATTTGTTATACGTGTTAGTCGTGATATTGGGACATCCAAAAATCTGAGCTCGAGTTAAAGTCTTGTCCGACGCATCAAAAAAACGTGTTAAAATTCAGTCCCGGTCCCCGAGGCACCCTAGAATCCGGCCCGAAAAACCCATATATTAAACGACCCATCATTTGTTATACGTGTTAGTCGTGATATTGGGACATCCAAAAATCTAACCTCGAGTTTAAGTCTTGTCCGACGCATCAAAAAAACGTGTTAAAATTCAGTCCCGGTCCCCGAGGCACCCTAGAATCCGGCCCGAAAAACCCAAAATTTAAACGAACCATCATTTTTTATACGTGTTAGTTGGGGTATTGGGACATCAAAAATCGGAGCTCGAGTTAAGGTTTTGTCTGACACATCATAAAAACGTGTTAAAATTCAGTCCCGGTCCCGGATGCACCCTAGAATCCGGCCCGAAAAACCCAAATTATAAACGACCCATCATTTGTTATACGTGTTAGTCGTGATATTGGGACATCCAAAAATCTGAGCACGAGTTAAAGTCTTGTCCGACGCATCAAAAAAACGTGTTAAAATTCAGTCCCGGTCCCCGAGGCACCCTCGAATCCGGCCCGAAAAAACCCAAAATTTAAACGAACCATCATTTTTTATACGTGTTAGTTGGGGTATTGGGACATCAAAAATCGGAGCTCGAGTTAAGGTTTTGTCGGACACATCATAAAAACGTGTTAAAATTCAGTCCCGATCCCCGAGGCACCCTAGAATCCGGCCCTAAAAACCCAAATTATAAACGACCCATCATTTGTTATACGTGTTAGTCGTGATATTGGGACATCCAAAAATCTGACCTCGAGTTAAAGTCTTGTCCGACGCATCAAAAAAACGTGTTAAAATTCAGTCCCGGTCCCCAAGGCACCCTAGAATCCGGCCCGAAAAACCCAAAATTTAAACGACCCATCATTTGTTATACGTGTTAGTTGGGGTATTGGGACATCAAAAATCTGAGCTCGAGTTAAGGTTTTGTCCGACGCATCATAAAAACGTGTTAAAATTCAGTCCCGGTCCTGGAGACACCATAAAATCCTGCCCGAAAATCCCAAATTATATTCGACCCATCATTTGTTATACGTGTTGGTCGTGATATTTGGACATCCAAAAATCTGTGCTCTTGTTAAAGTTTTATTCGACGCATCAAAAAACACTTGTTAAAATTCTGCACCGGTCCCCGAAGCAGCCTAGAATCCGGCCCGAAAAACACAAAATTTAAACGACCCATCTTTTGTTATACATGTTAGTCGGGGTATTGGGACATCCAAAAATATGAGCACGAATTAAAGTCTTGTCCGACGCATCAAAAAAACGTGTTAAAATTCAGTCCCGGTCCCCGAGGCACCCTAGAATCCGGCCCGAAAAACCCAAAATTTAAACGACCCGTCATTTGTTATACGTGTTAGTTGGGGTATTGGGACATCAAAAATCTGAGCTCGAGCTAAGGTTTTGTCCGACGCATCATAAAAACGTGTTAAAATTCAGTCCCGGTCCCGGATGCACCCTAGAATCCGGCCCGAAAAACCCAAATTATAAACGACCCAACATTTGTTATACGTGTTAGTCGTGATATTGGGACATCCAAAAATCTGAGCTCGAGTTAAAGTCTTGTCCGACGCATCAAAAAAAACGTGTTAAAATTCAGTCCCGGTCCCCGAGGCACCCTAGAATCCGGCCCGAAAAACCCAAATATTAAAAGACCCATCATTTGTTATACGTGTTAGTCGTGATATTGGGACATCCAAAAATCTGAGCTCGAGTTAAAGTCTTGTCCGACGCATCAAAAAAACGTGTTTAAATTCAGTCCCGGTCCCCGAGGCACCCTAGAATCCGGCCCGAAAAACCCAAAATTTAATAGAACCATCATTTTTTATACTTGTTAGTTGGGGTATTGGGACATCAAAAATCAGAGCTCGAGTTAAGGTTTTGTCTGACACATCATAAAAACGTGTTAAAATTCAGTCCCGATCCCCGAGGAACCCTAGAATCCGGCCCTAAAAACCCAAATTATAAACGACCCATAATTTGTTATACGTGTTAGTCGTGATATTGGGACATCCAAAAATCTGACCTCGAGTTAAAGTCTTGTCCGACGCATCAAAAAAACGTGTTAAAATTCAGTCCCGGTCCCCAAGGCACCCTAGAATCCGGCCCGAAAAACCCAAAATTTAAACGACCCATCATTTGTTATACGTGTTAGTTGGGGTATTGGGACATCAAAAATCTGAGCTCGAGTTAAGGTTTTGTCCGACGCATCATAAAAACGTGTTAAAATTCAGTCCCGGTCCCGGAGACACCATAAAATCCGGCCCGAAAATCCCAAATTATAATCGTCCCATCATTTGTTATACGTGTTAGTCGTGATATTTGGACATCCAAAAATCTGTGCTCTTGTTAAAGTTTTATCCGACGCATCAAAAAACACTTGTTAAAATTCTGCACCGGTCCCCGGGGCAGCCTAGAATCCGGCCCGAAAAACACAAAATTTAAACGCCCCATCTTTTGTTATACATGTTAGTCGGGGTATTGGGACATCCAAAAATATGAGCACGAATTAAAGTCTTGTCCGACGCATCAAAAAAACGTGTTAAAATTCAGTCCCGGTCCCCGAGGCACCCTAGAATCCGGCCCGAAAAACCCAAAATTTAAACGACCCGTCATTTGTTATACGTGTTAGTTGGGGTATTGGGACATCAAAAATCTGAGCTCGAGCTAAGGTTTTGTCCGACGCATCATAAAAACGTGTTAAAATTCAGTCCCGGTCCCGGATGCACCCTAGAATCCGGCCCGAAAAACCCAAATTATAAACGACCCAACATTTGTTATACGTGTTAGTCGTGATATTGGGACATCCAAAAATCTGAGCTCGAATTAAAGTCTTGTCCGACGCATCAAAAAAACGTGTTAAAATTCAGTCCCGGTCCCCGAGGCACCCTAGAATCCGGCCCGAAAAACCCAAAATTTAAACGAACCATCATTTTTTATACGTGTTAGTTGGGGTATTGGGACATCAAAAATCGGAGCTCGAGTTAAGGTTTTGTCTGACACATCATAAAAACGTGTTAAAATTCAGTCCCGGTCCCGGATGCACCCTAGAATCCGGCCCGAAAAACCCAAATTATAAACGACCCATCATTTGTTATACGTGTTAGTCGTGATATTGGGACATCCAAAAATCTGAGCACGAGTTAAAGTCTTGTCCGACGCATCAAAAAAACGTGTTAAAATTCAGTCCCGGTCCCCGAGGCACCCTCGAATCCGGCCCGAAAAAACCCAAAATTTAAACGAACCATCATTTTTTATACGTGTTAGTTGGGGTATTGGGACATCAAAAATCGGAGCTCGAGTTAAGGTTTTGTCGGACACATCATAAAAACGTGTTAAAATTCAGTCCCGATCCCCGAGGCACCCTAGAATCCGGCCCTAAAAACCCAAATTATAAACGACCCATCATTTGTTATACGTGTTAGTCGTGATATTGGGACATCCAAAAATCTGACCTCGAGTTAAAGTCTTGTCCGACGCATCAAAAAAACGTGTTAAAATTCAGTCCCGGTCCCCAAGGCACCCTAGAATCCGGCCCGAAAAACCCAAAATTTAAACGACCCATCATTTGTTATACGTGTTAGTTGGGGTATTGGGACATCAAAAATCTGAGCTCGAGTTAAGGTTTTGTCCGACGCATCATAAAAACGTGTTAAAATTCAGTCCCGGTCCTGGAGACACCATAAAATCCTGCCCGAAAATCCCAAATTATATTCGACCCATCATTTGTTATACGTGTTGGTCGTGATATTTGGACATCCAAAAATCTGTGCTCTTGTTAAAGTTTTATCCGACGCATCAAAAAACACTTGTTAAAATTCTGCACCGGTCCCCGAAGCAGCCTAGAATCCGGCCCGAAAAACACAAAATTTAAACGACCCATCTTTTGTTATACATGTTAGTCGGGGTATTGGGACATCCAAAAATATGAGCACGAATTAAAGTCTTGTCCGACGCATCAAAAAAACGTGTTAAAATTCAGTCCCGGTCCCCGAGGCACCCTAGAATCCGGCCCGAAAAACCCAAAATTTAAACGACCCGTCATTTGTTATACGTGTTAGTTGGGGTATTGGGACATCAAAAATCTGAGCTCGAGCTAAGGTTTTGTCCGACGCATCATAAAAACGTGTTAAAATTCAGTCCCGGTCCCGGATGCACCCTAGAATCCGGCCCGAAAAACCCAAATTATAAACGACCCAACATTTGTTATACGTGTTAGTCGTGATATTGGGACATCCAAAAATCTGAGCTCGAGTTAAAGTCTTGTCCGACGCATCAAAAAAACGTGTTAAAATTCAGTCCCGGTCCCCGAGGCACCCTAGAATCCGGCCCGAAAAACCCAAATATTAAAAGACCCATCATTTGTTATACGTGTTAGTCGTGATATTGGGACATCCAAAAATCTGAGCTCGAGTTAAAGTCTTGTCCGACGCATCAAAAAAACGTGTTTAAATTCAGTCCCGGTCCCCGAGGCACCCTAGAATCCGGCCCGAAAAACCCAAAATTTAATAGAACCATCATTTTTTATACTTGTTAGTTGGGGTATTGGGACATCAAAAATCAGAGCTCGAGTTAAGGTTTTGTCTGACACATCATAAAAACGTGTTAAAATTCAGTCCCGATCCCCGAGGAACCCTAGAATCCGGCCCTAAAAACCCAAATTATAAACGACCCATAATTTGTTATACGTGTTAGTCGTGATATTGGGACATCCAAAAATCTGACCTCGAGTTAAAGTCTTGTCCGACGCATCAAAAAAACGTGTTAAAATTCAGTCCCGGTCCCCAAGGCACCCTAGAATCCGGCCCGAAAAACCCAAAATTTAAACGACCCATCATTTGTTATACGTGTTAGTTGGGGTATTGGGACATCAAAAATCTGAGCTCGAGTTAAGGTTTTGTCCGACGCATCATAAAAACGTGTTAAAATTCAGTCCCGGTCCCGGAGACACCATAAAATCCGGCCCGAAAATCCCAAATTATAATCGTCCCATCATTTGTTATACGTGTTAGTCGTGATATTTGGACATCCAAAAATCTGTGCTCTTGTTAAAGTTTTATCCGACGCATCAAAAAACACTTGTTAAAATTCTGCACCGGTCCCCGGGGCAGCCTAGAATCCGGCCCGAAAAACACAAAATTTAAACGCCCCATCTTTTGTTATACATGTTAGTCGGGGTATTGGGACATCCAAAAATATGAGCACGAATTAAAGTCTTGTCCGACGCATCAAAAAAACGTGTTAAAATTCAGTCCCGGTCCCCGAGGCACCCTAGAATCCGGCCCGAAAAACCCAAAATTTAAACGACCCGTCATTTGTTATACGTGTTAGTTGGGGTATTGGGACATCAAAAATCTGAGCTCGAGCTAAGGTTTTGTCCGACGCATCATAAAAACGTGTTAAAATTCAGTCCCGGTCCCGGATGCACCCTAGAATCCGGCCCGAAAAACCCAAATTATAAACGACCCAACATTTGTTATACGTGTTAGTCGTGATATTGGGACATCCAAAAATCTGAGCTCGAATTAAAGTCTTGTCCGACGCATCAAAAAAACGTGTTAAAATTCAGTCCCGGTCCCCGAGGCACCCTAGAATCCGGCCCGAAAAACCCAAAATTTAAACGACCCGTCATTTGTTATACGTGTTAGTTGGGGTATTGGGACATCAAAAATCTGACCTTGAGCTAAGGTTTTGTCCGACGCATCATAAAAACGTGTTAAAATTCAGTCCCGGTCCCGGATGCACCCTAGAATCCGGCCCGAAAAACCCAAATTATAAACGACCCAACATTTGTTATACGTGTTAGTCGTGATATTGGGACATCCAAAAATCTGAGCTCGAGTTAAAGTCTTGTCCGACGCATCAAAAAAACGTGTTAAAATTCAGTCCCGGTCCCCGAGGCACCTTAGAATCCGGCCCGAAAAACCCAAATATTAAACGACCCATCATTTGTTATACGTGTTAGTCGTGATATTGGGACATCCAAAAATCTAACCTCGAGTTAAAGTCTTGTCCGACGCATCAAAAAAACGTGTTAAAATTCAGTCCCGGTCCCCGAGGCACCCTAGAATCCGGCCCGAAAAACCCAAAATTTAAACGAACCATCATTTTTTATACGTGTTAGTTGGGGTATTGGGACATCAAAAATCGGAGCTCGAGTTAAGGTTTTGTCTGACACATCATAAAAACGTGTTAAAATTCAGTCCCGGTCCCGGATGCACCCTAGAATCCGGCCCGAAAAACCCAAATTATAAACGACCCATCATTTGTTATACGTGTTAGTCGTGATATTGGGACATCCAAAAATCTGAGCACGAGTTAAAGTCTTGTCCGACGCATTAAAAAAACGTGTTAAAATTCAGTCCCGGTCCCCGAGGCACCCTCGAATCCGGCCCGAAAAACCCAAAATTTAAACGAACCATCATTTTTTATACGTGTTAGTCGTGATATTGGGACATCCAAAAATCTGAGCTCGAATTAAAGTCTTGTCCGACGCATCAAAAAAACGTGTTTAAATTCAGTCCCGGTCCCCGAGGCACCCTAGAATCCGGCCCGAAAAACCCAAAATTTAATAGAACCATCATTTTTTATACGTGTTAGTTGGGGTATTGGGACTTCAAAAATCGGAGCTCGAGTTAAGGTTTTGTTCGACACATCATAAAAACGTGTTAAAATTCAGTCCCGATCCTCGAAGCACCCTAGAATCCGGCCCTAAAAACCCAAATTATAAACGACCCATAATTTGTTATACGTGTTAGTCGTGATATTGGGACATCCAAAAATCTGAGCTCGAGCTAAAGTCTTGTCCGACGCATCAAAAAAACGTGTTAAAATTCAGTCCCGGTCCCCGAGGCACCCTAGAATCCGGCCCGAAAAACCCAAAATTTAAACGAACCATCATTTTTTATACGTGTTAGTTGGGTTATTGGGACATCAAAAATCGGAGCTCGAGTTAAGGTTTTGTCCGACACATCATAAAAACGTGTTAAAATTCAGTCCCGATCCCCGAGTCACCCTAGAATCCGGCCCTAAAAACCCAAATTATAAACGACCCGTCATTTGTTATACGTGTTAGTCGTGATATTGGGACATCCAAAAATCTGAGCTCGAGTTAAAGTCTTGTCCGACGCATCAAAAAAACGTGTTAAAATTCAGTCCCGGTCCCCGAGGCACCCTAGAATCCGGCCCGAAAAACCCAAAATTTAAACGACCCATCATTTGTTATACGTGTTAGTTGGGGTATTGGGACATCAAAAATCTGACCTTGAGCTAAGGTTTTGTCCGACGCATCATAAAAACGTGTTAAAATTCAGTCCCGGTCCCGGATGCACCCTAGAATCCGGCCCGAAAAACCCAAATTATAAACGACCCAACATTTGTTATACGTGTTAGTCGTGATATTGGGACACCCAAAAATTTGAGCTCGAGTTAAAGTCTTGTCCGACGCATCAAAAAAACGTGTTAAAATTCAGTCCCGGTCCCCGAGGCACCCTAGAATCCGGCCCGAAAAACCCAAATATTAAACGACCCATCATTTGTTATAGGTGTTAGTCGTGATATTGGGACATCCAAAAATCTAACCTCGAGTTAAAGTCTTGTCCGACGCATCAAAAAAACGTGTTAAAATTCAGTCCCGGTCCCCGAGGCACCCTAGAATCCGGCCCGAAAAACCCAAAATTTAAACGAACCATCATTTTTTATACGTGTTAGTTGGGGTATTGGGACATCAAAAATCGGAGCTCGAGTTAAGGTTTTGTCTGACACATCATAAAAACGTGTTAAAATTCAGTCCCGGTCCCGGATGCACCCTAGAATCCGGCCCGAAAAACCCAAATTATAAACGACCCATCATTTTTTATACGTGTTAGTCGTGATATTGGGACATCCAAAAATCTGAGCACGAGTTAAAGTCTTGTCCGACGCATCAAAAAAACGTGTTAAAATTCAGTCCCGGTCCCCGAGGCACCCTCGAATCCGGCCCGAAAAACCCAAAATTTAAACGAACCATCATTTTTTATACGTGTTAGTTGGGGTATTGGGACATCAAAAATCGGAGCTCGAGTTAAGGTTTTGTCCGACACATCATAAAAACGTGTTAAAATTCAGTCCCGATCCCCGAGGCACCCTAGAATCCGGCCCTAAAAACCCAAATTATAAACGACCCATCATTTGTTATACGTGTTAGTCGTGATATCGGGACATCCAAAAATCTGACCTCGAGTTAAAGTCTTGTCCGACGCATCAAAAAAACGTGTTAAAATTCAGTCCCGGTCCCCAAGGCACCCTAGAATCCGGCCCGAAAAACCCAAAATTTAAACGACCCATCATTTGTTATACGTGTTAGTTGGGGTATTGAGAGATCAAAAATCTGAGCTCGAGTTAAGGTTTTGTCCGACGCATCATAAAAACGTGTTAAAATTCAGTCCCGGTCCCGGAGACACCATAAAATCCGGCCCGAAAATCCCAAATTATAATCGACCCATCATTTGTTATACGTGTTAGTCGTGATATTTGGACATCCAAAAATCTGTGCTCTTGTTAAAGTTTTATCCGACGCATCAAAAAACACTTGTTAAAATTCTGCACCGGTCCCCGAGGCAGCCTAGAATCCGGCCCGAAAAACACAAAATTTAAACGACCCATCTTTTGTTATACATGTTAGTCGGGGTATTGGGATATCCAAAAATATGAGCACGAATTAAAGTCTTGTCCGACGCATCAAAAAAACGTGTTAAAATTCAGTCCCGGTCCCCGAGGCACCCTAGAATCCGGCCCGAAAAACCCAAAATTTAAACGACCCATCATTTGTTATACGTGTTAGTTGGGGTATTGGGACATGAAAAATCTGAGCTCGAGCTAAGGTTTTGTCCGACGCATCATAAAAACGTGTTAAAATTCAGTCCCGGTCCCGGATGCACCCTCGAATCCGGCCCGAAAAACCCAAATTATAAACGACCCAACATTTGTTATACGTGTTAGTCGTGATATTGGGACATCCAAAAATCTGAGCTCGAGTTAAAGTCTTGTCCGACGCATCAAAAAAACGTGTTAAAATTCAGTCCCGGTCCCCGAGGCACCCTAGAATCCGGCCCGAAAAACCCAAATATTAAAAGACCCATCATTTGTTATACGTGTTAGTCGTAATATTGGGACATCCAAAAATCTGAGCTCGAGTTAAAGTCTTGTCCGACGCATCAAAAAAACGTGTTAAAATTCAGTCCCGGTCCCCGAGGCACCCTAGAATCCGGCCCGAAAAACCCAAATATTAAACGACCCATCATTTGTTATAGGTGTTAGTCGTGATATTGGGACATCCAAAAATCTAACCTCGAGTTAAAGTCTTGTCCGACGCATCAAAAAAACGTGTTAAAATTCAGTCCCGGTCCCCGAGGCACCCTAGAATCCGGCCCGAAAAACCCAAAATTTAAACGAACCATCATTTTTTATACGTGTTAGTTGGGGTATTGGGACATCAAAAATCGGAGCTCGAGTTAAGGTTTTGTCTGACACATCATAAAAACGTGTTAAAATTCAGTCCCGGTCCCGGATGCACCCTAGAATCCGGCCCGAAAAACCCAAATTATAAACGACCCAACATTTGTTATACGTGTTAGTCGTGATATTGGGACATCCAAAAATCTGAGTTCGAGTTAAAGTCTTGTCCGACGCATCAAAAAAACGTGTTAAAATTCAGTCCCGGTCCCCGAGGCACCCTAGAATCCGGCCCGAAAAACCCAAATATTAAAAGACCCATCATTTGTTATACGTGTTAGTCGTGATATTGGGACATCCAAAAATCTGAGCTCGAGTTAAAGTCTTGTCCGACGCATCAAAAAAACGTGTTTAAATTCAGTCCCGGTCCCCGAGGCACCCTAGAATCCGGCCCGAAAAACCCAAAATTTAATAGAACCATCATTTTTTATACTTGTTAGTTGGGGTATTGGGACATCAAAAATCAGAGCTCGAGTTAAGGTTTTGTCTGACACATCATAAAAACGTGTTAAAATTCAGTCCCGATCCCCGAGGAACCCTAGAATCCGGCCCTAAAAACCCAAATTATAAACGACCCATAATTTGTTATACGTGTTAGTCGTGATATTGGGACATCCAAAAATCTGACCTCGAGTTAAAGTCTTGTCCGACGCATCAAAAAAACGTGTTAAAATTCAGTCCCGGTCCCCAAGGCACCCTAGAATCCGGCCCGAAAAACCCAAAATTTAAACGACCCATCATTTGTTATACGTGTTAGTTGGGGTATTGGGACATCAAAAATCTGAGCTCGAGTTAAGGTTTTGTCTGACGCATCATAAAAACGTGTTAAAATTCAGTCCCGGTCCCGGAGACACCATAAAATCCGGCCCGAAAATCCCAAATTATAATCGTCCCATCATTTGTTATACGTGTTAGTCGTGATATTTGGACATCCAAAAATCTGTGCTCTTGTTAAAGTTTTATCCGACGCATCAAAAAACACTTGTTAAAATTCTGCACCGGTCCCCGGGGCAGCCTAGAATCCGGCCCGAAAAACACAAAATTTAAACGCCCCATCTTTTGTTATACATGTTAGTCGGGGTATTGGGACATCCAAAAATATGAGCACGAATTAAAGTCTTGTCCGACGCATCAAAAAAACGTGTTAAAATTCAGTCCCGGTCCCCGAGGCACCCTAGAATCCGGCCCGAAAAACCCAAAATTTAAACGACCCATCATTTGTTATACGTGTTAGTTGGGGTATTGGGACATCAAAAATCTGAGCTCGAGCTAAGGTTTTGTCCGACGCATCATAAAAACGTGTTAAAATTCAGTCCCGGTCCCGGATGCACCCTAGAATCCGGCCCGAAAAACCCAAATTATAAACGACCCAACATTTGTTATACGTGTTAGTCGTGATATTGGGACATCCAAAAATCTGAGCTCGAATTAAAGTCTTGTCCGACGCATCAAAAAAACGTGTTAAAATTCAGTCCCGGTCCCCGAGGCACCCTAGAATCCGGCCCGAAAAACCCAAAATTTAAACGACCCGTCATTTGTTATACGTGTTAGTTGGGGTATTGGGACATCAAAAATCTGACCTTGAGCTAAGGTTTTGTCCGACGCATCATAAAAACGTGTTAAAATTCAGTCCCGGTCCCGGATGCACCCTAGAATCCGGCCCGAAAAACCCAAATTATAAACGACCCAACATTTGTTATACGTGTTAGTCGTGATATTGGGACATCCAAAAATCTGAGCTCGAGTTAAAGTCTTGTCCGACGCATCAAAAAAACGTGTTAAAATTCAGTCCCGGTCCCCGAGGCACCTTAGAATCCGGCCCGAAAAACCCAAATATTAAACGACCCATCATTTGTTATACGTGTTAGTCGTGATATTGGGACATCCAAAAATCTAACCTCGAGTTAAAGTCTTGTCCGACGCATCAAAAAAACGTGTTAAAATTCAGTCCCGGTCCCCGAGGCACCCTAGAATCCGGCCCGAAAAACCCAAAATTTAAACGAACCATCATTTTTTATACGTGTTAGTTGGGGTATTGGGACATCAAAAATCGGAGCTCGAGTTAAGGTTTTGTCTGACACATCATAAAAACGTGTTAAAATTCAGTCCCGGTCCCGGATGCACCCTAGAATCCGGCCCGAAAAACCCAAATTATAAACGACCCATCATTTGTTATACGTGTTAGTCGTGATATTGGGACATCCAAAAATCTGAGCACGAGTTAAAGTCTTGTCCGACGCATCAAAAAAACGTGTTAAAATTCAGTCCTGGTCCCCGAGGCACCCTCGAATCCGGCCCGAAAAACCCAAAATTTAAACGAACCATCATTTTTTATACGTGTTAGTCGTGATATTGGGACATCCAAAAATCTGAGCTCGAATTAAAGTCTTGTCCGACGCATCAAAAAAACGTGTTTAAATTCAGTCCCGGTCCCCGAGGCACCCTAGAATCCGGCCCGAAAAACCCAAAATTTAATAGAACCATCATTTTTTATACGTGTTAGTTGGGGTATTGGGACTTCAAAAATCGGAGCTCGAGTTAAGGTTTTGTTCGACACATCATAAAAACGTGTTAAAATTCAGTCCCGATCCTCGAAGCACCCTAGAATCCGGCCCTAAAAACCCAAATTATAAACGACCCATAATTTGTTATACGTGTTAGTCGTGATATTGGGACATCCAAAAATCTGAGCTCGAGTTAAAGTCTTGTCCGACGCATCAAAAAAACGTGTTAAAATTCAGTCCCGGTCCCCGAGGCACCCTAGAATCCGGCCCGAAAAACCCAAAATTTAAACGAACCATCATTTTTTATACGTGTTAGTTGGGTTATTGGGACATCAAAAATCGGAGCTCGAGTTAAGGTTTTGTCCGACACATCATAAAAACGTGTTAAAATTCAGTCCCGATCCCCGAGTCACCCTAGAATCCGGCCCTAAAAACCCAAATTATAAACGACCCGTCATTTGTTATACGTGTTAGTCGTGATATTGGGACATCCAAAAATCTGAGCTCGAGTTAAAGTCTTGTCCGACGCATCAAAAAAACGTGTTAAAATTCAGTCCCGGTCCCCGAGGCACCCTAGAATCCGGCCCGAAAAACCCAAAATTTAAACGACCCATCATTTGTTATACGTGTTAGTTGGGGTATTGGGACATCAAAAATCTGACCTTGAGCTAAGGTTTTGTCCGACGCATCATAAAAACGTGTTAAAATTCAGTCCCGGTCCCGGATGCACCCTAGAATCCGGCCCGAAAAACCCAAATTATAAACGACCCAACATTTGTTATACGTGTTAGTCGTGATATTGGGACACCCAAAAATTTGAGCTCGAGTTAAAGTCTTGTCCGACGCATCAAAAAAACGTGTTAAAATTCAGTCCCGGTCCCCGAGGCACCCTAGAATCCGGCCCGAAAAACCCAAATATAAAACGACCCATCATTTGTTATAGGTGTTAGTCGTGATATTGGGACATCCAAAAATCTAACCTCGAGTTAAAGTCTTGTCCGACGCATCAAAAAAACGTGTTAAAATTCAGTCCCGGTCCCCGAGGCACCCTAGAATCCGGCCCGAAAAACCCAAAATTTAAACGAACCATGATTTTTTATACGTGTTAGTTGGGGTATTGGGACATCAAAAATCGGAGCTCGAGTTAAGGTTTTGTCTGACACATCATAAAAACGTGTTAAAATTCAGTCCCGGTCCCGGATGCACCCTAGAATCCGGCCCGAAAAACCCAAATTATAAACGACCCATCATTTGTTATACGTGTTAGTCGTGATATTGGGACATCCAAAAATCTGAGCACGAGTTAAAGTCTTGTCCGACGCATCAAAAAAACGTGTTAAAATTCAGTCCCGGTCCCCGAGGCACCCTCGAATCCGGCCCGAAAAACCCAAAATTTAAACGAACCATCATTTTTTATACGTGTTAGTTGGGGTATTGGGACATCAAAAATCGGAGCTCGAGTTAAGGTTTTGTCCGACACATCATAAAAACGTGTTAAAATTCAGTCCCGATCCCCGAGGCACCCTAGAATCCGGCCCTAAAAACCCAAATTATAAACGACCCATCATTTGTTATACGTGTTAGTCGTGATATCGGGACATCCAAAAATCTGACCTCGAGTTAAAGTCTTGTCCGACGCATCAAAAAAACGTGTTAAAATTCAGTCCCGGTCCCCAAGGCACCCTAGAATCCGGCCCGAAAAACCCAAAATTTAAACGACCCATCATTTGTTATACGTGTTAGTTGGGGTATTGAGAGATCAAAAATCTGAGCTCGAGTTAAGGTTTTGTCCGACGCATCATAAAAACGTGTTAAAATTCAGTCCCGGTCCCGGAGACACCATAAAATCCGGCCCGAAAATCCCAAATTATAATCGACCCATCATTTGTTATACGTGTTAGTCGTGATATTTGGACATCCAAAAATCTGTGCTCTTGTTAAAGTTTTATCCGACGCATCAAAAAACACTTGTTAAAATTCTGCACCGGTCCCCGAGGCAGCCTAGAATCCGGCCCGAAAAACACAAAATTTAAACGACCCATCTTTTGTTATACATGTTAGTCGGGGTATTGGGATATCGAAAAATATGAGCACGAATTAAAGTCTTGTCCGACGCATCAAAAAAACGTGTTAAAATTCAGTCCCGGTCCCCGAGGCACCCTAGAATCCGGCCCGAAAAACCCAAAATTTAAACGACCCATCATTTGTTATACGTGTTAGTTGGGGTATTGGGACATGAAAAATCTGAGCTCGAGCTAAGGTTTTGTCCGACGCATCATAAAAACGTGTTAAAATTCAGTCCCGGTCCCGGATGCACCCTCGAATCCGGCCCGAAAAACCCAAATTATAAACGACCCAACATTTGTTATACGTGTTAGTCGTGATATTGGGACATCCAAAAATCTGAGCTCGAGTTAAAGTCTTGTCCGACGCATCAAAAAAACGTGTTAAAATTCAGTCCCGGTCCCCGAGGCACCCTAGAATCCGGCCCGAAAAACCCAAATATTAAAAGACCCATCATTTGTTATACGTGTTAGTCGTAATATTGGGACATCCAAAAATCTGAGCTCGAGTTAAAGTCTTGTCCGACGCATCAAAAAAACGTGTTTAAATTCAGTCCCGGTCCCCGAGGCACCCTAGAATCCGGCCCGAAAAACCCAAAATTTAATAGAACCATCATTTTTTATACGTGTTAGTTGGGGTATTGGGACATCAAAAATCGGAGCTCGAGTTAAGGTTTTGTTCGACACATCATAAAAACGTGTTAAAATTCAGTCCCGATCCTCGAGGCACCCTAGAATCCGGCCCTAAAAACCCAAATTATAAACGACCCATAATTTGTTATACGTGTTAGTCGTGATATTGGGACATCCAAAAATCTGAGCTCGAGTTAAAGTCTTGTCCGACGCATCAAAAAAACGTGTTAAAATTCAGTCCCGGTCCCCGAGGCACCCTAGAATCCGGCCCGAAAAACCCAAAATTTAAACGAACCATCATTTTTTATACGTGTTAGTTGGGGTATTGGGACATCAAAAATCGGAGCTCGAGTTAAGGTTTTGTCCGACACATCATAAAAACGTGTTAAAATTCAGTCCCGATCCCCGAGTCACCCTAGAATCCGGCCCTAAAAACCCAAATTATAAACGACCCATCATTTGTTATACGTGTTAGTCGTGATATTGGGACATCCAAAAATCTGAGCTCGAGTTAAAGTCTTGTCCGACGCATCAAAAAAACGTGTTAAAATTCAGTCCCGGTCCCCGAGGCACCCTAGAATCCGGCCCGAAAAACCCAAAATTTAAACGACCCATCATTTGTTATATGTGTTAGTTGGGGTATTGGGACATCAAAAATCTGACCTTGAGCTAAGGTTTTGTCCGACGCATCATAAAAACGTGTTAAAATTCAGTCCCGGTCCCGGATGCACCCTAGAATCCGGCCCGAAAAACCCAAATTATAAACGACCCAACATTTGTTATACGTGTTAGTCGTGATATTGGGACATCCAAAAATCTGAGCTCGAGTTAAAGTCTTGTCCGACGCATCAAAAAAACGTGTTAAAATTCAGTCCCGGTCCCCAAGGCACCCTAGAATCTGGCCCGAAAAACCCAAAATTTAAACGACCCATCATTTGTTATACGTGGTAGTTGGGGTATTGGGACATCAAAAATCTGAGCTCGAGTTAAGGTTTTGTCCGACGCATCATAAAAACGTGTTAAAATTCAGTCCCGGTCCCGGAGACACCATAAAATCCGGCCCGAAAATCCCAAATTATAATCGACCCATCATTTGTTATACGTGTTAGTTGTGATATTTGGACATCCAAAAATCTGTGCTCTTGTTAAAGTTTTATCCGACGCATCAAAAAACACTTGTTAAAATTCTGCACCGATCCCCGAGGCAGCCTAGAATCCGGCCCGAAAAACACAAAATTTAAACGACCCATCTTTTGTTATACATGTTAGTCGGGGTATTGGGACATCCAAAAATATGAGCACGAATTAAAGTCTTGTCCGACGCATCAAAAAAACGTGTTAAAATTCAGTCCCGGTCCCCGAGGCACCCTAGAATCCGGCCCGAAAAACCCAAAATTTAAACGACCCATCATTTGTTATACGTGTTAGTTGGGGTATTGGGACATCAAAAATCTGAGCTCGAGCTAAGGTTTTGTCCGACGCATCATAAAAACGTGTTAAAATTCAGTCCCGGTCCCGGATGCACCCTAGAATCCGGCCCGAAAAACCCAAAATATAAACGACCCAACATTTGTTATACGTGTTAGTCGTGATATTGGGACATCCAAAAATCTGAGCTCGAGTTAAAGTCTTGTCCGACGCATCAAAAAAACGTGTTAAAATTCAGTCCCGGTCCCCGAGGCACCCTAGAATCCGGCCCGAAAAACCCAAATATTAAAAGACCCATCATTTGTTATACGTGTTAGTCGTGATATTGGGACATCCAAAAATCTGAGCTCGAGTTAAAGTCTTGTCCGACGCATCAAAAAAACGTGTTTAAATTCAGTCCCGGTCCCCGAGGCACCCTAGAATCCGGCCCGAAAAACCCAAATATTAAACGACCCATCATTTGTTATACGTGTTAGTCGTGATCTTGGGACATCCAAAAATCTAACCTCGAGTTAAACTCTTGTCCGACGCATCAAAAAAACGTGTTAAAATTCAGTCCCGGTCCCCGAGGCACCCTAGAATTCGGGCCGAAAAACCCAAAATTTAAACGAACCATCATTTTTTATACGTGTTAGTTGGGGTATTGGCACATCAAAAATCGGAGCTCGAGTTAAGGTTTTGTCCGACACATCATAAAAACGTGTTAAAATTCAGTCCCGGTCCCGGATGCACCCTAGAATCCGGCCCGGAAAACCCAAATTATAAACGACCCATCATTTGTTATACGTGTTAGTCGTGATATTGGGACATCCAAAAATCTGAGCACGAGTGAAAGTCTTGTTCGACGCATCAAAAAAACGTGTTAAAATTTTGTCCCGGTCCCCGAGGCACCATAGAATCCGGCTCGAAAAACCCAAAATTTAAACGAACCATCATTTTTTATACGTGTTAGTTGGGGTATTGGGACATCAAAAATCGGAGCTCGAGTTAAGGTTTTGTCCGACATATCATAAAAACGTGTTAAAATTCAGTCCCGATCCCCGAGGCACCCTAGAATCCGGCCCTAAAAACCCAAATTATAAACGACCCATCATTTGTTATACGTGTTAGTCGTGATATTGGGACATCCAAAAATCTGACCTCGAGTTAAAGTCTTGTCCGAAGCATCAAAAAAACGTGTTAAAATTCAGTCCCGGTCCCCAAGGCACCCTAGAATCCGGCCCGAAAAACCCAAAATTTAAACGACCCATCATTTGTTATACGTGTTAGTTGGGGTATTGGGACATCAAAAATCTGAGCTCGAGTTAAGGTTTTGTCCGACGCATCATAAAAACGTGTTAAAATTCAGTCCCGGTCCCGGAGACACCCTAGAATCCGGCCCGAAAATCCCAAATTATAATCGACCCATCATTTGTTATACGTGTTAGTCGTTATATTTGGACATCCAAAAATCTGTGCTCTTGTTAAAGTTTTATCCGACGCATCAAATAACACTTGTTAAAATTTTGCACCGGTCCCTTACGCAGCCTAGAATCCGGCCCGAAAAACACAAAATTTAAACGACCCATCTTTTGTTATACATGTTAGTCGGGGTATTGGGACATCCAAAAATATGAGCACGAATTAAAGGCTTGTCCGACGCATCAAAAAAACGTGTTAAAATTCAGTCCCGGTCCCCGAGGCACCCTAGAATCCGGCCCGAAAAACCCAAAATTTAAACGACCCAACATTTGTTATACGTGTTAGTCGTGATATTGGGACATCCAAAAATCTGAGCTCGAGTTAAAGTCTTGTCCGACGCATCAAAAAAACGTGTTAAAATTCAGTCCCGGTCCCCGAAGCACCCTAGAATCCGGCCCGAAAAACCCAAATTATAAACGACCAATCATTTGTTATACGTGTTAGTCGTGATATTGGGACATCCAAAAATCTAGCCTCGAGTTAAAGTCTTGTCCGACGCATCAAAAAAACGTGTTAAAAATCAGTCCCGGTTCCCGAGGCACCCTAGAATCCGGCTCGAAACACCCAAATTATAAACGACCCATCATTTGTTATACGTGTTAGTCGTGATATTGGGACATCCAAAAATCTGAGCTCGAGTTAAAGTCTTGTCCGACGCATCAAAAAAACGTGTTTAAATTCAGTCCCGGTCCCCGAGGCACCCTAGAATCCGGCCCGAAAAACCCAAAATTTAATAGAACCATCATTTTTTATACGTGTTAGTTGGGGTATTGGGACATCAAAAATCGGAGCTCGAGTTAAGGTTTTGTTCGACACATCATAAAAACGTGTTAAAATTCAGTCCCGATCCCCGAGGCACCCTAGAATCCGGCCCTAAAAACCCAAATTATAAACGACCCATAATTTTTTTATACGTGTTAGTCGTGATATTGGGACATTCAAAAATCTGAGCTCGAGTTAAAGTCTTGTCCAACGCATCAAAAAAACGTGTTAAAATTCAGTCCCGGTCCCCGAGGCACCCTAGATGATGAACCCTATGTGTTTTGATTATGTCCAAACGCTTCAGAAGATGAAAACTTAATTCTACCTTACATATAGTTTACTATTGACTAATAATTTTTGTTTACTTAGTCTATGTGTAAGTTGCTCAGCAGGTGCTGAATGAATCATTTCTGGATTGCCTAAAGAACTCAGAAGATCAGCTTGCTGAAGTCAGAGTTTCAATAACTCAGAAGCCCGATCTGAAGGCGAAGTCTGCTAAAGCTCTCCTCAGAAGTTCTCTGCAATCAGAAGTTATGCCAATTTGATCAGAAGTCTAGACAACTGGAAATAAGCTTCTGAAAGCTTAGTCACGGGTTTGTTTGAGCATTTAATGCTCTGACACTTGCATTCAATGCAAGGCGCCAAAAGTTCAAAAAGCTGTTTTGATGGAGCGCGCTTGTCTGTTCAAGAGAAACCGGAATTTCCTTGTCTACCCTTTGTTGATCTAATTGAAGAATGATTCTGTCATCCTCATCCTTGATTTCAAATCACTTACCTGATTTAGTTAAAGAACAAGGATAACGGAATCAAAGTGTTTGAAGACCGTTTGAAGACTTGACAAATTAACGGCTACAACAACTGATGTCATCTTCTTTGAAGTTTCAAACTCCACAACGGTCATCTTCAATCACTATAAATAGTAGCCAAGCTCCAATGCATCAACATACGCGTGATCATCGAGCAAAATCTCAACGCACTGTTTTAACAAGGAAAACAGAGCATTCTTTTCCATTCTCAAACTTTCTTAGCATAGTCTTAGTTAAAGTGAGAGAGTGAAGAAAAACAAGTTCATAATAGGAATCTTGTAAACTAAGATCGTTTGTGATCTTCAGTTAGATTTAAAGAGAGAAATCTAGTTGAGATTAGAGTTGGGTGAGAAATCCAGAAAACAGAGTATTGTTTGTTCTGGTGGAAATCCTTTAACTCTTTTTAGGCTAGTCAGAACTAAGTGAGAAATTAGCTTAAGTTCTGTTGATGTAAAGGAGCTTCTGAACTTGCCATAAAAGTTCTGAATAGTGGATTTATAAAATCTCTGTAGGCTGCGACCTCAGGGGACAAGACGTAGTCACAGGACCTCTGTGGCGAACTTGGATAAATCGAATTGTTCACTCAGGATCTCCTGAACTTCTTTCTCCCTCTTATACTTGTTATTTTTGCTTCTGTGTACTTGTTCATATTTAGTGCTGAAACAGATTTTCTCTAAAAATATCATTGTCTTTGTTCAGAAGACTGTCCAGAAGTTCTCAAATCAGAACTTCTGTTGCTGAAAACAGTCTAACTGTGTTTAGGCAGAATTTCCCTCAGAAGCAACTTCCTTAAGCTAGCTTCTGACTCTGAGGAAATTTGACTCTGAATTTTAAGTTTCTTAAAAAACTTAGAAAACTTCAGTTTACAACTTAGACACCTATTCACCCCCCTCTAGGTGATTCTGTTCTTGTTAGGGCCAACAAGTGGTATCAGAGCGAAGGTCACTTCGTATATTTACTAAAGATCTAACAATCTAAGTGTAAGATCCTATCAGAATCAATAGAGATGGCTAGTAGACACCAACCTGAGAATTCCTCTCATTTCATTGTTCCAGAGGGTTCCTCCACAACTAGACCTCCACTATTTAATGGTGATAACTACTCTTACTGGAAAAAGAGAATGATGTATTTCATCCAAGCTCAGAATATGAGTGCATGGATAGTTATCACTAATGGTGATTTCATCCCAACTAGGATGGAAGCTGGTTTAGGACATGTTGTTATCCCTCAAGTGGAATATACAGATGAAATCCTTAAAAAACTCCAAACGAATGCTTCAGCAATAAATATGCTGCATTGTGCACTTTCTGCTACTGAGTATAACAAAGTGTCTTCTTGTGAAACAGCAAAGGATATTTGGAACAAGCTAGAAGTCACTTACGAAGGAACAGGAAAAGTGAAGCAATCTAAAGTCAATCAGTTGATGAGAGACTACGAGTTATTTGAAATGCTTGACAAAGAATCCATCTCAAGTATGAATTCTAGGTTCACCAAGATTGTCAATGACTTGAAGAGTTTGGGAAAGGATATTGAAGAATCTGAAAAAGTAAGGAAGATTCTCAGAAGCTTACCAAGGTCGTGGCAAGCCAAGAAGACTGCTATTGAAGAAGTTCAGGACTTAAGCTTCTATGAGTATGATGAACTCATTGGCTCATTGATTACTCATGAGATGGCAATCAAGAATCATGACCTGAGAGAAAGGTCAGAAGGAAAAAGAGTAGTCCTTAAAGCAGAATCTTCTGATGAATCCTCTGAAGATGAGGAACTGGCTATGCTGACCAGGAAGTTCAAGAAGGCCTTTAGAAAAGGCAGAGGTGGAAACTACAAGAAGCCTTTCAGGAGCTTTGATAAGAAAACTCCTGATTCTGGTGAAAAGTTCAAGAGAGATCCAAACAAGCCAATTGTGTGCTATGGATGTCAGCAACCGGGACACATTAAGCCTAACTGTCCGGAGCTGAAGAAAGATAAGAAGAAGTTCAAGAAAGCTATGCTGGCTGCTTGGTCAGACTCTGAGACCAGCAGTGATCCTGAAGAAAAGGAAGAGCAAGCTCAGATTTGTTTTATGGCTATTGATGAGCCAACCTCTGAAGATGTCACAGGAGAAACTTCCGCACCTCCTGAAGTTACATATGATTCTGAGGTAAACATATCTTCTGAACAAAATATCTTTGATTCTCTTGAAGAACTCTATAGTATGTTCAAGTACCTGAAAAGGAAATTGGACAAAAGTGAGGCTGACAAGTTTCTTAGGTTTACTCAAGTTTATTCTGACATGAAAGTGTTAGAAGAAAAACTGTGTCAACAGTTCAGTACTCCTGCTAATGGCTCTAAAGCCAAAGGCAAGGAAAAGCTGCCTCTGGGAAGTGATAAACCCCAGAAGAAGAAGAAACCTGTCACTCCCTCTCTTCTGAAAGAGATAGCTTCTCCTCCTGATATTGGTACCTCTGAGAGTGCTGTCTCAGCCTCTGAAGATGTTGGACCATCTCAGAAGAAGAAGAAATCTCCCAGGAAGCAAAGGGAAAGATCCAAGAACCCTCCCTTTTGCAAGCTTTGCAAAAGTGATGGTCACTGGTTGAAAGATTGCAAGTACCATATTAAGAACCTCTTGCAATCTGAGATATCATTAAAACCTGCTGAAGAGAAATCTAACTCTGAAGGACCCAATAAGGATTGGGTACCTATCACTAATTGATTGTGTTGCAGGTTGCTCTGAGTGCTCCATCAATGTCAAAGTTGTGGTACATTGACAGTGGGTGCTCAAGGCATATGACAGGTGATGAAAAAGCATTCATCACATTTGATCCTAAAAGAGGTGGAAAAGTCAGCTTTGGAGATGCTCAGAAAGGAAGGATACTTGGTTCTGGATCCATAGGAACTAACCCTCCGATCGAAGATGTCTCCCTAGTCAGAGGCCTGAAGTTCAATCTCCTGAGTGTTGCACAACTGTGTGATAAGGGTAGAGATGTTGTCTTCAGCTCCTCTGGATGTAAAATCTTGGACAGTAAGTCAAGGGAAGTTATTCTAACTGCTCTTAGAGTTGAAAATGTTTTCATGCTGAACCTTGAGAATCTTTGCAAAAATATATGCTTGATGTCCAAAGAGGATACCTCCTGGCTCTGGCATAGAAGACTTGCTCATGTTAGCATGGATCTTCTGGCCAAAGTAGCTAGAAATCAATTGGTTGAGGGTCTGCCTGAAATTAGTTTTAAAAAGAACCATTTATGCAATGCTTGCCAATCTGGTAAACAATCCAGAAGCTCTTTTAAAACTAAGAAAGTCATTTCAACTAAAAGACCTTTGGAACTACTTCATATGGATCTTTTTGGTCCTGTTCAACCAATGAGCATGGGTGGAAAGAAGTATGCCTTTGTCATTGTAGATGACTATTCAAGATTCACTTGGGTCATCTTGCTGTCTAGCAAAGATGAGTCACTTGGATGTTTCTCAGTTCTGATAAAGAAACTTGAGAATGAAAGGAATGATAAGGTTGTCCATATCAGAAGTGATAATGGTGGAGAATTCAAAAACTTCAGGTTTGAAGAATTCTGTGAAACCAAGGGAATTGATCATAACTTTTCTGCTCCCAGAACTCCTCAACAAAATGGGGTAGTTGAAAGGAAGAATAGAACTCTGGTTGAGATAGCCAGAACTATGATCAATGAAAGAAGGCTTCCTAAGTACTTTTGGGGAGAAGCTGTGAACACAGCTTGCTATGTTCTGAATAGAGTGCTAATCAGAAGCATTCTGAACAAGACCCCTTATGAACTCTGGAAAGGTCGAAAGCCTAGGATAGGTTTTTTCAGAACCTTTGGTTGTAAGTGTTACGTTTTGAATACAAAAGAATATCTTTCAAAGTTTGATTCAAAGGCAGATGAGGCCATTTTTCTTGGTTACTCAACACATAGTAAAGCATATAGGGTTTTTAACAAAAGGACTCAAACTCTAGATGAATCTGTTCATGTACAGTTTGATGAGACTAACCCTGCAGATAGTAGAGCTCCTGATGAAGATGCAGTTCAAGCTCCTGAAGTCACATCTCCTGTTGAAAAAGAAGATGTTTCCCCCAGAGCTGCTGAAGTGGTTCCTCCTGTTGCTGAACAAGCTCAAGATGAGAATTTCACTTCAGAAGTCAACTCTCTTCCAGAAGATGCTCCTATATATGATTCAACAAATGATGAACAGGTTTCAGAAGACTCATTGGATTTACCAAGAGAAGTTAGAGCTCATAGGAATCATTCCTTAGAGAACATCATTGACTCTGTTCATAATCCTGTCATGACCAGAGCTCAGCTCAGAAGATATATGGGGAATGTGGCTTTTGTGTCACTTCTGGAACCCAAGGACTTCTATGAAGCTGCTGACGATGACTCCTGGTTAATGGCAATGCAAGAAGAACTTGACCAGTTCAAAAGGTCAGAAGTTTGGACTTTGGTTCCCAGACCTAACAACATAAAGGTTGTTGGAACTAGATGGGTTCTGAAGAACAAGCTTGATGAATTTGGAAATGTTGTGAGGAACAAGGCAAGACTTGTTGCTCAAGGTTACAGTCAGCAAGAAGGCATAGATTATGGTGAAACTTTTGCTCCTGTTGCAATATTAGAAGCCATTAGAATCTTGTGTGCTTTTGCATCATACAAAGGTTTTAAGCTCTTTCAAATGGATGTGAAAAGTGCATTCTTGAATGGTTACATTGATGAGGAAGTTTATGTGTCTCAACCTCCTGGTTTTGAAGATCCTAAGTTTCCTGATCATGTGTACAAGCTAAAGAAAGCCTTGTATGGACTGAAACAAGCTCCCAGAGCTTGGTATGAGAGACTGACAAAGTTCCTTCTGTCTAAGGGATTTGTCAGAGGCTATGTTGATACAACTCTGTTCACTCTGAAGAAGAACAAGGATATCCTTATAGCTCAGGTATATGTTGATGATATTATATTTGGTGCTACTAATGAATCTTTGTGCAGAGAGTTCAGTGACCACATGAAGGCTGAGTTTGAAATGTCTATGATGGGAGAATTAACCTTCTTCTTAGGACTTCAGATCAAGCAAAGTAATGATGGTGTGTTTATCAATCAAGCCAAGTACACTAGAGAAGTGCTGAAGAAATTTGGCATGATGGACTCTAATGCTGTTGATATTCCAATGGATGTCAGCAAAGACATTGATGATGAAGAGAAAGCTGGTAAACCTGTAGATATAAAAACCTACAGAGGTATGATTGGCTCTCTTTTATACCTAACAGCCAGCAGGCCAGATATACATTTTGCTGTGTGTTTTTGTGCTAGATATCAGTCAAAGCCAAGAGAAATTCATGATGTTGCTGTCAAAAGAATTCTCAGATATCTTAAAGGCACACCAGAAGCTGGTTTGTGGTATCCCTGTAGTTCTGATTTCACTCCTATAGGATACACAGACTCTGACTATGGTAGAGATAAATTGAAAAGGGTCAGCACTTCTGGTGGTAGTCATTTTCTGGGGGAGTGCCTAGTCTCCTGGCATAGCAAGAAGCAAACCTCTGTGGCTCTCTCAACTGCTGAAGCTGAGTATGTTGCTGCTGGAAGTTGTGTTTCTCAGATGCTCTGGATCAAGCAACAAATTGCTGACTATGGAGTCATCCCTGGAACAATTACAATCTACTGTGATAACAAAAGTGCAATTGATCTGTCAAAGAATCCTATTCAGCACAGCAGGATGAAGCATGTTCATATTAGACATCACTTTCTGAGAGATCATGTTCTGAAGAAGGATATTATCATTACTCATGTTCCCTCTGAAGAAAATCTTGCTGACATGTTTACTAAGCCTTTGGCTGGAATGGCTTTCAGCAACTTACGAGAAGGCATTGGTATGACTTATCCTCTTCAATAACTTAGAATTATTGTCTCTGAGTATCTTAAGTGTTTGATCGTTTAAGATAATTTAGTTATAATAAATTCTAATCATGATTTGACTTGAAAGCATGCGTTATTTACTGCTTATTACGGCGCTGTTCTGTGGTTAACGGTTATCTGTTCCCTTTTAAACGGTGTGTATTTGCTTTTTGAATTGGAACGGTTTCTGTGTTTGGGTATAAATGAGGGTTTTCCATACTTAGAACTTTTTTACTCTCATTTTCTTTGCCATTAGAACTTCCATTTATTTTTCTGTGTTCTCTTCTCTCTAAAAATCTTAACCTAATTTCGCATTTCTTCAAAATGGCTCAAGAAATCACTGTCACACACATCTTCTCTGATGAATCACGAAAGAAAGTTAGTGAATCTAGGGTTTTCACCTCTAGGTTCCTAGATGATGTTGTCAAATCGACTGAACCAATCTCTCACTGGCTTAGCGCTCAAAACTGGAATTCTTTCGTTTCTCTCGAAGAATTCATTTATCCTAAGTTAGTTACAGAATTCTATAAGAACCTCCATTTCTTTTCTAATGAGGAGGACGTTCTTCATTCTGTGGTTGGGGAAGTTGAGATCGAAGTCAGCAGGGCTTCCATTTCTCAAGTGATAGGGATTGATGATGAAGGAATCATCATTGGAGATGATGGTTCAGCAGAAGGGTTTTCAGAAGCCAACTGGGCTAGGCCAGATCTAAGTGCCAAGGAAACTTACGCTACCTGGTTGACTCAGCACCAGAGGTGGGCTCACTATTTGACTACGAATGTTTTTCTTCCAAAGGCTGGAGGAGTCAATTGTGTTTCCAACAGAGAACGAGTTTTTATGTGGCATCTGGTCAACCAGAAGAAGATCAATTTGCCTGCCATGCTGATAAGGCAGATGAAGAATGTAACGACCGTGAGTGCATTGGCATATGGCTCACTCCTGACAAGGCTGTTTGAGGCAGCCTCCGTTGTTGTTTCAGGAGAAGGTGTTACTAGTAGGAGTACGGTTCTGAAGATACATACCTTCAGGAACCTGAGTTTTGGTGTTACTCCGAAGAAGAATGAGAAGGGCTCCTCTGTGAGTATTGCTCAGAAGGAAATTGTGGATGCATCTGTTCAGAAAGGAAAGAATGTTGCCAAAAAGGGCAAGGGAAAGAAAGGGTCAAGCAAGTTGGTCCTGAATGTTGAGAAGGTTGCTGTCTCAGAACCTCTTCCCACGTTAGTTCAAACAACAATCAATGTTGAACCTTCTGGCAAGATTGTTGCTGAGAAGCCAAAGGATGTTCCTGAGAAAGAAGCTCAGGATGCTGAGGAAGCACGCCTTGCTGAGAAAGAGAAGGCTGCTGAAGCTGAAAAGGTTGCAAGAGTTCTGGCTCTTGCTGAAGAGAAAAGAACGAAGAAAGAAGCTGAAGACAAGTTAGCTGCTGAGCGTGAAATTGCTGCAAAGGCTAAGGCCGATGCCAAACTTTTAGAATGTGCTGCTAATCTTGAGAATGCTGAGTTCTCAAAGGTAGTTGAGACTTCAGAGGAAGAAGAGAATCTTGAGAATGTCTCTCTGTCCTCTCGAATTATTGAGAATGTCACTCTCACTACCAGAATTGGGAAGAAGGCTGTGGCAAGACGAAGGGTTCTGAAGAAGAAGGACTTCGTTGTTGCCTCAAGTGCTGAATTGGAGGATCCTGTTACTCAGGAACCGGAAGCTGCTGATAAAGAGCTGTCAGAGATTTCTGATGAAGAGGATGGTGATGCTCCTACGATTGAAGAGCTGTCAGAAGAGAGTGAACCAGACGATGAAGAGGTTCTTGAAGGTGCTAAACAGTTTGTTGAGAATGTTGACAATGAACACTTCATTGACAATGTTCTTCTGAATCAAGGAAGAAATCCTGGTGAAAGGGATGCCTCTGAAACGCTGTTCAGAATGGCTCATTTATATGCTGAGCCTATTTCAACTTTTGATCCTAATGCCTCTGAACAGGTTATCTCATCTCCTGCTCTTACTCCTCATCCATCTCCTTCACTACCTTCTGTCACAGAAGTGAGTGAATCTCAGAATTCCATTCCTCTGACAACTTCAACATCTGAGGTTGTCCCTCCTCCATCTACTCTTCCTTCTGGATCCTATTCAGAAGTGAATCTGTCCTCTGGACCAATCTTCACTGATTCCATTTCTACTTCTACTATTTCTTCTCTATCATCTTCTGCTGTATTTCCATCAACTGGAATTCCAGCTCCTCCCTTTTCAATACCTTTTTCAATTCCTTCAACCTTACCTCCTTGTACAAATCCTATTTCTTCCTCCTCTCCACATACTATTCCTTCTCCTCAAACTTCTGTCCTTCCTCTTTCAACCTCTGGACATACACCTCCTGTGTGTGATCCCTTAACTACCTCCTCCACTCCTTCAGGATTTGCTGGGTTGTCATCAAACTATGACTTCCTACGCAAACACCTGAATCGGGAAGATCTGGACACCAGATTTGGAAGTTTTGGCTTCATGAGCAGAGCTTCTGGTATTTCCGAAGCTGGAGGTGCCCCCAGTGTTGACGAGTTGAGAAGAATGGGTCAGAGTGGCTCAGATGAATTGCTGAATAGATTTGCTGGTATAGGGCAAAGGAATTCTGCTGCTGACATGTACGCTCAGGGCATTGTGCTGCAAGAATTACATTCTTTGAAAGCTCAGAACCTGCAGCTCATGACCATGCTTCAAATGCAGGATCCTTCTGTGTATATACGCAATCTTTCTACACTTCATCTAGCTACATATGATGAGCTGTATAAATTGAGGGAATTAGCTCTGACTCTTCCTTCCCTGGACAATATTGCTCTTGCTTCTTCTCAGAAGGTCAATGAGAATTTGGAGATATTGACAGAAGAAGTCAAGGAAGCAAACGAGCATTATGAGGCTCATGAGAAGATGCTCCCTAGTAAGATTGAAGACCTGCAAAGTACTGCAAATCACATTCTGAGAGAAGTGAAATCTTCTGCTCAAGGTTCTTCATCTTCAGGAGCTGCCAAGATTGTATATGACATCACTCCTGATCTCAACAACCGACTCTCCAACATTGAGTCTGCTGTCACTGCTCAGAATGCACAGATTGCTGAGCTCACTGAACTCCTGAAAGTTATGCATAATCAAGCTCGTGAACAAGAGAAGACTCTTCACAATTGTTATAGGTTTGTTCGAGGACCGACTTATATTCAGAATGAGCATCTCACTGCTGCTGTGTATGCTAACAACAGGTTGATCAAGCTTCTTCTGGATGATGTTCAGAGACAGCGACCTATGTCTGGTCAGACCTTTGATCATATGAAGACCATTGATGATGACTTCAGAAGACGAATGGATTTGATCAATTCTGTGCGACCAACTCCTGTGCAATATCAGACTGCTCTGAATGTTCAACAAAAATTGAAGTCTCAGGGCGCTCTTGGTGTTGCTATTGGTTCTGGTCAAACGGGGGAGAAGTCTGGTCAGAAGAGATCAAGTGCTGCTGGAGGTTCCAGTGTTGTTCCTCCTCCTCAGAAGAAATCTAGGAACTTGTAATCGTTTAGGACTTAAGCTTCTTAGCTAGGTTCTGGGTTGGGTAGTCTATGTCTTAGGACTTTTTCTGCTCCTCTGATTATCTTGTTTCCTATGTTATCTTCTGAATGATCATATATACACTGAATCTTTTTTATACTGTCTTGCATATCTGACTTCTTAATGTTTGCTTATGTTTCTTTTTATCTCAGTAATTTACACTTCATTATATCTAACAACTTGATCTTAAGTCTTATTAAGTTTATACATATTGCTGAAGTTCACCATTTATACTAAAATGGGGGAGTTAATTTACTCAGAAGTAATGAAATTTTTGCATCAGGAAGTCACTCTCTAATCCTCATGTTTTTCTTTTACCTTCTGACCACGGTTTGTCCATAACCAAAATGGGGGAGAATGATGAACCCTAAGTGTTTTGGTTATGTCCAAACGGTTCAGAAGATGAAAATGAAAATTAACTTGTATACTTTTCAATGTTGACTAACAATTTTCGTTAAGTTATTATGAGTTTTCTCAGCAGATGCTGAATGAAGAATTCCTGCTTGCCTATTGAACTCAGAAGATTAAAAAGCTGAAGACTGAAGCACTTTCTCAGAACCTGGATGAAGCGCTCTGAAGTCTTGATTGTCTGCCTAAAGCTTTTATCAGAAGTTCTCTTTTGCAAACAGAAGACTAAGGTTGTTTTAGTTCAGAAGCGCTAAGAAGGAAAACGGACATCAGAAGTTCGTTATCACGGGTTTGGTTAAGCATTTAATGCTTTGTCAGTTGCATTTAATGCAAGGCGCCAAAAGTTCAAAAAGCTGTTTGAAGGACGCGCCTGTTCACAACAAACAAAACCTGCTTTCTTATCGTTTCCCTCTAAATCAATCTTCAAGTTCAGTCAACTCCATCACCTTTATCTTAAATCCCATACCGGATTAGGTTAAAGTACAAAGTTGACAGAGTTGAGTGTTTTGAGACCGTTTGAAGAAGTTGACAAGATTAACGGCTACTTTCATCCTTGTCATTCTTGAAGATTCAAATATCCTCAACGGTTATCTACTCAACACTATAAATAGTAGCAAAGCTCCACTGCATCAACTACGTGTGTGATCATAGAGCAAAAATCTCAACGCACTGTTATATTCAAGAAAACAGAGCACACTTTCCATTCTCAATCTTTTCTTAGCTTAGACTTTGTAATTGTGAGAGAGTGAAGAAAAACAAGTTCATAATAGAAATCTTGTAAACTGAGATCGGTTGTGATCTTCAGTTAGATTTAAAAGAGAGAAATCTAGTTGAGATTTGAGTTGGGTGAGAAATCCAGAAAACAGAGTATTGTTGTTCTGGTGAAAATCCTTTAACTCATTTTAGGCTAGTCAGAACTAAGTGAGAAATTAGCTTAAGTTCTGTTGATGTAAAGGAGCTTCTGAACTTGCCATAAAAGTTCTGAATAGTGGATTTATAAAATCTCTGGAGGCTGCGACCTCAGAGGACAAGACGTAGTCACAGGAATTCTGTGGCGAACTTGGATAAATTGAACTGTTCATCAGGACCTCCTGAATCTCTTTCTCCTTTCTTTATACTTGTTAATTGCTTCTGTGTACTTGTATCATATTTAGTGCTGAAACAGATTTCCTCTTAAAAATCACAAGTCTGTGTTCAGAAGACTGTCCAGAAGTTCTTTACTCAGAACTTCTGTTGCTGAAAAGATAGAACCTGTCTTAAAGCAGATTATCCCTCAGAGGCTACTTCAATAAGCTTGCCTCTGACTCTGAGGATTATTGACTCTGAAAATTGAATTTTCATTAAAAGTTTGAAAATATCAGTTTTCGTTTGAAACACCTATTCACCCCCCTCTAGGTGATTCTGATCTTGTTAGGGCCAACAATAAAAACGTGTTAAAATTCAATCCCGATCCCCGAGGAACCCTAGAATCCGGCCCTAAAAACCCAAATTATAAACGACCCATCATTTGTTATACGTGTTAGTCGTGATATTGGGACATCCAAAAATCTGAGCACGAGTTAAAGTCTTGTCCGACGCATCAAAAAAACGTGTTAAAATTCAGTCCCGGTCCCCGAGGCACCCTAGAATCCGGCCCGAAAAACCCAAAATTTAAACGACCCATCATTTGTTATACGTGTTAGTTGGGGTATTGGGACATCAAAAATCTGAGCTCGAGTTAAGGTTTTGTCCGACGCATCATAAAAACGTGTTAAAATTCAGTCCCGGTCCCGGAGGCACCCTAGAATCCGGCCCGAAAAACCCAAATTATAAACGACCCAACATTTGTTATACGTGTTAGTCGTGATATTGGGAAATCCTAAAATCTGAGCTCGAGTTAAAGTCTTGTCCGACGCATCAAAAAAACGTGTTAAAATTCAGTCCCGGTCCCCGAGGCACCCTAGAATCCGGCCCAAAAAACCCAAATTATAAACGACCCATCATTTGTTATACGTGTTAGTCGTGATATTGGGACATCCAAAAATCTCACCTCGAGTTAAAGTCTTGTCCGACGCATAAAAAAAACGTGTTAAAATTCAGTCCCGGTCCCCGAGGAACCCTAGAATCCGGCTCGAAAAACCAAAATTATAAACGACCCAACATTTGTTATACGTGTTAGTCGTGATATTGGGACATCCAAACATCTGAGCTCGAGTTAAAGTCTTGTCCGACGCATCAAAAAAACGTGTTAAAATTCAGTCCCGGTCCCTGAGGCACCCTAGAATCCGACCCGAAAAACCCAAAATTTAAACGAACCATCATTTTTTATACGTGTTAGTTGGGGTATTGGGACATCAAAAATCGGAGCTCGAGTTAAGGTTTTGTCCGACACATAATAAAAACGTGTTGAAGTTCAGTCCCGATCCCCGAAGCACCCTAGAATCCGGCCCTAAAAACCCAAATTATAAACGACCCATCATTTGTTATACGTGTTAGTCGTGATATTGGGACATCCAAAAATCTAACCTCGAGTTAAAGTCTTGTCTGACGCATCAAAAAAACGTGTTAAAATTCAGTCCCGGTCCCCGAGGCACCCTAGAATCCGGCTCGAAAAACCCAAATTATAAACGACCCAACATTTGTTATACGTGTTAGTCGTCATATTGGGACATCCAAAAATCTGAGCTCGAGTTAAAGTCTTTTCCGACGCATCAAAAAAACGTGTTAAAATTCAGTCCCGGTCCCCGAGGAACCCTAGAATCCGGCCCTAAAAACCCAAATGATAATCGACCCATCATTTGTTATACGTGTTAGTCGTGATATTTGGACATCCAAAAATCTTTGCTCTTGTTAAAGTTTTATCCGACGCATCAAAAAACACTTGTTAAAATTCTGCACCGGTCCCCGAGGCAGCCTAGAATCCGGCCCGAAAAACCCAACATTTGAACGACCCATGTTTTGTTATACATGTTAGTCGGGGTATTGGGACATCCAAAAATATGAGCACGAGTTAAAGTCTTTTCCGACGCATCAAAAAAAACGTGTTTAAATTCAGTCCCGGTCCCCGAGGCACCCTAGAATCCGGCTCGAAACACCCAAATTATAAACCACCCATCATTTGTTATACGTGTTAGTCGTGATATTGGGACATCCAAAAATCTGAGCTCGAGTTAAAGTCTTGTCCGACGCATCAAAAAAACGTGTTAAAATTCAGTCCCGGTCCCCGAGGCACCCTAGAATCCGGCCTGAAAAATCCAAAATTTAAACGAACCATCATTTTTTATACGTGTTAGTTGGGGTATTGGGACATCAAAAATCGGAGCTCGAGTTAAGGTTTTGTCCGACCCATCATAAAAACGTGTTAAAATTCAGTCCCGATCCCCGAGGCACCCTAGAATCCGGCCCTAAAACCCAAATTATAAACGACCCATCATTTGTTATACATGTTAGTCGTGATATTAGGACATCCAAAAATCTGAGCTCGAGTTATAGTCTTGTCCGACGCATCAAAAAAACGTGTTAAAAGTCAGTCCCGGTCCCCGAGGCACCCTAGAATTCGGCCCGAAAAACCCAAAATTTAAACGACCTATCTTTTGTTATACGTGTTAGTTGGGGTATTGGGACATCAAAAATCTGAGCTCGAGCTAAGGTTTTGTCCGACGCATCATAAAAACGTGTTAAAATTCAGTCCCGATCCCCGAGGCACCCTAGAATCCGGCCCTAAAAACCCAAATTATAAACGACCCATCATTTGTTATACGTGTTAGTCGTGATATTGGGACATCAAAAAATCTGACCTCGAGTTAAAGTCTTGTCCCACGCATCAAAAAAACGTGTTAAAATTCAGTCCCGGTCCCCGAGGCACCCTAGAATCCGGCCCGAAAAACCCAAATTATAAACGACCCATCATTTGTTATACGTGTTAGTCGTGATATTGGGACATCCAAAAATCTGAGCTCGAGTTAAAGTCTTGTCCGACGCATCTAAAAAACGTGTTAAAATTCAGTCCCGGTCCCCGAGGCACCCTAGAATCCGGCCCGAAAAACCCAAAATTTAAACGACCCATCATTTTTTTATACGTGTTAGTTGGGGTATAGGTACATCAAAAATCTGAGCTCGAGTTAAGGTTTTGTCGACGCATCATAAAAACGTGTTAAAATTCAATCCCGGTCCCGGAGGCACCCTAGAATCCGGCCCTAAAATCCCAAATTATAATCGACCCATAATTTGTTATACGTGTTAGTCGTGATATTTGGACATCCAAAAATCTGTGCTCTTGTTAAAGTTTTATCCGACGCATTAAAAAACACTTGTTAAAATTCTGCACCGGCCCCGAGGCAGCCTAGAATCCGGCCCGAAAAACACAAAATTTAAACGACCCATCTTTTGTTATACATGTTAGTCGGGGTATTGGGACATCCAAAAATATCAGCACGAGTTAAAGTCTTGTCCGACGCATCAAAAAAACGTGTTAAAATTCAGTCCTGGTCCCCGAGGCACCCTAGAATCCGGCCCGAAAAACCCAAATTATAAACGACCCATAATTTGTTATACGTGTTAGTCGTGATATTGGGACATCCAAAAATCTAGCCTCGAGTTAAAGTCTTGTCCAACGCATCAAAAAAACGTGTTAAAATTCAGTCCCGGTCCCCGAGGCACCCTAGAATCCGGCTCGAAACACCCAAATTATAAACAACCCATCATTTGTTATACCTGTTAGTCGTGATATTGGGACATCCAAAAATCTGAGCTCGAGTTAAAGTCTTGTCCGACGCATCAAAAAAACGTGTTAAAATTCAGTCCCGATCCCCGAGGCACCCTAGAATCCGGCCCGAAAAACCCAAAATTTAAACGAACCATCATTTTTTATCCGTGTTAGTTGTGGTATTGGGACATCAAAAATCGGAGCTCGAGTTAAGGTTTTGTCCGACCCATCATAAAAACGTGTTAAAATTCAGTCCCGATCCCCGAGGCACCCTAGAATCCGGCCCGAAAAACCCAAAATTTAAACGAACCATCATTTTTTATACGTGTTAGTTGGGGTATTGGGACATCAAAAATCGGAGCTCGAGTTAAGGTTTTGTCCGACCCATCATAAAAACGTGTTAAAATTCAGTCCCGATCCCCGAGGCACCCTAGAATCCGGCCCTAAAAACCCAAATTATAAACGACCCATCATTTGTTATACGTGTTAGTCGTGATATTGGGACATCCAAAAATCTGAGCACGAGTTAAAGTCTTGTCCGACGCATCAAAAAAACGTGTTAAAATTCAGTCCCGGTCCCCGAGGCACCCTAGAATCCGGCCCGAAAAACCCAAAATTTAAACGAACCATCATTTTTTATACGTGTTCGTTGGGGTATAGGGACATCAAAAATCTGAGCTCGAGTTAAGGTTTTTTTCCGACGCATCATAAAAACGTGTTAAAATTCAGTCCCGGTCCCGGAGGCACCCTAGAATCCGGCCCGAAAATCCCAAATTATAATCGACATATCATTTGTTATACGTGTTAGTCGTGATATTTGGACATCCAAAAATCTGTGCTCTTGTTAAAGTTTTATCCGACGCATTAAAAAACACTTGTTAAAATTCTGCACCGGTCCCCGAGGCAGCCTAGAATCCGCCCCGAAAAACACAAAATTTAAACGACCCATCTTTTGTTATACATGTTAGTCGGGGTATTGGGACATCCAAAAATATGAGCACGAGTTAAAGTCTTGTCCGACGCATCAAAAAAACGTGTTAAAATTCAGTCCCGGTCCCCGAGGCACCCTAGAATCCGGCCCGAAAAACCCAAATTATAAACAACCCATAATTTGTTATACGTGTTAGTCGTGATATTGGGACATCCAAAAATCTGAGCTCGAGTTAAAGTCTTGTCCGACGCATCAAAAAAACGTGTTAAATTTCAGTCCCGGTCCCCGATGCACCCTAGAATCCGGCCCGAAAAACCCAAAATTTCAACGACCCATCTTTTGTTATACGTGTTAGTTGGGGTTTTGGGACATCAAAAATCTGAGCTCGAGCTAAGGTTTTGACCGACGCATTATAAAAACGTGTTAAATTCAGTCCCGATCCCCGAGGCACCCTAGAATCCGGCCCTAAAAACCTAAATTATAAACGACCCATCATTTGTTATACGTGTTAGTCGTGATATTGGGACATCAAAACATCTGACCTCGAGTTAAAGTCTTGTCCCACGCATCAAAAAAACGTGTTAAAATTCAGTCCCGGTCCCCGACGCACCCTAGAATCCGGCCCGAAAAACCCAAAATTTAAACGAACCATCATTTTTTATACGTGTTAGTTGGGGTATTGGGACATCAAAAATCGGAGCTCGAGTTAAGGTTTTGTCCGACCCATCATAAAAACGTGTTAAAATACAGTCCCGATCCCCGAGGCACCCTAGAATCCGGCCCTAAAAACCCAAATTATAAACGACCCATCATTTGTTATACGTGTTAGTCGTGATATTGGGACATCCAAAAATCTGAGCTCGAGTTAAAGTCTTGTCCGACGCATTAAAAAAACGTGTTAAAATTCAATCCCGGTCCCCGAGGCACCCTAGAATCCGGCCCGAAAAACCCAAAATTTAAACGAACCATCATTTTTTATACGTGTTAGTTGGGGTATTGGGATATCAAAAATCGGAGCTCGAGTTAAGGTTTTGTCCGACCCATCATAAAAACGTGTTAAAATTCAGTCCCGATCCCCGAGGCACCCTAGAATCCGGCCCTAAAAACCCAAATTATAAACGACCCATCATTTCTTATACGTGTTAGTCGTGATATTGGGACATCAAAAAAATCTGACCTCGAGTTAAAGTCTTGTCCCACGCATCAAAAAAACGTGTTAAAATTCAGTCCCGGTCCTCGAGGCACCCTAGAATCCGGCACGAAAAACCCAAATTATAAACGACCCATCATTTGTTATACGTGTTAGTCGTGATATTGGGACATCCAAAAATCTGAGCTCGAGTTAAAGTCTTGTCCGACGCATCAAAAAAACGTGTTAAAATTCAGTCCCGGTCCCCGAGGCACCCTAGAATCCGGCCCGAAAAACCCAAAATTTAAACGACCCATCATTTTTTTATACGTGTTAGTTGGGGTATAGGGACATCAAAAATATGAGCTCGAGTTAAGGTTTTGTCTGACGCATCATAAAAACGTGTTAAAATTCAGTCCCGGTCCCGGAGGCATCCTAGAATCCGGCCCGAAAATCCCAAATTATAATCGACCCATCATTTGTTATACGTGTTAGTCGTGATATTTGGACATCCAAAAATCTGTGCTCTTGTTAAAGTTTTATCCGACGCATTAAAAAACACTTGTTAAAATTCTGCACCGGTCCCCGAGGCAGCCTAGAATCCGCCCCGAAAAACACAAAATTTAAACGACCCATCTTTTGTTATACATGTTAGTCGGGGTATTGGGACATCCAAAAATATGAGCACGAGTTAAAGTCTTGTCCGACGCATCAAAAAAACGTGTTAAAACTCAGTCCGGGTCCCCGAGGCACCCTAGAATCCGCCCCGAAAAACCCAAATTATAAACGACCCATAATTTGTTATACGTGTTAGTCGTGATATTGGGACATCGAAAAATCTGAGCTCGAGTTAAAGTCTTGTCCGACGCATCAAAAAAACGTGTTAAAATTCAGTCCCGGTCCCCGAGGCACCCTAGAATCCGGCCCGAAAAACCCAAAATTTAAACGAACCATCATTTTTTATACGTGTTAGTTGGGGTATTGGGACATCAAAAATGTGAGCTCGAGTTAAGGTTTTGTCCGACCCATCATAAAAACGTGTTAAAATTCAGTCCCGATCCCCGAGGCACCCTAGAATCCGGCCCTAAAAACCCAAATTATAAACGACCCATAATTTGTTATACGTGTTAGTCGTGATATTGGGACATCCAAAAATCTAGCCTCGAGTTAAAGTCTTGTCCAACGCATCAAAAAAACATGTTAAAATTCAGTCCCGGTCCCCGAGGCACCCTAGAATCCGGCACGAAAAACCCAAATTATAAACGACCCATCATTTGTTATACGTGTTAGTCGTGATATTGGGACATCCAAAAATCTGAGCTCGAGTTAAAGTCTTGTCCGACGCATCAAAAAAACGTGTTAAAATTCAGTCCCGGTCCCCGAGGCACCCTAGAATCCGGCCCGAAAAACCCAAAATTTAAACGACCCATCATTTTTTTATGCGTGTTAGTTGGGGTATAGGGACATCAAAAATATGAGCTCGAGTTAAGGTTTTGTCTGACGCATCATAAAAACGTGTTAAAATTCAGTCCCGGTCCCGGAGGCATCCTAGAATCCGGCCTGAAAATCCCAAATTATAATCGACCCATCATTTGTTATACGTGTTAGTCGTGATATTTGGACATCCAAAAATCTGTGCTCTTGTTAAAGTTTTATCCGACGCATTAAAAAACACTTGTTAAAATTCTGCACCGGTCCCCGAGGCAGCCTAGAATCCGCCCCGAAAAACACAAAATTTAAACGACCCATCTTTTGTTATACATGTTAGTCGGGGTATTGGGACATCCAAAAATATGAGCACGAGTTAAAGTCTTGTCCGACGCATCCAAAAAACGTGTTAAAATTCAGTCCGGGTCCCCGAGGCACCCTAGAATCCGGCCCGAAAAACCCAAATTATAAACGACCCATAATTTGTTATACGTGTTAGTCGTGATATTGGGACATCCAAAAATCTGAGCTCGAGTTAAAGTCTTGTCCGACGCATCAAAAAAACGTGTTAAAATTCAGTCCCGGTCCCCGAGGCACCCTAGAATCCGGCCCGAAAAACCCAAAATTTAAACGAACCATCATTTTTTATACGTGTTAGTTGGGGTATTGGGACATCAAAAATCGGAGCTCGAGTTAAGGTTTTGTCCGACCCATCATAAAAACGTGTTAAAATTCAGTCCCGATCCCCGAGGCACCCTAGAATCCGGCCCGAAAAACCCAAATTATAAACGACCCATAATTCTTTATACGTGTTAGTCGTGATATTGGGACATCCAAAAATCTAGCCTCGAGTTAAAGTCTTGTCCAACGCATCAAAAAAACGTGTTAAAATTCAGTCCCGGTCCCCGAGGCACCCTAGAATCCGGCTCGAAACACCCAAATTATAAACAACCCATCATTTGTTATACCTGTTAGTCGTGATATTGGGACATCCAAAAATCTGAGCTCGAGTTAAAGTCTTGTCCGACGCATCAAAAAAACGTGTTAAACTTCAGTCCCGATCCCCGAGGCACCCTAGAATCCGGCCCGAAAAACCCAAAATTTAAACGAACCATCATTTTTTATACGTGTTAGTTGGGGTATTGGGACATCAAAAATCGGAGCTCGAGTTAAGGTTTTGTCCGACCCATCATAAAAACGTGTTAAAATTCAGTCCCGATCCGCGAGGCACCCTAGAATCCGGCCCGAAAAACCCAAAATTTAAACGAACCATCATTTTTTATACGTGTTAGTTGGGGTATTGGGACATCAAAAATCGGAGCTCGAGTTAAGGTTTTGTCCGACCCATCATAAAAACGTGTTAAAATTCAGTCCCGATCCCCGAGGCACCCTAGAATCCGGCCCTAAAAACCCAAATTATAAACGACCCATCATTTGTTATACGTGTTAGTCGTGATATTGGGACATCCAAAAATCTGAGCACGAGTTAAAGTCTTGTCCGACGCATCAAAAAAACGTGTTAAAATTCAGTCCCGGTCCCCGAGGCACCCTAGAATCCGGCCCGAAAAACCCAAAATTTAAACGAACCATCATTTTTTATACGTGTTCGTTGGGGTATAGGGACATCAAAAATCTGAGCTCGAGTTAAGGTTTTTTTCCGACGCATCATAAAAACGTGTTAAAATTCAGTCCCGGTCCCGGAGGCACCCTAGAATCCGGCCTGAAAATCCCAAATGATAATCGACCCATCATTTGTTATACGTGTTAGTCGTGATATTTGGACATCCAAAAATCTGTGCTCTTGTTAAAGTTTTATCCGACGCATTAAAAAACACTTGTTAAAATTCTGCACCGGTCCCCGGTGCAGCCTAGAATCCGGCCCGAAAAACCCAAAATTTAAACGACCCATCTTTTGTTATACGTGTTAGTTGGGGTATTGGGACATCAAAAATCTGAGCTCGAGCTAAGGTTTTGACCGACGCATCATAAAAACGTGTTAAAATTCAGTCCCGATCCCGAGGCACCCTAGAATCCGGCCCTCAAAACCTAAATTATAAACGACCCATCATTTGTTATACGTGTTAGTCGTGATATTGGGACATCAAAAAATCTGACCTCGAGTTAAAGTCTTGTCCCACGCATCAAAAAAACGTGTTAAAATTCAGTCCCGGTCCCCGAGGCACCCTAGAATCCGGCCCGAAAAACCCAAATTATAACCGACCCATAATTTTTTATACGTGTTAGTCGTGATATTGGGACATCCAAAAATCTGAGCTCGAGTTAAAGTCTTGTCCGACGCATCAAAAAAACGTGTTAAAATTCAGTCCCGGTCCCCGAGGCACCCTAGAATCCGGCCCGAAAAACCCAAAATTTAAACGAACCATCATTTTTTATACGTGTTAGTTGGGGTATTGGGACATCAAAAATCGGAGCTCGAGTTAAGGTTTTGTCCGACCCATCATAAAAACGTGTTAAAATTCAGTCCCGATCCCCGAGGCACCCTAGAATCCGGCCCTAAAAACCCAAATTATAAACGACCCATCATTTGTTATACGTGTTAGTCGTGATATTGGGACATCCAAAAATCTGAGCTCGAGTTAAAGTCTTGTCCGACGCATCAAAAAAACGTGTTAAAATTCAGTCCCGGTCCCCGAGGCACCCTAGAATCCGGCCCGAAAAACCCAAAATTTAAACGAACCATCATTTTTTATACGTGTTAGTTGGGGTATTGGGACATCAAAAATCGGAGCTCGAGTTAAGGTTTTGTCCGACCCATCATAAAAACGTGTTAAAATTCAGTCCCGATCCCCTAGGCACCCTAGAATCCGGCCCTAAAAACCCAAATTATAAACGACCCATCATTTGTTATACGTGTTAGTCGTGATATTGGGACATCCAAAAATCTGAGCAAGAGTTAAAGTCTTGTCCGACGGATCAAAAAAACGTGTTAAAATTCAGTCCCGGTCCCCGTGGCACCCTAGAATCCGGCCCGAAAAACCCAAAATTTAAACGAACCATCATTTTTTATACGTGTTCGTTGGGGTACTGGTACATCAAAAATAGGAGCTCGAGTTAAGGTTTTGTCCGACACATCATAAAAACGTGTTAAAATTCAGTCCCGATCCCCGAGGCACCCTAGAATCCGGCCCTAAAAACCCAAATTATAAACGACCCATCATTTCTTATACGTGTTAGTCGTGATATTGGGACATCAAAAAATCTGACCTCGAGTTAAAGTCTTGTCCCACGCATCAAAAAAACGTGTTAAAATTCAGTCCCGGTCCCCGAGGCACCCTAGAATCCGGCACGAAAAACCCAAATTATAAACGACCCATCATTTGTTATACGTGTTAGTCGTGATATTGGGACATCCAAAAATCTGAGCTCGAGTTAAAGTCTTGTCCGACGCATCAAAAAAACGTGTTAAAATTCAGTCCCGGTCCCCGAGGCACCCTAGAATCCGGCCCGAAAAACCCAAAATTTAAACGAACCATCATTTTTTATACGTGTTAGTTGGGGTATTGGGACATCAAAAATCGGAGCTCGAGTTAAGGTTTTGTCCGACCCATCATAAAAACGTGTTAAAATTCAGTCCCGATCCCCGAGGCACCCTAGAATCCGGCCCGAAAAACCCAAATTATAAACGACCCATAATTTGTTATACGTGTTAGTCGTGATATTGGGACATCCAAAAATCTAGCCTCGAGTTAAAGTCTTGTCCAACGCATCAAAAAAACGTGTTAAAATTCAGTCCCGGTCCCCGAGGCACCCTAGAATCCGGCTCGAAACACCCAAATTATAAACAACCCATCATTTGTTATACCTGTTAGTCGTGATATTGGGACATCCAAAAATCTGAGCTCGAGTTAAAGTCTTGTCCGACGCATCAAAAAAACGTGTTAAACTTCAGTCCCGATCCCCGAGGCACCCTAGAATCCGGCCCGAAAAACCCAAAATTTAAACGAACCATCATTTTTTATACGTGTTAGTTGGGGTATTGGGACATCAAAAATCGGAGCTCGAGTTAAGGTTTTGTCCGACCCATCATAAAAACGTGTTAAAATTCAGTCCCGATCCCCGAGGCACCCTAGAATCCGGCCCGAAAAACCCAAAATTTAAACGAACCATCATTTTTTATACGTGTTAGTTGGGGTATTGGGACATCAAAAATCGGAGCTCGAGTTAAGGTTTTGTCCGACCCATCATAAAAACGTGTTAAAATTCAGTCTCGATCCCCGAGGCACCCTAGAATCCGGCCCTAAAAACCCAAATTATAAACGACCCATCATTTGTTATACGTGTTAGTCGTGATATTGGGACATCCAAAAATCTGAGCACGAGTTAAAGTCTTGTCCGACGCATCAAAAAAACGTGTTAAAATTCAGTCCCGGTCCCCGAGGCACCCTAGAATCCGGCCCGAAAAACCCAAAATTTAAACGAACCATCATTTTTTATACGTGTTCGTTGGGGTATAGGGACATCAAAAATCTGAGCTCGAGTTAAGGTTTTTTTCCGACGCATCATAAAAACGTGTTAAAATTCAGTCCCGGTCCCGGAGGCACCCTAGAATCCGGCCTGAAAATCCCAAATGATAATCGACCCATCATTTGTTATACGTGTTAGTCGTGATATTTGGACATCCAAAAATCTGTGCTCTTGTTAAAGTTTTATCCGACGCATTAAAAAACACTTGTTAAAATTCTGCACCGGTCCCCGGTGCAGCCTAGAATCCGGCCCGAAAAACCCAAAATTTAAACGACCCATCTTTTGTTATACGTGTTAGTTGGGGTATTGGGACATCAAAAATCTGAGCTCGAGCTAAGGTTTTGACCGACGCATCATAAAAACGTGTTAAAATTCAGTCCCGATCCCCGAGGCACCCTAGAATCCGGCCCTCAAAACCTAAATTATAAACGACCCATCATTTGTTATACGTGTTAGTCGTGATATTGGGACATCAAAAAATCTGACCTCGAGTTAAAGTCTTGTCCCACGCATCAAAAAAACGTGTTAAAATTCAGTCCCGGTCCCCGAGGCACCCTAGAATCCGGCCCGAAAAACCCAAATTATAAACGACCCATAATTTTTTATACGTGTTAGTCGTGATATTGGGACATCCAAAAATCTGAGCTCGAGTTAAAGTCTTGTCCGACGCATCAAAAAAACGTGTTAAAATTCAGTCCCGGTCCCCGAGGCACCCTAGAATCCGGCCCGAAAAACCCAAAATTTAAACGAACCATCATTTTTTATACGTGTTAGTTGGGGTATTGGGACATCAAAAATCGGAGCTCGAGTTAAGGTTTTGTCCGACCCATCATAAAAACGTGTTAAAATTCAGTCCCGATCCCCGAGGCACCCTAGAATCCGGCCCTAAAAACCCAAATTATAAACGACCCATCATTTGTTATACGTGTTAGTCGTGATATTGGGACATCCAAAAATCTGAGCTCGAGTTAAAGTCTTGTCCGACGCATCAAAAAAACGTGTTAAAATTCAGTCCCGGTCCCCGAGGCACCCTAGAATCCGGCCCGAAAAACCCAAAATTTAAACGAACCATCATTTTTTATACGTGTTAGTTGGGGTATTGGGACATCAAAAATCGGAGCTCGAGTTAAGGTTTTGTCCGACCCATCATAAAAACGTGTTAAAATTCAGTCCCGATCCCCTAGGCACCCTAGAATCCGGCCCTAAAAACCCAAATTATAAACGACCCATCATTTGTTATACGTGTTAGTCGTGATATTGGGACATCCAAAAATCTGAGCAAGAGTTAAAGTCTTGTCCGACGGATCAAAAAAACGTGTTAAAATTCAGTCCCGGTCCCCGTGGCACCCTAGAATCCGGCCCGAAAAACCCAAAATTTAAACGAACCATCATTTTTTATACGTGTTCGTTGGGGTATTGGTACATCAAAAATAGGAGCTCGAGTTAAGGTTTTGTCCGACACATCATAAAAACGTGTTAAAATTCAGTCCCGATCCCCGAGGCACCCTAGAATCCGGCCCTAAAAAACCAAATTATAAACGACCCATCATTTCTTATACGTGTTAGTCGTGATATTGGGACATCAAAAAATCTGACCTCGAGTTAAAGTCTTGTCCCACGCATCAAAAAAACGTGTTAAAATTCAGTCCCGGTCCCCGAGGCACCCTAGAATCCGGCACGAAAAACCCAAATTATAAACGACCCATCATTTGTTATACGTGTTAGTCGTGATATTGGGACATCCAAAAATCTGAGCTCGAGTTAAAGTCTTGTCCGACGCATCAAAAAAACGTGTTAAAATTCAGTCCCGGTCCCCGAGGCACCCTAGAATCCGGCCCGAAAAACCCAAAATTTAAACGAACCATCATTTTTTATACGTGTTAGTTGGGGTATTGGGACATCAAAAATCGGAGCTCGAGTTAAGGTTTTGTCCGACCCATCATAAAAACGTGTTAAAATTCAGTCCCGATCCCCGAGGCACCCTAGAATCCGGCCCGAAAAACCCAAATTATAAACGACCCATAATTTGTTATACGTGTTAGTCGTGATATTGGGACATCCAAAAATCTAGCCTCGAGTTAAAGTCTTGTCCAACGCATCAAAAAAACGTGTTAAAATTCAGTCCCGGTCCCCGAGGCACCCTAGAATCCGGCTCGAAACACCCAAATTATAAACAACCCATCATTTGTTATACCTGTTAGTCGTGATATTGGGACATCCAAAAATCTGAGCTCGAGTTAAAGTCTTGTCCGACGCATCAAAAAAACGTGTTAAACTTCAGTCCCGATCCCCGAGGCACCCTAGAATCCGGCCCGAAAAACCCAAAATTTAAACGAACCATCATTTTTTATACGTGTTAGTTGGGGTATTGGGACATCAAAAATCGGAGCTCGAGTTAAGGTTTTGTCCGACCCATCATAAAACGTGTTAAAATTCAGTCCCGATCCCCGAGGCACCCTAGAATCCGGCCCGAAAAACCCAAAATTTAAACGAACCATCATTTTTTATACGTGTTAGTTGGGGTATTGGGACATCAAAAATCGGAGCTCGAGTTAAGGTTTTGTCCGACCCATCATAAAAACGTGTTAAAATTCAGTCCCGATCCCCGAGGCACCCTAGAATCCGGCCCTAAAAACCAAATTATAAACGACCCATCATTTGTTATACGTGTTAGTCGTGATATTGGGACATCCAAAAATCTGAGCACGAGTTAAAGTCTTGTCCGACGCATCAAAAAAACGTGTTAAAATTCAGTCCCGGTCCCCGAGGCACCCTAGAATCCGGCCCGAAAAACCCAAAATTTAAACGAACCATCATTTTTTATACGTGTTCGTTGGGGTATAGGGACATCAAAAATCTGAGCTCGAGTTAAGGTTTTTTTCCGACGCATCATAAAAACGTGTTAAAATTCAGTCCCGGTCCCGGAGGCACCCTAGAATCCGGCCCGAAAATCCCAAATGATAATCGACCCATCATTTGTTATACGTGTTAGTCGTGATATTTGGACATCCAAAAATCTGTGCTCTTGTTAAAGTTTTATCCGACGCATTAAAAAACACTTGTTAAAATTCTGCACCGGTCCCCGGTGCAGCCTAGAATCCGGCCCGAAAAACCCAAAATTTAAACGACCCATCTTTTGTTATACGTGTTAGTTGGGGTATTGGGACATCAAAAATCTGAGCTCGAGCTAAGGTTTTGACCGACGCATCATAAAAACGTGTTAAAATTCAGTCCCGATCCCCGAGGCACCCTAGAATCCGGCCCTCAAAACCTAAATTATAAACGACCCATCATTTGTTATACGTGTTAGTCGTGATATTGGGACATCAAAAAATCTGACCTCGAGTTAAAGTCTTGTCCCACGCATCAAAAAAACGTGTTAAAATTCAGTCCCGGTCCCCGAGGCACCCTAGAATTCGGCCCGAAAAACCCAAATTATAAACGACCCATAATTTTTTATACGTGTTAGTCGTGATATTGGGACATCCAAAAATCTGAGCTCGAGTTAAAGTCTTGTCCGACGCATCAAAAAAACGTGTTAAAATTCAGTCCCGGTCCCCGAGGCACCCTAGAATCCGGCCCGAAAAACCCAAAATTTAAACGAACCATCATTTTTTATACGTGTTAGTTGGGGTATTGGGACATCAAAAATCGGAGCTCGAGTTAAGGTTTTGTCCGACCCATCATAAAAACGTGTTAAAATTCAGTCCCGATCCCCGAGGCACCCTAGAATCCGGCCCTAAAAACCCAAATTATAAACGACCCATCATTTGTTATACGTGTTAGTCGTGATATTGGGACATCCAAAAATCTGAGCTCGAGTTAAAGTCTTGTCCGACGCATCAAAAAAACGTGTTAAAATTCAGTCCCGGTCCCCGAGGCACCCTAGAATCCGGCCCGAAAAACCCAAAATTTAAACGAACCATCATTTTTTATACGTGTTAGTTGGGGTATTGGGACATCAAAAATCGGAGCTCGAGTTAAGGTTTTGTCCGACCCATCATAAAAACGTGTTAAAATTCAGTCCCGATCCCCTAGGCACCCTAGAATCCGGCCCTAAAAACCCAAATTATAAACGACCCATCATTTGTTATACGTGTTAGTCGTGATATTGGGACATCCAAAAATCTGAGCAAGAGTTAAAGTCTTGTCCGACGGATCAAAAAAACGTGTTAAAATTCAGTCCCGGTCCCCGTGGCACCCTAGAATCCGGCCCGAAAAACCCAAAATTTAAACGAACCATCATTTTTTATACGTGTTCGTTGGGGTATTGGTACATCAAAAATAGGAGCTCGAGTTAAGGTTTTGTCCGACACATCATAAAAACGTGTTAAAATTCAGTCCCGATCCCCGAGGCACCCTAGAATCCGGCCCTAAAAACCCAAATTATAAACGACCCATCATTTCTTATACGTGTTAGTCGTGATATTGGGACATCAAAAAATCTGACCTCGAGTTAAAGTCTTGTCCCACGCATCAAAAAAACGTGTTAAAATTCAGTCCCGGTCCCCGAGGCACCCTAGAATCCGGCACGAAAAACCCAAATTATAAACGACCCATCATTTGTTATACGTGTTAGTCGTGATATTGGGACATCCAAAAATCTGAGCTCGAATTAAAGTCTTGTCCGACGCATCAAAAAAACGTGTTAAAATTCAGTCCCGGTCCCCGAGGCACCCTAGAATCCGGCCTGAAAAACCCAAAATTTAAACGACCCATCATTTTTTTATACGTGTTAGTTGGGGTATAGGGACATCAAAAATATGAGCTCGAGTTAAGGTTTTGTCTGACGCATCATAAAAACGTGTTAAAATTCAGTCCCGGTCCCGGAGGCATCCTAGAATCCGGCCTGAAAATCCCAAATTATAATCGACCCATCATTTGTTATACGTGTTAGTCGTGATATTTGGACATCCAAAAATCTGTGCTCTTGTTAAAGTTTTATCCGACGCATTAAAAAACACTTGTTAAAATTCTGCACCGGTCCCCGAGGCAGCCTAGAATCCGCCCCGAAAAACACAAAATTTAAACGACCCATCTTTTGTTATACATCTTAGTCGGGGTATTGGGACATCCAAAAATATGAGCACGAGTTAAAGTCTTGTCCGACGCATCAAAAAAACGTGTTAAAATTCAGTCCGGGTCCCCGAGGCACCCTAGAATCCGGCCCGAAAAACCCAAATTATAAACGACCCATAATTTGTTATACGTGTTAGTCGTGATATTGGGACATCCAAAAATCTGAGCTCGAGTTAAAGTCTTGTCCGACGCATCAAAAAAACGTGTTAAAATTCAGTCCCGGTCCCCGAGGCACCCTAGAATCCGGCCCGAAAAACCCAAAATTTAAACGAACCATCATTTTTTATACGTGTTAGTTGGGGTATTGGGACATCAAAAATCGGAGCTCGAGTTAAGGTTTTGTCCGACCCATCATAAAAACGTGTTAAAATTCAGTCCCGATCCCCGAGGCACCCTAGAATCCGGCCCTAAAAACCCAAATTATAAACGACCCATCATTTGTTATACGTGTTAGTCGTGATATTGGGACATCCAAAAATCTGAGCTCGAGTTAAAGTCTTGTCCGACGCATCAAAAATACGTGTTAAAATTCAGTCCCGGTCCCCGAGGCACCCTAGAATCCGGCCCGAAAAACAAAAAATTTAAACGACCCATCTTTTGTTATACGTGTTAGTTGGGGTATTGGGACATCAAAAATCTAAGCTCGAGCTAAGGTTTTGTCCGACGCATCATAAAAACGTGTTAAAATTCAGTCCCGATCCCCGAGGCACCCTAGAATCCGGCCCTAAAAACCCAAATTATAAACGACCCATCATTTGTTATACGTATTAGTCGTGATATTGGGACATCAAAAAATCTGACCTCGAGTTAAAGTCTTGTCCCACGCATCAAAAAAACGTGTTAAAATTCAGTCCCGGTCCCCGAGGCACCCTAGAATCTGGCCCGAAAAACCCAAATTATAAACGACCCATCATTTGTTATACGTGTTAGTCGTGACATTGGGACATCCAAAAATCTAACCTCGAGTTAAAGTCTTGTCCGACGCATCAAAAAAACGTGTTAAAATTCAGTCCCGGTCCCCGAGGCACCCTAGAATCCGGCCCGAAAAACCCAAAATTTAAACGAACCATCATTTTTTATACGTGTTAGTTGGGGTATTGGGACATCAAAAATCGGAGCTCGAGTTAAGGTTTTGTCCGACCCATCAAAAAAACGTGTTAAAATTCAGTCCCGGTCCCCGAGGCACCCTAGAATCCGGCCCGAAAAACCCAAAATTTAAACGACCCATCATTTTTTTATATGTGTTAGTTGGGGTATAGGGACATCAAAAATCTGAGCTCGAGTTAAGGTTTTGTCCGACGCATCATAAAAACGTGTTAAAATTCAGTCCCGGTCCCGGAGGCACCCTAGAATCCGGCCCGAAAATCCCAAATTATAATCGACCCATCATTTGTTATACGTGTTAGTCGTGATATTGGGACATCCAAAAATCTCTGCTCTTGTTAAAGTTTTATCCGACGCATTAAAAAACACTTGTTAAAATTCTGCACCGGTCCCCGAGGCAGCCTAGAATCCGGCCCGAAAAACACAAAATTTAAACGACCCATCTTTTGTTATACATGTTAGTCGGGGTATTGGGACATCCAAAAATATGAGCACGAGTTAAAGTCTTGTCCGACGCATCAAAAAAACGTGTTAAAATTCAGTCCTGGTCCCCGAGGCACCCTAGAATCCGGCCCGAAAAACCCAAATTATAAACGACCCATAATTTGTTGTACGTGTTAGTCGTGATATTGGGACATCCAAAAATCTAGCCTCGAGTTAAAGTCTTGTCCGACGCATCAAAAAAACGTGTTAAAATTCAGTCCCGGTCCCCGAGGCACCCTAGAATCCGGCTCGAAACACCCAAATTATAAACAACCCATCATTTGTTATACCTGTTAGTCGTGATATTGGGACATCCAAAAATCTGAGCTCGAGTTAAAGTCTTGTCCGACGCATCAAAAAAACGTGTTAAAATTCAGTCCCGGTCCCCGAGGCACCCTAGAATACGGCCCGAAAAACCCAAAATTTAAACGAACCATCATTTTTTATACGTGTTAGTTGGGGTATTGGGACATCAAAAATCGGAGCTCGAGTTAAGGTTTTGTCCGACCCATCATAAAAACGTGTTAAAATTCAGTCCCGATCCCCGAGGCACCCTAGAATCCGGCACTAAAAACCCAAATTATAAACGACCCATCATTTGTTATACGTGTTAGTCGTGATATTGGGACATCCAAAAATCTGAGCACGAGTTAAAGTCTTGTCCGACGCATCAAAAAAACGTGTTAAAATTCAGTCCCGGTCCCGGAGGCACCCTAGAATCCGGCCCGAAAAACACAAAATTTAAACGACCCATCATTTTTTGTACGTGTTAGTTGGGGTATTGGGACATCAAAAATCGGAGCTCTTGTTAAAGTTTTATCCGACGCATTAAAAAACACTTGTTAAAATTCTGCACCGGTCCCCGTGGCAGCCTAGAATCCGGCCTGAAAAACCCAAAATTTAAACGAACCATCATTTTTTATACGTGTTAGTTGGGGTATTGGGACATCAAAAATCGGAGCTCGAGTTAAGGTTTTGTCCGATCCATCATAAAAACGTGTTAAAATTCAGTCCCGATCCCCGAGGCACCCTAGAATCCGGCCCTAAAAACCCAAATTATAAACGACCCATCATTTGTTATACGTGTTAGTCGTGATATTGGGACATCCAAAAATCTAGCCTCGAGTTAAAGTCTTGTCCAACGCATCAAAAAAACGTGTTAAAATTCAGTCCCGGTCCCCGAGGCACCCTAGAATCCGGCTCGAAACACCCAAATTATAAACAACCCATCATTTGTTATACCTGTTAGTCGTGATATTGGGACATCCAAAAATCTGAGCACGAGTTAAAGTCTTGTCCGACGCATCAAAAAAACGTGTTAAAATTCAGTCCCGGTCCCGGAGGCACCCTAGAATCCGGCCCGAAAAACACAAAATTTAAACGACCCATCATTTTTTGTACGTGTTAGTTGGGGTATTGGGACATCAAAAATCGGAGCTCTTGTTAAAGTTTTATCCGACGCATTAAAAAACACTTGTTAAAATTCTGCACCGGTCCCCGTGGCAGCCTAGAATCCGGCCTGAAAAACCCAAAATTTAAACGAACCATCATTTTTTATACGTGTTAGTTGGGGTATTGGGACATCAAAAATCGGAGCTCGAGTTAAGGTTTTGTCCGATCCATCATAAAAACGTGTTAAAATTCAGTCCCGATCCCCGAGGCACCCTAGAATCCGGCCCTAAAAACCCAAATTATAAACGACCCATCATTTGTTATACGTGTTAGTCGTGATATTGGGACATCCAAAAATCTCTGCTCTTGTTAAAGTTTTATCCGACGCATTAAAAAACACTTGTTAAAATTCTGCACCGGTCCCCGAGGCAGCCTAGAATCCGGCCCGAAAAACACAAAATTTAAACGACCCATCTTTTGTTATACATGTTAGTCGGGGTATTGGGACATCCAAAAATATGAGCACGAGTTAAAGTCTTGTCCGACGCATCAAAAAAACGTGTTAAAATTCAGTCCTGGTCCCCGAGGCACCCTAGAATCCGGCCCGAAAAACCCAAATTATAAACGACCCATAATTTGTTGTACGTGTTAGTCGTGATATTGGGACATCCAAAAATCTAGCCTCGAGTTAAAGTCTTGTCCGACGCATCAAAAAAACGTGTTAAAATTCAGTCCGGGTCCCCGAGGCACCCTAGAATCCGGCTCGAAACACCCAAATTATAAACAACCCATCATTTGTTATACCTGTTAGTCGTGATATTGGGACATCCAAAAATCTGAGCTCGAGTTAAAGTCTTGTCCGACGCATCAAAAAAACGTGTTAAAATTCAGTCCCGGTCCCCGAGGCACCCTAGAATACGGCCCGAAAAACCCAAAATTTAAACGAACCATCATTTTTTATACGTGTTAGTTGGGGTATTGGGACATCAAAAATCGGAGCTCGAGTTAAGGTTTTGTCCGACCCATCATAAAAACGTGTTAAAATTCAGTCCCGATCCCCGAGGCACCCTAGAATCCGGCACTAAAAACCCAAATTATAAACGACCCATCATTTGTTATACGTGTTAGTCGTGATATTGGGACATCCAAAAATCTGAGCACGAGTTAAAGTCTTGTCTGACGCATCAAAAAAACGTGTTAAAATTCAGTCCCGGTCCCGGAGGCACCCTAGAATCCGGCCCGAAAAACACAAAATTTAAACGACCCATCATTTTTTGTACGTGTTAGTTGGGGTATTGGGACATCAAAAATCGGAGCTCTTGTTAAAGTTTTATCCGACGCATTAAAAAACACTTGTTAAAATTCTGCACCGGTCCCCGTGGCAGCCTAGAATCCGGCCTGAAAAACCCAAAATTTAAACGAACCATCATTTTTTTATACGTGTTAGTTGGGGTATTGGGACATCAAAAATCGGAGCTCGAGTTAAGGTTTTGTCCGATCCATCATAAAAACGTGTTAAAATTCAGTCCCGATCCCCGAGGCACCCTAGAATCCGGCCCTAAAAACCCAAATTATAAACGACCCATCATTTGTTATACGTGTTAGTCATGATATTTGGACATCCAAAAATCTGTGCTCTTTTTAAAGTTTTATCCGACGCATTAAAAAACACTTGTTAAAATTCTGCACCGGTCCCCGAGGCAGCCTAGAATCCGGCCCGAAAAACACAAAATTTAAACGACCCATCTTTTGTTATACATGTTAGTCGGGGTATTGGGACATCCAAAAATATGAGCACGAGTTAAAGTCTTGTCCGACGCATCAAAAAAACGTGTTAAAATTCAGTCCTGGTCCCCGAGGCACCCTAGAATCCGGCCCGAAAAACCCAAATTATAAACGATCCATAATTTGTTATACGTGTTAGTCGTGATATTGGGACATCCAAAAATCTAGCCTCGAGTTAAAGTCTTGTCCGACGCATCAAAAAAACGTGTTAAAATTCAGTCCCGGTCCCCGAGGCACCCTAGAATCCGGCCCGAAAAACCCAAAATTTAAACGAACCATCATTTTTTATACGTGTTAGTTGGGGTATTGGGACATCAAAAATCGGAGCTCGAGTTAAGGTTTTGTCCGACCCATCATAAAAACGTGTTAAAATTCAGTCCCGATCCCCGAGGCACCCTAGAATCCGGCCCTAAAAACCCAAATTATAAACGACCCATCATTTGTTATACGTGTTAGTCGTGATATTGGGACATCCAAAAATCTGAGCTCGAGTTAAAGTCTTGTCCGACGCATCAAAAATACGTGTTAAAATTCAGTCCCGGTCCCCGAGGCACCCTAGAATCCGGCCCGAAAAACAAAAAATTTAAACGACCCATCTTTTGTTATACGTGTTAGTTGGGGTATTGGGACATCAAAAATCTAAGCTCGAGCTAAGGTTTTGTCCGACGCATCATAAAAACGTGTTAAAATTCAGTCCCGATCCCCGAGGCACCCTAGAATCCGGCCCTAAAAACCCAAATTATAAACGACCCATCATTTGTTATACGTGTTAGTCGTGATATTGGGACATCAAAAAATCTGACCTCGAGTTAAAGTCTTGTCCCACGCATCAAAAAAACGTGTTAAAATTCAGTCCCGGTCCCCGAGGCACCCTAGAATCTGGCCCGAAAAACCCAAATTATAAACGACCCATCATTTGTTATACGTGTTAGTCGTGACATTGGGACATCCAAAAATCTAACCTCGAGTTAAAGTCTTGTCCGACGCATCAAAAAAACGTGTTAAAATTCAGTCCCGGTCCCCGAGGCACCCTAGAATCCGGCCCGAAAAACCCAAAATTTAAACGAACCATCATTTTTTATACGTGTTAGTTGGGGTATTGGGACATCAAAAATCGGAGCTCGAGTTAAGGTTTTGTCCGACCCATCAAAAAAACGTGTTAAAATTCAGTCCCGGTCCCCGAGGCACCCTAGAATCCGGCCCGAAAAACCCAAAATTTAAACGACCCATCATTTTTTTATATGTGTTAGTTGGGGTATAGGGACATCAAAAATCTGAGCTCGAGTTAAGGTTTTGTCCGACGCATCATAAAAACGTGTTAAAATTCAGTCCCGGTCCCGGAGGCACCCTAGAATCCGGCCCGAAAATCCCAAATTATAATCGACCCATCATTTGTTATACGTGTTAGTCGTGATATTGGGACATCCAAAAATCTCTGCTCTTGTTAAAGTTTTATCCGACGCATTAAAAAACACTTGTTAAAATTCTGCACCGGTCCTCGAGGCAGCCTAGAATCCGGCCCGAAAAACACAAAATTTAAACGACCCATCTTTTGTTATACATGTTAGTCGGGGTATTGGGACATCCAAAAATATGAGCACGAGTTAAAGTCTTGTCCGACGCATCAAAAAAACGTGTTAAAATTCAGTCCTGGTCCCCGAGGCACCCTAGAATCCGGCCCGAAAAACCCAAATTATAAACGACCCATCATTTGTTATACGTGTTAGTCGTGATATTGGGACATCCAAAAATCTGAGCACGAGTTAAAGTCTTGTCTGACGCATCAAAAAAACGTGTTAAAATTCAGTCCCGGTCCCGGAGGCACCCTAGAATCCGGCCCGAAAAACACAAAATTTAAACGACCCATCATTTTTTGTACGTGTTAGTTGGGGTATTGGGACATCAAAAATCGGAGCTCTTGTTAAAGTTTTATCCGACGCATTAAAAAACACTTGTTAAAATTCTGCACCGGTCCCCGTGGCAGCCTAGAATCCGGCCTGAAAAACCCAAAATTTAAACGAACCATCATTTTTTTATACGTGTTAGTTGGGGTATTGGGACATCAAAAATTGGAGCTCGAGTTAAGGTTTTGTCCGATCCATCATAAAAACGTGTTAAAATTCAGTCCCGATCCCCGAGGCACCCTAGAATCCGGCCCTAAAAACCCAAATTATAAACGACCCATCATTTGTTATACGTGTTAGTCATGATATTTGGACATCCAAAAATCTGTGCTCTTTTTAAAGTTTTATCCGACGCATTAAAAAACACTTGTTAAAATTCTGCACCGGTCCCCGAGGCAGCCTAGAATCCGGCCCGAAAAACACAAAATTTAAACGACCCATCTTTTGTTATACATGTTAGTCGGGGTATTGGGACATCCAAAAATATGAGCACGAGTTAAAGTCTTGTCCGACGCATCAAAAAAACGTGTTAAAATTCAGTCCTGGTCCCCGAGGCACCCTAGAATCCGGCCCGAAAAACCCAAATTATAAACGATCCATAATTTGTTATACGTGTTAGTCGTGATATTGGGACATCCAAAAATCTAGCCTCGAGTTAAAGTCTTGTCCGACGCATCAAAAAAACGTGTTAAAATTCAGTCCCGGTCCCCGAGGCACCCTAGAATCCGGCCCGAAAAACCCAAAATTTAAACGAACCATCATTTTTTATACGTGTTAGTTGGGGTATTGGGACATCAAAAATCGGAGCTCGAGTTAAGGTTTTGTCCGACCCATCATAAAAACGTGTTAAAATTCAGTCCCGATCCCCGAGGCACCCTAGAATCCGGCCCTAAAAACCCAAATTATAAACGACCCATCATTTGTTATACGTGTTAGTCGTGATATTGGGACATCCAAAAATCTGAGCTCGAGTTAAAGTCTTGTCCGACGCATCAAAAATACGTGTTAAAATTCAGTCCCGGTCCCCGAGGCACCCTAGAATCCGGCCCGAAAAACAAAAAATTTAAACGACCCATCTTTTGTTATACGTGTTAGTTGGGGTATTGGGACATCAAAAATCTAAGCTCGAGCTAAGGTTTTGTCCGACGCATCATAAAAACGTGTTAAAATTCAGTCCCGATCCCCGAGGCACCCTAGAATCCGGCCCTAAAAACCCAAATTATAAACGACCCATCATTTGTTATACGTATTAGTCGTGATATTGGGACATCAAAAAATCTGACCTCGAGTTAAAGTCTTGTCCCACGCATCAAAAAAACGTGTTAAAATTCAGTCCCGGTCCCCGAGGCACCCTAGAATCTGGCCCGAAAAACCCAAATTATAAACGACCCATCATTTGTTATACGTGTTAGTCGTGACATTGGGACATCCAAAAATCTAACCTCGAGTTAAAGTCTTGTCCGACGCATCAAAAAAACGTGTTAAAATTCAGTCCCGGTCCCCGAGGCACCCTAGAATCCGGCCCGAAAAACCCAAAATTTAAACGAACCATCATTTTTTATACGTGTTAGTTGGGGTATTGGGACATCAAAAATCGGAGCTCGAGTTAAGGTTTTGTCCGACCCATCAAAAAAACGTGTTAAAATTCAGTCCCGGTCCCCGAGGCACCCTAGAATCCGGCCCGAAAAACCCAAAATTTAAACGACCCATCATTTTTTTATATGTGTTAGTTGGGGTATAGGGACATCAAAAATCTGAGCTCGAGTTAAGGTTTTGTCCGACGCATCATAAAAACGTGTTAAAATTCAGTCCCGGTCCCGGAGGCACCCTAGAATCCGGCCCGAAAATCCCAAATTATAATCGACCCATCATTTGTTATACGTGTTAGTCGTGATATTGGGACATCCAAAAATCTCTGCTCTTGTTAAAGTTTTATCCGACGCATTAAAAAACACTTGTTAAAATTCTGCACCGGTCCTCGAGGCAGCCTAGAATCCGGCCCGAAAAACACAAAATTTAAACGACCCATCTTTTGTTATACATGTTAGTCGGGGTATTGGGACATCCAAAAATATGAGCACGAGTTAAAGTCTTGTCCGACGCATCAAAAAAACGTGTTAAAATTCAGTCCTGGTCCCCGAGGCACCCTAGAATCCGGCCCGAAAAACCCAAATTATAAACGACCCATAATTTGTTGTACGTGTTAGTCGTGATATTGGGACATCCAAAAATCTAGCCTCGAGTTAAAGTCTTGTCCGACGCATCAAAAAAACGTGTTAAAATTCAGTCCCGGTCCCCGAGGCACCCTAGAATCCGGCTCGAAACACCCAAATTATAAACAACCCATCATTTGTTATACCTGTTAGTCGTGATATTGGGACATCCAAAAATCTGAGCTCGAGTTAAAGTCTTGTCCGACGCATCAAAAAAACGTGTTAAAATTCAGTCCCGGTCCCCGAGGCACCCTAGAATACGGCCCGAAAAATCCAAAATTTAAACGAACCATCATTTTTTATACGTGTTAGTTGGGGTATTGGGACATCAAAAATCGGAGCTCGAGTTAAGGTTTTGTCCGACCCATCATAAAAACGTGTTAAAATTCAGTCCCGATCCCCGAGGCACCCTAGAATCCGGCACTAAAAACCCAAATTATAAACGACCCATCATTTGTTATACGTGTTAGTCGTGATATTGGGACATCCAAAAATCTGAGCACGAGTTAAAGTCTTGTCCGACGCATCAAAAAAACGTGTTAAAATTCAGTCCCGGTCCCGGAGGCACCCTAGAATCCGGCCCGAAAAACACAAAATTTAAACGACCCATCATTTTTTGTACGTGTTAGTTGGGGTATTGGGACATCAAAAATCGGAGCTCTTGTTAAAGTTTTATCCGACGCATTAAAAAACACTTGTTAAAATTCTGCACCGGTCCCCGTGGCAGCCTAGAATCCGGCCTGAAAAACCCAAAATTTAAACGAACCATCATTTTTTATACGTGTTAGTTGGGGTATTGGGACATCAAAAATCGGAGCTCGAGTTAAGGTTTTGTCCGATCCATCATAAAAACGTGTTAAAATTCAGTCCCGATCCCCGAGGCACCCTAGAATCCGGCCCTAAAAACCCAAATTATAAACGACCCATCATTTGTTATACGTGTTAGTCATGATATTTGGACATCCAAAAATCTGTGCTCTTTTTAAAGTTTTATCCGACGCATTAAAAAACACTTGTTAAAATTCTGCACCGGTCCCCGAGGCAGCCTAGAATCCGGCCCGAAAAACACAAAATTTAAACGACCCATCTTTTGTTATACATGTTAGTCGGGGTATTGGGACATCCAAAAATATGAGCACGAGTTAAAGTCTTGTCCGACGCATCAAAAAAACGTGTTAAAATTCAGTCCTGGTCCCCGAGGCACCCTAGAATCCGGCCCGAAAAACCCAAATTATAAACGATCCGTAATTTGTTATACGTGTTAGTCGTGATATTGGGACATCCAAAAATCTAGCCTCGAGTTAAAGTCTTGTCCGACGCATCAAAAAAACGTGTTAAAATTCCGTCCCGGTCCCTAAGGCACCCTAGAATTCGGCTCGAAACACCCAAATTATAAACAACCCATCATTTGTTATACCTGTTAGTCGTGATATTGGGACATCCTAAAATCTGAGCTCGAGTTAAAGTCTTGTCCGACGCATCAAAAAAACGTGTTAAAATTCAGTCCCGGTCCCCGAGGGACCCTAGAATCCGGCCCGAAAAACCCAAAATTTAAACGAACCATCATTTTTTATACGTGTTAGTTGGGGTATTGGGACATCAAAAATCGGAGCTCGAGTTAAGGTTTTGTCCGACCCATCATAAAAACGTGTAAAAATTCAGTCCCGATCCCCTAGGCACCCTAGAATCCGGCCCTAAAAACCCAAATTATAAACGACCCATCATTTGTTATACGTGTTAGTCGTGATATTGGGACATCCAAAACTCTGAGCACGAGTTAAAGTCTTGTCCGACGCATAAAAAAAAACGTGTTAAAATTCAGTCCCGGTCCCCGAGGCACCCTAGAATCCGGCCCGAAAAACCCAAAATTTAAACGACCCATCATTTGTTATACGTGTTAGTCGTGATATTGGGACATCCAAAAATCTGAACTCGAGTTAAAGTCTTGTCCCACGAATCAAAAAAACGTGTTAAAATTCAGTCCCGGTCCCCGAGGCACCCTAGAATCCGGCCCGAAAAACCCAAAATTTAAACGACCCATCATTTGTTATACGTGTTAGTTGGGGTATTGGGACATCAAAAATCTTAGCTCGAGTTAAGGTTTTGTCCGACGCATCATAAAAACGTGTTAAAATTCAGTCCCGGTCCCGGAGGCGCACCCTAGAATCCGGCACGAAAAACCCAAATTATAAACGACCCAACATTTGTTATACGTGTTAGTCGTGATATTGGAACATCCAAAAATCTGTGCTCGAGTTAAAGTCTTGTCCGACGCATCAAAAAAACGTGTTAAAATTCAGTCCTGGTGCCCGAGGCACCCTAGAATCCGGTCCGAAAAACCCAAAATTTAAACGACCCATCATTTGTTATACGTGTTAGTTGGGGTATTGGGACATCAAAAATCTTAGCTCGAGTTAAGGTTTTGTCCGACGCATCATAAAAACGTGTTAAAATTCAGTCCTGGTCCCCGAGGCTCCCTAGAATCCGGCCCGAAAAACCCAAATTATAAATGACCCATCATTTGTTATACGTGTTAGTCGTGATATTGGGACATCCAAAAATCTAACCTCGAGTTAAAGTCTTGTCCGACGCATCAAAAAAACGTGTTAAAATTCAGTCTCGGTACCCGAGGCACCCTAGAATCCGGCTCGAAACACCCAAATTATAAACGACCCATCATTTGTTATACGTGTTAGTCGTGATATTGGGACATCCAAAAATCTGAGCACGAGTTAAAGTCTTGTCCGACGCATCAAAAAAATGTGTTAAAATTCAGTCCCGGTCCCCGAGGCACCCTAGAATCCGGCCCGAAAAACCCAAAATTTAAACGAACCATCATTTTTTATACGTGTTAGTTGGGGTATTGGGACATCAAAAATCGGAGCTCGAGTTAAGGTTTTGTCCGACACATCATAAAAACGTGTTAAAATTCAGTCCCGATCCCCGAGGCACCCTAGAATCCGGCCCTAAAAACCCAAATTATAAACGACCCATCATTTGTTATACGTGTTAGTTGGGGTATAGGGACATCAAAAATCTGAGCTCGAGTTAAGGTTTTGTCCGACGCTTCATAAAAACGTGTTAAAATTCAGTCCCGGTCCCGGAGGCAGCCTAGAATCCGGCCCGAAAATCCCAAATTATAATCGACCCAACATTTGTTATACGTGTTAGTCGTGATATTGGGACATCCAAAAATCTGAGCTCGAGTTAAAGTCTTGTCCGACGCATCAAAAAAACGTGTTAAAATTCCTTCCCGGTCCCCGAGGCACCCTAGAATCCGGCCCGAAAAACCCAAATTATAAATGACCCATCATTTGTTATACGTGTTAGTCGTGATATTGGGACATCAGAAAATCTAACCTCGAGTTAAAGTCTTGTCCGACACATCAAAAAAACGTGTTAAAATTCAGTCCCGGTACCCGAGACACCCTAGAATCCGGCTCGAAACACCCAAATTATAAACGACCCATCATTTGTTATACGTGTTAGTTGTTATATTGAGACATCCAAAAATCTGAGCTCGAGTTAAAGTCTTGTCCGACGCATCAAAAAAATGTGTTAAAATTCAGTCCCGGTCCGCGAGGCACCCTAGAATCCGGCATGAAAAACCCAAATTATAAACGACCCATCATTTGTTATACGTGTTAGTCGTGGTATTGGGACATCCAAAAATCTAACCTCGAGTTAAAGTCTTGTCCGACGCATCAAAAAAACGTGTTAAAATTCAGTCCCGGTCCCCGAGGCACCCTAGAATCCGGCTCGAAACACCCAAATTATAAACGACCCATCATTTGTTATACGTGTTAGTCTTGATATTGGGACATCCAAAAATCTGAGCTCGAGTTAAAGTCTTGTCCGACACATCAAAAAAACGTGTTAAAATTCAGTCCCGGTCCCCGAGGAACCCTAGAATCCGGCCCGAAAAACCCAAAATTTAAACGACCCCTCATTTGTTATATGTGTTAGTTGGGGTATTGGGACATCAAAAATCTGAGCTCGAGTTAAGGTTTTGTCCGACGCATCATAAAAACGTGTTAAAATTCAGTCCCGGTCCCGGAGGCACCCTAGAATCCGGCCCGAAAAACCCAAATTATAAACGACCCAACATTTGTTATACGTGTTAGTCGTGATATTGGGACATCCAAAAATATGAGCACGAGTTAAAGTCTTGTCCGACGCATCAAAAAAACGTGTTAAAATTCAGTCCGGGTCCCCGAGGCACCCTAGAATCCGGCCCGAAAAACCCAAATTATAAACGACCCATAATTTGTTATACGTGTTAGTCGTGATATTGGGACATCCAAAAATCTGAGCTCGAGTTAAAGTCTTGTCCGACGCATCAAAAAAACGTGTTAAAATTCAGTCCCGGTCCCCGAGGCACCCTAGAATCCGGCCCGAAAAACCCAAAATTTAAACGAAACATCATTTTTTATACGTGTTAGTTGGGGTATTGGGACATCAAAAATCGGAGCTCGAGTTAAGGTTTTGTCCGACCCATCATAAAAACGTGTTAAAATTCAGTCCCGATCCCCGAGGCACCCTAGAATCCGGCCCTAAAAACCCAAATTATAAACGACCCATCATTTGTTATACGTGTTAGTCGTGATATTGGGACATCCAAAAATCTGAGCTCGAGTTAAAGTCTTGTCCGACGCATCAAAAATACGTGTTAAAATTCAGTCCCGGTCCCCGAGGCACCCTAGAATCCGGCCCGAAAAACAAAAAATTTAAACGACCCATCTTTTGTTATACGTGTTAGTTGGGGTATTGGGACATCAAAAATCTAAGCTCGAGCTAAGGTTTTGTCCGACGCATCATAAAAACGTGTTAAAATTCAGTCCCGATCCCCGAGGCACCCTAGAATCCGGCCCTAAAAACCCAAATTATAAACGACCCATCATTTGTTATACGTGTTAGTCGTGATATTGGGACATCAAAAAATCTGACCTCGAGTTAAAGTCTTGTCCCACGCATCAAAAAAACGTGTTAAAATTCAGTCCCGGTCCCCGAGGCACCCTAGAATCTGGCCCGAAAAACCCAAATTATAAACGACCCATCATTTGTTATACGTGTTAGTCGTAACATTGGGACATCCAAAAATCTAACCTCGAGTTAAAGTCTTGTCCGACGCATCAAAAAAACGTGTTAAAATTCAGTCCCGGTCCCCAAGGCACCCTAGAATCCGGCCCGAAAAACCCAAAATTTAAACGAACCATCATTTTTTATACGTGTTAGTTGGGGTATTGGGACATCAAAAATCGGAGCTCGAGTTAAGGTTTTGTCCGACCCATCAAAAAAACGTGTTAAAATTCAGTCCCGGTCCCCGAGGCACCCTAGAATCCGGCCCGAAAAACCCAAAATTTAAACGACCCATCATTTTTTTATATGTGTTAGTTGGGGTATAGGGACATCAAAAATCTGAGCTCGAGTTAAGGTTTTGTCCGACGCATCATAAAAACGTGTTAAAATTCAGTCCCGGTCCCGGAGGCACCCTAGAATCCGGCCCCAAAATCCCAAATTATAATCGACCCATCATTTGTTATACGTGTTAGTCGTGATATTGGGACATCCAAAAATCTCTGCTCTTGTTAAAGTTTTATCCGACGCATTAAAAAACACTTGTTAAAATTCTGCACCGGTCCCCGAGGCAGCCTAGAATCCGGCCCGAAAAACACAAAATTTAAACGACCCATCTTTTGTTATACATGTTAGTCGGGGTATTGGGACATCCAAAAATATGAGCACGAGTTAAAGTCTTGTCCGACGCATCAAAAAAACGTGTTAAAATTCAGTCCTGGTCCCCGAGGCACCCTAGAATCCGGCCCGAAAAACCCAAATTATAAACGACCCATAATTTGTTGTACGTGTTAGTCGTGATATTGGGACATCCAAAAATCTAGCCTCGAGTTAAAGTCTTGTCCGACGCATCAAAAAAACGTGTTAAAATTCAGTCCTGGTCCCCGAGGCACCCTAGAATCCGGCTCGAAACACCCAAATTATAAACAACCCATCATTTGTTATACCTGTTAGTCGTGATATTGGGACATCCAAAAATCTGAGCTCGAGTTAAAGTCTTGTCCGACGCATCAAAAAAACGTGTTAAAATTCAGTCCCGGTCCCCGAGGCACCCTAGAATACGGCCCGAAAAACCCAAAATTTAAACGAACCATCATTTTTTATACGTGTTAGTTGGGGTATTGGGACATCAAAAATCGGAGCTCGAGTTAAGGTTTTGTCCGACCCATCATAAAAACGTGTTAAAATTCAGTCCCGATCCCCGAGGCACCCTAGAATCCGGCACTAAAAACCCAAATTATAAACGACCCATCATTTGTTATACGTGTTAGTCGTGATACTGGGACATCCAAAAATCTGAGCACGAGTTAAAGTCTTGTCCGACGCATCAAAAAAACGTGTTAAAATTCAGTCCCGGTCCCGGAGGCACCCTAGAATCCGGCCCGAAAAACACAAAATTTAAACGACCCATCATTTTTTGTACGTGTTAGTTGGGGTATTGGGACATCAAAAATCGGAGCTCTTGTTAAAGTTTTATCCGACGCATTAAAAAACACTTGTTAAAATTCTGCACCGGTCCCCGTGGCAGCCTAGAATCCGGCCTGAAAAACCCAAAATTTAAAGGAACCATCATTTTTTATACGTGTTAGTTGGGGTATTGGGACATCAAAAATCGGAGCTCGAGTTAAGGTTTTGTCCGATCCATCATAAAAACGTGTTAAAATTCAGTCCCGATCCCCGAGGCACCCTAGAATCCGGCCCTAAAAACCCAAATTATAAACGACCCATCATTTGTTATACGTGTTAGTCATGATATTGGACATCCAAAAATCTGTGCTCTTGTTAAAGTTTTATCCGACGCATTAAAAAACACTTGTTAAAATTCTGCACCGGTCCCCGAGGCAGCCTAGAATCCGGCCCGAAAAACACAAAATTTAAACGACCCATCTTTTGTTATACATGTTAGTCGGGGTATTGGGACATCCAAAAATATGAGCACGAGTTAAAGTCTTGTCCGACGCATCAAAAAAACGTGTTAAAATTCAGTCCTGGTCCCCGAGGCACCCTAGAATCCGGCCCGAAAAACCCAAATTATAAACGATCCATAATTTGTTATACGTGTTAGTCGTGATATTGGGACATCCAAAAATCTAGCCTCGAGTTAAAGTCTTGTCCGACGCATCAAAAAAACGTGTTAAAATTCAGTCCCGGTCCCTAAGGCACCCTAGAATCCGGCTCGAAACACCCAAATTATAAACAACCCATCATTTGTTATACCTGTTAGTCGTGATATTGGGACATCCAAAAATCTGAGCTCGAGTTAAAGTCTTGTCCGACGCATCAAAAAAACGTGTTAAAATTCAGTCCCGGTCCCCGAGGGACCCTAGAATCCGGCCCGAAAAACCCAAAATTTAAACGAACCATCATTTTTTATACGTGTTAGTTGGGGTATTGGGACATCAAAAATCGGAGCTCGAGTTAAGGTTTTGTCCGACCCATCATAAAAACGTGTAAAAATTCAGTCCCGATCCCCTAGGCACCCTAGAATCCGGCCCTAAAAACCCAAATTATAAACGACCCATCATTTGTTATACGTGTTAGTCGTGATATTGGGACATCCAAAACTCTGAGCACGAGTTAAAGTCTTGTCCGACGCATCAAAAAAACGTGTTAAAATTCAGTCCCGGTCCCCGAGGCACCCTAGAATCCGGCCCGAAAAACCCAAAATTTAAACGACCCATCATTTGTTATACGTGTTAGTCGTGATATTGGGACATCCAAAAATCTGAGCTCGAGTTAAAGTCTTGTCCCACGAATCAAAAAAACGTGTTAAAATTCAGTCCCGGTCCCCGAGGCACCCTAGAATCCGGCCCGAAAAACCCAAAATTTAAACGACCCATCATTTGTTATACGTGTTAGTTGGGGTATTGGGACATCAAAAATCTTAGCTCGAGTTAAGGTTTTGTCCGACGCATCATAAAAACGTGTTAAAATTCAGTCCCGGTCCCGGAGGCGCACCCTAGAATCCGGCACGAAAAACCCAAATTATAAACGACCCAACATTTGTTATACGTGTTAGTCGTGATATTGGAACATCCAAAAATCTGAGCTCGAGTTAAAGTCTTGTCCGACGCATAAAAAAAACGTGTTAAAATTCAGTCCTGGTGCCCGAGGCACCCTAGAATCCGGTCCGAAAAACCCAAAATTTAAACGACCCATCATTTGTTATACGTGTTAGTTGGGGTATTGGGACATCAAAAATCTTAGCTCGAGTTAAGGTTTTGTCCGACGCATCATAAAAACGTGTTAAAATTCAGTCCCGGTCCCCGAGGCTCCCTAGAATCCGGCCCGAAAAACCCAAATTATAAATGACCCATCATTTGTTATACGTGTTAGTCGTGATATTGGGACATCCAAAAATCTAACCTCGAGTTAAAGTCTTGTCCGACGCATCAAAAAAACGTGTTAAAATTCAGTCTCGGTACCCGAGGCACCCTAGAATCCGGCTCGAAACACCCAAATTATAAACGACCCAACATTTGTTATACGTGTTAGTCGTGATATTGGGACATCCAAAAATCTGAGCACGAGTTAAAGTCTTGTCCGACGCATCAAAAAAATGTGTTAAAATTCAGTCCCGGTCCCCGAGGCACCCTAGAATCCGGCCCGAAAAACCCAAAATTTAAACGAACCATCATTTTTTATACGTGTTAGTTGGGGTATTGGGACATCAAAAATCGGAGCTCGAGTTAAGGTTTTGTCCGACACATCATAAAAACGTGTTAAAATTCAGTCCCGATCCCCGAGGCACCCTAGAATCCGGCCCTAAAAACCCAAATTATAAACGACCCATCATTTGTTATACGTGTTAGTTGGGGTATAGGGACATCAAAAATCTGAGCTCGAGTTAAGGTTTTGTCCGACGCTTCATAAAAACGTGTTAAAATTCAGTCCCGGTCCCGGAGGCAGCCTAGAATCCGGCCCGAAAATCCCAAATTATAATCGACCCAACATTTTTTATACGTGTTAGTCGTGATATTGGGACATCCAAAAATCTGAGCTCGAGTTAAAGTCTTGTCCGACGCATCAAAAAAACGTGTTAAAATTCAGTCCCGGTCCCCGAGGCACCCTAGAATCCGGCCCGAAAAACCCAAATTATAAATGACCCATCATTTGTTATACGTGTTAGTCGTGATATTGGGACATCCAAAAATCTAACCTCGAGTTAAAGTCTTGTCCGACACATCAAAAAATCGTGTTAAAATTCAGTCCCGGTACCCGAGGCACCCTAGAATCCGGCTCGAAACACCCAAATTATAAACGACCCATCATTTGTTATACGTGTTAGTCGTTATATTGGGACATCCAAAAATCTGAGCTCGAGTTAAAGTCTTGTCCGACGCAGCAAAAAAATGTGTTAAAATTCAGTCCCGGTCCGCGAGGCACCCTAGAATCCGGCCCGAAAAACCCAAATTATAAACGACCCATCATTTGTTATACGTGTTAGTCGTGGTATTGGGACATCCAAAAATCTAACCTCGAGTTAAAGTCTTGTCCGACGCATCAAAAAAACGTGTTAAAATTCAGTCCCGGTCCCCGAGGCACCCTAGAATCCGGCTCGAAACACCCAAATTATAAACGACCCATCATTTGTTATACGTGTTAGTCTTGATATTGGGACATCCAAAAATCTGAGCTCGAGTTAAAGTCTTGTCCGACACATCAAAAAAACGTGTTAAAATTCAGTCCCGGTCCCCGAGGAACCCTAGAATCCGGCCCGAAAAACCCAAAATTTAAACGACCCCTCATTTGTTATATGTGTTAGTTGGGGTATTGGGACATCAAAAATCTGAGCTCGAGTTAAGGTTTTGTCCGACGCATCATAAAAACGTGTTAAAATTCAGTCCCGGTCCCGGAGGCACCCTAGAATCCGGCCCGAAAAACCCAAATTATAAACGACCCAACATTTGTTATACGTGTTAGTCGTGATATTGGGACATCCAAAAATCTGAGCTCGAGTTAAAGTCTTGTCCGACGCATCAAAAAAACGTGTTAAAATTTAGTCCTGGTCCCCGAGGCACCCTAGAATCCGGCCCGAAAAACCCAAATTATAAACGACCCATCATTTGTTATACGTGTTAGTCGTGATATTGGGACATCCAAAAATCTAACCTCGAGTTAAAGTCTTGTCCGACGCATCAAAAAAACGTGTTAAAATTCAGTCCCGGTCCCCGAGGCACCCTAGAATCCGGCCCGAAAAACCCAAATTATAAATGACCCATCATTTATTATACGTGTTAGTCGTGATATTGGGACATCCAAAAATCTAACCTCGAGTTAAAGTCTTGTCCGACGCATCAAAAAAACGTGTTAAAATTCAGTCCCGGTACCCGAGGCACCCTAGAATCCGGCTCGAAACACCCAAATTATAAACGACCCATCATTTGTTATACGTGTTAGTCGTGATATTGGGACGTCCAAAAATCTGAGCTCAAGTTAAAGTTTTAGCCGACGCATCAAAAAAACGTGTTAAAATTCAGTCCCGGTCCAAGAGGCACCCTAGAATCCGGCCCTAAAAACCCAAATTATAAACGACCCATCATTCGTTATACGTGTTAGTCGTGATATTGGGACATCCAAAAATCTGAGCTCGAGTTAAAGTCTTGTCCGACGCATCAAAAAAACGTGTTAAAATTCAGTCCCGGTCCCCGAGGAACCCTAGAATCCGGCCCGAAAAACCCAAAATTTAAACGACCCCTCATTTGTTAGGGACATCAAAAATTTGAGCTCGAGTTCAGGTTTTGTCCGACGCATCATAAAAACGTGTTAAAATTCAGTCCCGGTCCCGGAGGCACCCTAGAATCCGGCCCGAAAAACCCAAATTATAAACGACCCATCATTTGTTATACGTGTTACTCGTGATATTGGGACATCCAAAAATCTGAGCACGAGTTAAAGTCTTGTCCGACGCATCAAAAAAACGTGTTAAAATTCAGTCCCGGTCCCCGAGGCACCCTGGAATCCGGCATGAAAAACCCAAAATTTAAACGAACCATCAATTTTAATACGTGTTAGTTGGGGTATTGGGACATCAAAAATCGGAGCTCGAGTTAAGGTTTTGTCTGACACATCATAAAAACGTGTTAAAATTCAGTCCCGATCCCCGAGGCACCCTAGAATCCGGCCCTAAAAACCCAAATTATAAACGACCCATCATTTGTTATACGTGTTAGTCGTGATATTGGGACATCCAAATATCTGAGCTCGAGTTAAAGTCTTGTCCGACTCATCAAAAAAACGTGTTAAAATTCAGTCCCGGTCCTGTAGGCACCCTAGAATCCGGCCCGAAAAACCCAAAATTTAAACGACCCATCATTTGTTATACGTGTTAGTTGGGGTATTGGGACATCCCAAAATCTGAGCCCGAGTTAAGGTTTTGTCCGACGCATCATAAAAACGTGTTAAAATTCAGTCCAAGTCCCGGAGGCACCCTAGAATCCGGCCCGAAAAACCCAAATAATAAACGACCCATCATTTGTTATACGTGTTAGTCGTGATATTGGGACATCCAAAAATCTGAGCTCGAGTTAAAGTCTTGTCCGACGCATCAAAAAAACGTGTTAAAATTCAGTCCCGGTCCCCGACACACCCTAGAATCTGGCCCGAAAAACCCAAAATTTAAACGAACCATCATTTGTTATACGTGTTAGTTGGGGTATTGGGACATCAAAAATCTGAGCTCGAGTTAAGGTTTTGTCCGACGCATCATAAAAACGTGTTAAAATTCAGTCCCGGTCCCGGAGGCACCCTAGAATCCGGCACGAAAATCCCAAATTATAAACGACCCATCATTTGTTATACGTGTTAGTCATGATATTGGGACATCCAAAAATCTGAGCACGAGTTAAAGTCTTGTCCGACGGATCAAGAAAACGTGTTAAAATTCAGTCCCGGTCCCGGAGGCACCCTAGAATCCGGCCCGAAAATCCCAAATTATAAACGACCCATCATTTGTTATACGTGTTAGTCGTGATATTGGGACATCCAAAAATCTGAGCTCGAGTTAAAGTCTTGTCCGACGCATCAAAAAAACGTGTTAAAATTCAGTCCCGGTCCCCGACACACCCTAGAATCTGGCCCGAAAAACCCAAAATTTAAACGAACCATCATTTGTTATACGTGTTAGTTGGGGTATTGGGACATCAAAAATCTGAGCTCGAGTTAAGGTTTTGTCCGACGCATCATAAAAACGTGTTAAAATTCAGTCCCGGTCCCGGAGGCACCCTAGAATCCGGCCCGAAAATCCCAAATTATAAACGACCCATCATTTGTTATACGTGTTAGTCGTGATATTGGGACATCCAAAAATCTGAGCTTGAGTTAAAGTCTTGTCCGACGGATCAAGAAAACGTGTTAAAATTCAGTCCCGGTCCCGGAGGCACCCTAGAATCCGGCCCGAAAATCCCAAATTATAAACGACCCATCATTTGTTATACGTGTTAGTCGTGATATTGGGACATCCAAAAATCTGAGCACGAGTTAAAGTCTTGTCCGACGCATCACAAAAACGTGTTAAAATTCAGTCCCGGTCCCCGAGGCACCTTAGAATCCGGCCCGAAAAACCCAAAATTTAAACGAACCATCATTTTTTATACGTGTTAGTTGGGGTATTGGGACATGAAAAATCGGAGCTCGAGTTAAGGTTTTGTCCGACACATCATAAAAACGTGTTAAAATTCAGTCCCGATCCCCGAGGCACCCTAGAATCCGGCCCGAAAAACCCAAATTATAAACGACCCAACATTTGTTATACGTGTTAGTCGTGATATTGGAACATCCAAAAATCTGAGCTCGAGTTAAAGTCTTGTCCGACGCATCAAAAAAACGTGTTAAAATTCAGTCCTGGTTCCCGAGTCACCCTAGAAACCGGCCCGAAAAACCCAAAATTTAAACGACCCATCATTTGTTATACGTGTTAGTTGGGGTATTGGGACATCAAAAATCTGAGCTCGAGTTAAGGTTTTGTCCGACACATCATAAAAACGTGTTAAAATTCAGTCCCGATCCCCTAGGCACCCTAGAATCCGGCCCTAAAAACCCAAATTATAAACGACCCATCATTTGTTATACGTGTTAGTCGTGATATTGGGACATCCAAAAATCTGAGCACGAGTTAAGGTCTTGTCCGACGCATCAAAAAAACGTGTTAAAATTCAGTTCCGGTCCCCAAGGCACCCTAGAATCCGGCCCGAAAAACCAAAATTATAAACAACCCAACATTTGTTATACGTGTTAGTCGTGATATTGGGACATCCAAAAATCTAACCTCGAGTTAAAGTCTTGTCCGACGCATCAACAAAACGTGTTAAAATTCAGTCCCGGTCCCCGAGGCACCCTAGAATCCGGCTCGAAACACCCAAATTATAAACGACCCATCACTTGTTATACGTGTTTGTCGTGATATTGGGACATCCAAAAATCTGAGCTCGAGTTAAAGTCTTGTCCGACGCATCAAAAAAACGTGTAAAAATTCAGTCCCGGTCCCCGAGGCACCCTAGAATCCGGCCCGAAAAACCCAAAATTTAAACGAACCATCATTTTTTATACGTGTTAGTTGGGGTATTGGGACATCAAAAATCGGAGCTCGAGTTAAGGTTTTGTCCGACACATCATAAAAATGTGTTAAAATTCAGTCCCGATCCCCGAGGCACCCTAGAATCCGGCCCTAAAAACCCAAATTATAAACGACCCATCATTTGTTATACGTGTTAGTCGTGATATTGGGAAATCCAAAAATATGAGCTCGAGTTAAAGTCTTGTCCGACGCATCAAAAAAACGTGTTAAAATTCAGTCCCGGTCCCCGAGGCACCCTAGAATCCGGCCCGAAAAACCCAAAATTTAAACGACCCATCATTTGTTATACGTGTTAGTCGTGATATTGGGACATCCAAAAATCTCAGCTCGAGTTAAAGTCTTGTCCGACGCATCAAAAAAACGTGTTAAAATTCAGTCCCGGTCCCCGAGGCACCCTAGAATCCGGCCCGAAAAACCCAAATTATAAATGACCCATCATTTATTATACGTGTTAGTCGTGATATTGGGACATCCAAAAATCTAACCTCGAGTTAAAGTCTTGTCCGACGCATCAAAAAAACGTGTTAAAATTCAGTCCCGGTACCCGAGGCACCCTAGAATCCGGCTCGAAACACCCAAATTATAAACGACCCATCATTTGTTATACGTGTTAGTCGTGATATTGGGACGTCCAAAAATCTGAGCTCAAGTTAAAGTTTTGTCCGACGCATCAAAAAAACGTGTTAAAATTCAGTCCCGGTCCAAGAGGCACCCTAGAATCCGGCCCTAAAAACCCAAATTATAAACGACCCATCATTCGTTATACGTGTTAGTCGTGATATTGGGACATCCAAAAATCTGAGCTCGAGTTAAAGTCTTGTCCGACGCATCAAAAAAACGTGTTAAAATTCAGTCCCGGTCCCCGAGGAACCCTAGAATCCGGCCCGAAAAACCCAAAATTTAAACGACCCCTCATTTGTTAGGGACATCAAAAATTTGAGCTCGAGTTCAGGTTTTGTCCGACGCATCATAAAAACGTGTTAAAATTCAGTCCCGGTCCCGGAGGCACCCTAGAATCCGGCCCGAAAAACCCAAATTATAAACGACCCATCATTTGTTATACGTGTTACTCGTGATATTGGGACATCCAAAAATCTGAGCACGAGTTAAAGTCTTGTCCGACGCATCAAAAAAACGTGTTAAAATTCAGTCCCGGTCCCCGAGGCACCCTGGAATCCGGCATGAAAAACCCAAAATTTAAACGAACCATCAATTTTAATACGTGTTAGTTGGGGTATTGGGACATCAAAAATCAGAGCTCGAGTTAAGGTTTCGTCTGACACATCATAAAAACGTGTTAAAATTCAGTCCCGATCCCCGAGGCACCCTAGAATCCGGCCCTAAAAACCCAAATTATAAACGACCCATCATTTGTTATACGTGTTAGTCGTGATATTGGGACATCCAAATATCTGAGCTCGAGTTAAAGTCTTGTCCGACTCATCAAAAAAACGTGTTAAAATTCAGTCCCGGTCCTGTAGGCACCCTAGAATCCGGCCCGAAAAACCCAAAATTTAAACGACCCATCATTTGTTATACGTGTTAGTTGGGGTATTGGGACATCCAAAAATCTGAGCCCGAGTTAAGGTTTTGTCCGACGCATCATAAAAACGTGTTAAAATTCAGTCCAAGTCCCGGAGGCACCCTAGAATCCGGCCCGAAAAACCCAAATAATAAACGACCCATCATTTGTTATACGTGTTAGTCGTGATATTGGGACATCCAAAAATCTGAGCTCGAGTTAAAGTCTTGTCCGACGCATCAAAAAAACGTGTTAAAATTCAGTCCCGGTCCCCGACACACCCTAGAATCTGGCCCGAAAAACCCAAAATTTAAACGAACCATCATTTGTTATACGTGTTAGTTGGGGTATTGGGACATCAAAAATCTGAGCTCGAGTTAAGGTTTTGTCCGACGCATCATAAAAACGTGTTAAAATTCAGTCCCGGTCCCGGAGGCACCCTAGAATCCGGCCCGAAAATCCCAAATTATAAACGACCCATCATTTGTTATACGTGTTAGTCGTGATATTGGGACATCCAAAAATCTGAGCACGAGTTAAAGTCTTGTCCGACGGATCAAGAAAACGTGTTAAAATTCAGTCCCGGTCCCGGAGGCACCCTAGAATCCGGCCCGAAAATCCCAAATTATAAACGACCCATCATTTGTTATACGTGTTAGTCGTGATATTGGGACATCCAAAAATCTGAGCACGAGTTAAAGTCTTGTCCGACGCATCACAAAAACGTGTTAAAATTCAGTCCCGGTCCCCGAGGCACCCTAGAATCCGGCCCGAAAAACCCAAAATTTAAACGAACCATCATTTTTTATACGTGTTAGTTGGGGTATTGGGACATGAAAAATCGGAGCTCGAGTTAAGGTTTTGTCCGACACATCATAAAAACGTGTTAAAATTCAGTCCCGATCCCCGAGGCACCCTAGAATCCGGCCCGAAAAACCCAAATTATAAACGACCCAACATTTGTTATACGTGTTAGTCGTGATATTGGAACATCCAAAAATCTGAGCTCGAGTTAAAGTCTTGTCCGACGCATCAAAAAAACGTGTTAAAATTCAGTCCTGGTTCCCGAGTCACCCTAGAATCCGGCCCGAAAAACCCAAAATTTAAACGACCCATCATTTGTTATACGTGTTAGTTGGGGTATTGGGACATCAAAAATCTGAGCTCGAGTTAAGGTTTTGTCCGACACATCATAAAAACGTGTTAAAATTCAGTCCCGATCCCCGAGGCACCCTAGAATCCGGCCCTAAAAACCCAAATTATAAACGACCCATCATTTGTTATACGTGTTAGTCGTGATATTGGGACATCCAAAAATCTGAGCTCGAGTTAAAGTCTTGTCCGACGCATCAAAAAAACCTGTTCAAATTCAGTCCCGGTCCCCGAGGCACCCTAGAATCCGGCCCGAAAAACCCAAAATTTAAACGACCCATCATTTGTTATACGTGTTAGTTGGGGTATTGGGACATCAAAAATCTTAGCTCGAGTTAAGGTTTTGTTCGACGCATCATAAAAACGTGTTAAAATTCAGTCCCGGTCCCGGAGGCACCCTAGAATCCGGCCCGAAAAACCCAAATTATAAACGACCCAACATTTGTTATACGTGTTAGTCGTGATATTGGAACATCCAAAAATCTGAGCTCGAGTTAAAGTCTTGTCCGACGCATCAAAAAAACGTGTTAAAATTCAGTCCTGGTTCCCGAGGCACCCTATAATCCGGCCCGAAAAACCCAAAATTTAAACGACCCATCATTTGTTATACGTGTTAGTTGGGTATTGGGACATCAAAAATCTTAGCTCGAGTTAAGGTTTTGTCCGACGCATCATAAAAACGTGATAAAATTCAGTCCCGGTCCCCGAGGCTCCCTAGAATCCGGCCCGAAAAACCCAAATTATAAATGACCCATCATTTGTTATACGTGTTACTCGTGATATTGGGACATCCAAAAATCTGAGCACGAGTTAAAGTCTTGTCCGACGCATCAAAAAAACGTGTTAAAATTCAGTCCCGGTCCCCGAGGCACCCTAGAATCCGGCCCGAAAAACCCAAAATTTAAACGAACCATCATTTTTTATACGTGTTAGTTGGGGTATTGGGACATGAAAAATCGGAGCTCGAGTTAAGGTTTTGTCCGACACATCATAAAAACGTGTTAAAATTCAGTCCCGATCCCCGAGGCACCCTAGAATCCGGCCCGAAAAACCCAAATTATAAACGACCCAACATTTGTTATACGTGTTAGTCGTGATATTGGAACATCCAAAAATCTGAGCTCGAGTTAAAGTCTTGTCCGACGCATCAAAAAAACGTGTTAAAATTCAGTCCTGGTTCCCGAGTCACCCTAGAATCCGGCCCGAAAAACCCAAAATTTAAACGACCCATCATTTGTTATACGTGTTAGTTGGGGTATTGGGACATCAAAAATCTGAGTTCGAGTTAAGGTTTTGTCCGACACATCATAAAAACGTGTTAAAATTCAGTCCCGATCCCCTAGGCACCCTAGAATCCGGCCCTAAAAACCCAAATTATAAACGACCCATCTTTTGTTATACGTGTTAGTCGTGATATTGGGACATCCAAAAATCTGAGCACGAGTTAAGGTCTTGTCCGACGCATCAAAAAAACGTGTTAAAATTCAGTCCCGGTCCCCAAGGCACCCTAGAATCCGGCCCGAAAAACCAAAATTATAAACGACCCATCATTTGTTATACGTGTTAGTCGTGATATTGGGAAATCCAAAAATATGAGCTCGAGTTAAAGTCTTGTCCGACGCATCAAAAAAACGTGTTAAAATTCAGTCCCGGTCCCCGAGGCACCCTAGAATCCGGCCCGAAAAACCCAAAATTTAAACGACCCATCATTTGTTATACGTGTTAGTTGGGTTATTGGGACATCAAAAATCTGAGCTCGAGCTAAGGTTTTGTCCGACGCATCATAAAAACGTGTTAAAATTTAGTCCCGGTCCCGGATGCACCCTAGAATCCGGCCCGAAAAACCCAAATTATAAACGATCCATCATTTGTTATACGTGTTAGTCGTGATATTGGGACATCCAAAAATCTGAGAACGAGTTAAAGTCTTGTCCGACGCATCAAGAAAACGTGTTAAAATTCAGTCCCGGTCCCCGAGGCACCCTAGAATCCGGCCCGAAAAACCCAAAATTTAAACGAACCATCATTTTTTATACGTGTTAGTTGGGGTATTGGGCCATCAAAAATCGGAGCTCGAGTTAAGGTTTTGTCCGACACATCATAAAAACGTGTTAAAATTCAGTCCCGATCCCCGAGGCACCCTAGAATCCGGCCCTAAAAACCCAAATTATAAACGACCCATCATTTGTTATACGTGTTAGTCGTGATATTGGGACATCCAAAAATCTGAGCTCGAGTTAAAGTCTTGTCCGACGCATCAAAAAAACGTGTTCAAATTCAGTCCCGGTCCCCGAGGCACCCTAGAATCCGGCCCGAAAAACCCAAAATTTAAACGACCCATCATTTGTTATACGTGTTAGTTGGGGTATTGGGACATCAAAAATCTTAGCTCGAGTTAAGGTTTTGTCCGACGCATCATAAAAACGTGTTAAAATTCAGTCCCGGTCCCGGAGGCACCCTAGAATCCGGCCCGAAAAACCCAAATTATAAACGACCCAACATTTGTTATACGTGTTAGTCGTGATATTGGAACATCCAAAAATCTGAGCTCGAGTTAAAGTCTTGTCCGACGCATCAAAAAAACGTGTTAAAATTCAGTCCCGGTTCCCGAGGCACCCTAGAATCCAGCCCGAAAAACCCAAAATTTAAACGACCCATCATTTGTTATACGTGTTAGTTGGGGTATTGGGACATCAAAAATCTTAGCTCGAGTTAAGGTTTTGTCCGACGCATCATAAAAACGTGTTAAAATTCAGTCCCGGTCCCGGAGGCACCCTAGAATCCGGCCCGAAAAACCCAAATTATAAACGACCCAACATTTGTTATACGTGTTAGTCGTGATATTGGAACATCCAAAAATCTGAGCACGAGTTAAGGTCTTGTCCGACGCATCAAAAAAACGTGTTAAAATTCAGTCCCGATCCCCGAGGCACCCTAGAATCCGGCCCTAAAAACCCAAATTATAAACGACCCATCATTTGTTATACGTGTTAGTCGTGATATTGGGACATCCAAAAATCTGAGCTCGAGTTAAAGTCTTGTCCGACGCATCAAAAAAACCTGTTCAAATTCAGTCCCGGTCCCCGAGGCACCCTAGAATCCGGCCCGAAAAACCCAAAATTTAAACGACCCATCATTTGTTATACGTGTTAGTTGGGGTATTGGGACATCAAAAATCTTAGCTCGAGTTAAAGTCTTGTTCGACACATCATAAAAACGTGTTAAAATTCAGTCCCGATCCCCTAGGCACCCTAGAATCCGGCCCGAAAAACCCAAATTATAAACGACCCAACATTTGTTATACGTGTTAGTCGTGATATTGGAACATCCAAAAATCTGAGCTCGAGTTAAAGTCTTGTCCGACGCATCAAAAAAACGTGTTAAAATTCAGTCCTGGTTCCCGAGGCACCCTATAATCCGGCCCGAAAAACCCAAAATTTAAACGACCCATCATTTGTTATACGTGTTAGTTGGGTATTGGGACATCAAAAATCTTAGCTCGAGTTAAGGTTTTGTCCGACGCATCATAAAAACGTGATAAAATTCAGTCCCGGTCCCCGAGGCTCCCTAGAATCCGGCCCGAAAAACCCAAATTATAAATGACCCATCATTTGTTATACGTGTTACTCGTGATATTGGGACATCCAAAAATCTGAGCACGAGTTAAAGTCTTGTCCGACGCATCAAAAAAACGTGTTAAAATTCAGTCCCGGTCCCCGAGGCACCCTAGAATCCGGCCCGAAAAACCCAAAATTTAAACGAACCATCATTTTTTATACGTGTTAGTTGGGGTATTGGGACATGAAAAATCGGAGCTCGAGTTAAGGTTTTGTCCGACACATCATAAAAACGTGTTAAAATTCAGTCCCGATCCCCGAGGCACCCTAGAATCCGGCCCGAAAAACCCAAATTATAAACGACCCAACATTTGTTATACGTGTTAGTCGTGATATTGGAACATCCAAAAATCTGAGCTCGAGTTAAAGTCTTGTCCGACGCATCAAAAAAACGTGTTAAAATTCAGTCCTGGTTCCCGAGTCACCCTAGAATCCGGCCCGAAAAACCCAAAATTTAAACGACCCATCATTTGTTATACGTGTTAGTTGGGGTATTGGGACATCAAAAATCTGAGCTCGAGTTAAGGTTTTGTCCGACACATCATAAAAACGTGTTAAAATTCAGTCCCGATCCCCTAGGCACCCTAGAATCCGGCCCTAAAAACCCAAATTATAAACGACCCATCTTTTGTTATACGTGTTAGTCGTGATATTGGGACATCCAAAAATCTGAGCACGAGTTAAGGTCTTGTCCGACGCATCAAAAAAACGTGTTAAAATTCAGTCCCGGTCCCCAAGGCACCCTAGAATCCGGCCCGAAAAACCAAAATTATAAACGACCCATCATTTGTTATACGTGTTAGTCGTGATATTGGGAAATCCAAAAATATGAGCTCGAGTTAAAGTCTTGTCCGACGCATCAAAAAAACGTGTTAAAATTCAGTCCCGGTCCCCGAGGCACCCTAGAATCCGGCCCGAAAAACCCAAAATTTAAACGACCCATCATTTGTTATACGTGTTAGTTGGGTTATTGGGACATCAAAAATCTGAGCTCGAGCTAAGGTTTTGTCCGACGCATCATAAAAACGTGTTAAAATTTAGTCCCGGTCCCGGATGCACCCTAGAATCCGGCCCGAAAAACCCAAATTATAAACGATCCATCATTTGTTATACGTGTTAGTCGTGATATTGGGACATCCAAAAATCTGAGAACGAGTTAAAGTCTTGTCCGACGCATCAAGAAAACGTGTTAAAATTCAGTCCCGGTCCCCGAGGCACCCTAGAATCCGGCCCGAAAAACCCAAAATTTAAACGAACCATCATTTTTTATACGTGTTAGTTGGGGTATTGGGCCATCAAAAATCGGAGCTCGAGTTAAGGTTTTGTCCGACACATCATAAAAACGTGTTAAAATTCAGTCCCGATCCCCGAGGCACCCTAGAATCCGGCCCTAAAAACCCAAATTATAAACGACCCATCATTTGTTATACGTGTTAGTCGTGATATTGGGACATCCAAAAATCTGAGCTCGAGTTAAAGTCTTGTCCGACGCATCAAAAAAACGTGTTCAAATTCAGTCCCGGTCCCCGAGGCACCCTAGAATCCGGCCCGAAAAACCCAAAATTTAAACGACCCATCATTTGTTATACGTGTTAGTTGGGGTATTGGGACATCAAAAATCTTAGCTCGAGTTAAGGTTTTGTCCGACGCATCATAAAAACGTGTTAAAATTCAGTCCCGGTCCCGGAGGCACCCTAGAATCCGGCCCGAAAAACCCAAATTATAAACGACCCAACATTTGTTATACGTGTTAGTCGTGATATTGGAACATCCAAAAATCTGAGCTCGAGTTAAAGTCTTGTCCGACGCATCAAAAAAACGTGTTAAAATTCAGTCCCGGTTCCCGAGGCACCCTAGAATCCAGCCCGAAAAACCCAAAATTTAAACGACCCATCATTTGTTATACGTGTTAGTTGGGGTATTGGGACATCAAAAATCTTAGCTCGAGTTAAGGTTTTGTCCGACGCATCATAAAAACGTGTTAAAATTCAGTCCCGGTCCCGGAGGCACCCTAGAATCCGGCCCGAAAAACCCAAATTATAAACGACCCAACATTTGTTATACGTGTTAGTCGTGATATTGGAACATCCAAAAATCTAAGCTTGAGTTAAAGTCTTGTCCGACGCATCAAAAAAACGTGTTAAAATTCAGTCCTGGTTCCCGAGGCACCCTAGAATCCAGCCCGAAAAACCCAAAATTTAAACGACCCATCATTTGTTATACGTGTTAGTTGGGGTATTGGGACATCAAAAATCTTAGCTCGAGTTAAGGTTTTGTCCGACGCATCATAAAAACGTGTTAAAATTCAGTCCCGGTCCCGGAGGCGCACCCTAGAATCCGGCCCGAAAAACCCAAATTATAAACGACCCAACATTTGTTATACGTGTTAGTCGTGATATTGGAACATCCAAAAATCTGAGCTCGAGTTAAAGTCTTGTCCGACGCATCAAAAAAACGTGTTAAAATTCAGTCCTAGTTCCCGAGGCACCCTAGAATCCGGCCCGAAAAACCCAAAATTTAAACGACCCATCATTTGTTATACGTGTTAGTTGGGGTATTGGGACATCAAAAATCTTAGCTCGAGTTAAGGTTTTGTCCGACGCATCATAAAAACGTGTTAAAATTCAGTCCCGGTCCCCGAGGCTCCCTAGAATCCGGCCCGAAAAACCCAAATTATAAATGACCCATCATTTGTTATACGTGTTACTCGTGATATTGGGACATCCAAAAATCTGAGCACGAGTTAAAGTCTTGTCCGACGCATCAAAAAAACGTGTTAAAATTCAGTCCCGGTCCCCGAGGCACCCTAGAATCCGGCCCGAAAAACCCAAAATTTAAACGAACCATCATTTTTTATACGTGTTAGTTGGGGTATTGGGACATCAAAAATCGGAGCTCGAGTTAAGGTTTTGTCCGACACATCATAAAAACGTGTTAAAATTCAGTCCCGATCCCCGAGGCACCCTAGAATCCGGCCCTAAAAACCCAAATTATAAACGACCCATCATTTGTTATACGTGTTAGTTGGGGTATAGGGACATCAAAAATCTGAGCTCGAGTTAAGGTTTTGTCCGACGCTTCATAAAAACGTGTTAAAATTCAGTCCCGGTCCCGGAGGCACCCTAGAATCCGGCCCGAAAATCCCAAATTATAATCGACCCAACATTTGTTATACGTGTTAGTCGTGATATTGGGACATCCAAAAATCTGAGCTCGAGTTAAAGTCTTGTCCGACGCATCAAAAAAACGTGTTAAAATTCAGTCCCGGTCCCCGAGGCACCCTAGAATCCGGCCCGAAAAACCCAAATTATAAATGACCCATCATTTGTTATACGTGTTAGTCGTGATATTGGGACATCCAAAAATCTAACCTCGAGTTAAAGTCTTGTCCGACACATCAAAAAAACGTGTTAAAATTCAGTCCCGGTACCCGAGGCACCCTAGAATCCGGCTCGAAACACCCAAATTATAAACGACCCATCATTTGTTATACGTTTTAGTCGTTATATTGGGACATCCAAAAATCTGAGCTCGAGTTAAAGTCTTGTCCGACGCATCAAAAAAATGTGTTAAAATTCAGTCCCGGTCCGCGAGGCACCCTAGAATCCGGCCCGAAAAACCCAAATTATAAACGACCCATCATTTGTTATACGTGTTAGTCGTGGTATTGGGACATCCAAAAATCTAACCTCGAGTTAAAGTCTTGTCCGACGCATCAAAAAAACGTGTTAAAATTCAGTCCCGGTCCCCGAGGCACCCTAGAATCCGGCTCGAAACACCCAAATTATAAACGACCCATCATTTGTTATACGTGTTAGTCGTGATATTGGGACATCCAAAAATCTGAGCTCGAGTTAAAGTCTTGTCCGACACATCAAAAAAACGTGTTAAAATTCAGTCCCGGTCCCCGAGGAACCCTAGAATCCGGCCCGAAAAACCCAAAATTTAAACGACCCCTCATTTGTTATACGTGTTAGTTGGGGTATTGGGACATCAAAAATCTGAGCTCAAGTTAAGGTTTTGTCCGACGCATCATAAAAACGTGTTAAAATTCAGTCCCGGTCCCGGAGGCACCCTAGAATCCGGCCCGAAAAACCCAAATTATAAACGACCCAACATTTGTTATACGTGTTAGTCGTGATATTGGGACATCCAAAAATCTAAGCTCGAGTTAAAGTCTTGTCTGACGCATCAAAAAAACGTGTTAAAATTTAGTCCTAGTCCCCGAGGCACCCTAGAATCCGGCCCGAAAAACCCAAATTATAAACGACCCATCATTTGTTATACGTGTTAGTCGTGATATTGGGACATCCAAAAATCTAACCTCGAGTTAAAGTCTTGTCCGACGCATCAAAAAAACGTGTTAAAATTCAATCCCGGTCCCCGAGGCACCCTAGAATCCGGCCCGAAAAAACCCAAAATTTAAACGAACCATCATTTTTTATACGTGTTAGTTGGGGTATTGGGACATCAAAAATCGGAGCTCGAGTTAAGGTTTTGTCCAACACATCATAAAAACGTGTTAAAATTCAGTCCCGGTTCCGGAGGCACCCTAGAATCCGGCCCGAAAAACCCAAATTATAAACGATCCAACATTTGTTATACGTGTTAGTCGTGATATTGGGACAGCCAAAAATCTGAGCTCGAGTTAAAGTCTTGTCCGACGCCTCAAAAAAACGTGTTAAAATTCAGTCCCGGTCCCCGAGGCACCCTAGAATCCGGCCCGAAAAACCCAAATTATAAATGACCCATCATTTATTATACGTGTTAGTCGTGATATTGGGACATCCAAAAATCTAACCTCGAGTTAAAGTCTTGTCCGACGCATCAAAAAAACGTGTTAAAATTCAGTCCCGGTACCCGAGGCACCCTAGAATCCGGCTCGAAACACCCAAATTATAAACGACCCATCATTTGTTATACGTGTTAGTCGTGATATTGGGACATCCAAAAATCTGAGCTCGAGTTAAAGTTTTGTCCGACGCATCAAAAAAACGTGTTAAAATTCAGTCCCGGTCCATGAGGCACCCTAGAATCCGGCCCGAAAAACCCAAAATTTAAACGAACCATCATTTTTTATACGTGTTAGTTGGGGTATTGGGACATCAAAAATCGGAGCTCGAGTTAAGGTTTTGTCCAACACATCATAAAAACGTGTTAAAATTCAGTCCCGATCCCCGAGGCACCCTAGAATCCGGCCCTAAAAACCCAAATTATAAACGACCCATCATTCGTTATACGTGTTAGTCGTGATATTGGGACATCCAAAAATCTGAGCTCGAGTTAAAGTCTTGTCCGACGCATCAAAAAAACGTGTTAAAATTCAGTCCCGGTCCCCGAGGAACCCTAGAATCCGGCCCGAAAAACCCAAAATTTAAACGACCCCTCATTTGTTAGGGACATCAAAAATTTGAGCTCGAGTTCAGGTTTTGTCCGACGCATCATAAAAACGTGTTAAAATTCAGTCCCGATCCCCGAGGCACCCTAGAATCCGGCCCTAAAAACCCAAATTATAAACGACCCATCATTTGTTATACGTGTTAGTCGTGATATTGGAATATCCAAATATCTGAGCTCGAGTTAAAGTCTTGTCCGACGCATCAAAAAAACGTGTTAAAATTCAGTCCCGGTCCTGTAGGCACCCTAGAATCCGGCCCGAAAAACCCAAAATTTAAACGACCCATCATTTGTTATACGTGTTAGTTGGGGTATTGGGACATCCAAAAATCTGAGCCCGAGTTAAGGTTTTGTCCGACGCATCATAAAAACGTGTTAAAATTCAGTCCAAGTCCCGGAGGCACCCTAGAATCCGGCCCGAAAAACCCAAATAATAAACGACCCATCATTTGTTATACTCGTTAGTCGTGATATTGGGACATCCAAAAATCTGAGCTCGAGTTAAATTCTTGTCCGACGCATCAAAAAAATGTGTTAAAATTCAGTCCCGGTCCCCGACACACCCTAGAATCTGGCCCAAAAAACCCAAAATTTAAACGAACCATCATTTGTTATACGTGTTAGTTGGGGTATTGGGACATCAAAAATCTGAGCTCGAGTTAAGGTTTTGTCCGACACATCATAAAAACGTGTTAAAATTCAGTCCCGGTCCCCGAGGCACCCTAGAATCCGGCTCGAAAAACCCAAATTATAAACGACCCATCATTTGTTATACGTGTTAGTCGTGATATTGGGACATCCAAAAATCTGTGCTCGAGTTAAAGTCTTGTCCGACGCATCAAAAAAACGTGTTAAAATTCAGTCCCGGTCCCCGAGGCACCCTAGAATCCGGCCCGAAAAACCCAAAATTTAAACGACCCATCATTTGTTATACGTGTTAGTTGGGGTATTGAGACATCAAAAATTCTGAGCTCGAGTTAAGGTTTTGTCCGACGCATCATAAAAACGTGTTAAAATTCAGTCCCGGTCCCGGAGGCACCCTAGAATCCGGCCTGAAAATCCCAAATTATAAACGACCCATCATTTGTTATACGTGTTAGTCGTGATATTGGGACATCCAAAAATCTGAGCTCGAGTTAAAGTCTTGTCCGACGCATCAAAAAAACGTGTTAAAATTACGTCCCGGCCCCCGAGGCACCCTCGAATCCGGCCCGAAAAACCCAAAATATAAACGACCCATCATTTGTTATACGTGTTAGTCGTTATATTGGGACATCCAAAAATCTGTGCTCGAGTTAAACTCTTGTCCGACGCATCAAAAAAACGTGTTAAAATTCAGTCCCGGTCCCCGCGGCACCCTATAATCCGGCCCGAAAAACCCAAAATTTAAACGACCGATCATTTGTTATACGTGTTAGTTGGGGTTTTGGGACATCAAAAATCTGAGCTCGAGTTAAGGTTTTGTCCGACGCATCATAAAAACGTGTTAAAATTCAGTCCCGGTCCCCGAGGCACCCTAGAATCCGGCCCGAAAAACCCAAATTATAATCGACCCATCATTTGTTATACGTGTTAGTTGGGGTATTGGGACATCAAAAATCTGAGCTCGAGTTAAGATTTTGTCCGACGCATCATAAAAACATGTTAAAATTCAGTCCCGGTCCCCGAGGCACCCTAGAATCCGGCCAGAAAAACCCAAATTATAATCGACCCATCATTTGTTATACGTGTTAGTTGGGGTATTGGGACATCAAAAATCTGAGCTTGAGTTAAGGTTTTGTCCGACGCATCATAAAAACGTGTTAAAATTCAGTCCCGGTCCTTGAGGCACATTAGAATTCGGCCCGAAAAACACAAATTATAATCGACCCATCATTTCTTATACGTGTTAGCCGTGATATTGGGACATCCAAAAATCTGTGCTAAAGTTAAAGTCTTGTCTGACGCATGAAAAAAACGTGTTAAAATTCAGTCCCGGTCCCCGACGCACCCTAGAATCGGGCCCGAAAAACCCAAATTATAATCGACCCATCATTTGTTTTACCTGTTAGTCGTGATATTGGGACATCCAAAAATCTGAGCTCGAGTTAAAGTCTTGTCCAACGCATCAAAAAAACGTGTTAAAATTCAGTCCCGGTCCCCGAGGCACCCTAGAATTCGGCCCGAAAAACCCAAAATTTAAAAGACCCATCATTTTTTATACGTGTTAGTTGGGGTATTGGGACATCAAAAATCTGAGCTCGAGTTAAGGTGTTGTCCGTCGCATCATAAAAACATGTTAAAATTCAGTCCCGGTCCCCGAGGCACTCTAGAATCCGGCCCGAAAAACTCAAATTATAATCGACCCATTATTTGTTATACGTGTTAGTCGTGACATTGGGACATCCAAAAATCTGTGCTCGAGTTAAAGTCTTGTCTGACGCATCAAAAAAACGTGTTAAAATTCAGTCCCATTCCCCGAGGCACCCTAGAATCCGGCCCGAAAAACCCAAAATTTAAACGACCCATCATTTGTTATACGTGTTAGTTGGGGTATTGGGACATCAAAAATCTGAGCTCGAGTTAAGGTTTTGTCCGACGCATCATAAAAACGTGTTAAAATTCAGTCCCGGTCCCGGAGGCGCACCCTAGAATCTGGCCCAAAAATCCCAAATTATAAACGACCCATCATTTGTTATACGTGTTAGTCGTGATATTGGGACATCCAAAAATCTGAGCTCGAGTAAAAGTTTGTCCGACGCATCAAAAAAACGTGTTAAAATTACGTCCCGGTCCCCGAGGCACCGTAGAATCCGGCCCGAAAAACCCAAAATTTAAACGACCCATATTTTGTTATACGTGTTAGTTGGGGTATTAGGACATCAAAAATATGAGCTCGAGTTAAGGTTTTGTCCGACGCATCATAAAAACGTTTTAAAATTCAGTCCCGGTCCCCGAGGCACCCTAGAATCCGGCCCGAAAAACCCAAATTATAATCGACCCATCATTTGTTATACGTGTTAGTTGGGGTATTGGGTCATCAAAAATCTGAGCTCGAGTTAAGGTTTTGTCCGACGCATCATAAAAACGTGTTAAAATTCAGTCCCGGTCCCCGATGCACCCTAGAATCCGGCCCCAAAAACCCAAATTATAATCGACCCATCATTTGTTATACGTGTTAGTTGGGGTATTGGGACATCAAAAATCTGAGCTCGAGTTAAGGTTTTGTCCGACGCATCATAAAAACGTGTTAAAATTCAGTCCCGGTCTTCGAGGCACCCTAGAATCGGGCCCGAAAAAACCCCAATTATAATCGACCCATCATTTGTTATACGTGATAGTTGGGGTATTGGGACATCAAAAATCTGAGCTCGAGATAAGGTTTTGTCCGACGCATCATAAAAACGTGTTAAAATTCAGTCCCGGTCCCAGAGGCACCCTAGAATCGGGCCCGAAAAACCCAAATTATAATCGACCCATCATTTGTTATACGTGTTAGTTGGGGTATTGGGACATCAAAAATCTGAGCTCGAGTTAAGGTTTTGTCCAACGCATCATAAAAACGTGTTAAAATTCCGTCCCGTTCCCCGAGGCACCCTAGAATCCAGCCCGAAAAACCCAAAATTCAAACGACCCATCATTTTTTATACGTGTTAGTTGGGGTATTGGGACATCCAAAATTTCATCTCGAGTTAAGGTTTTGTCCGACGCATCATAAAAACGTGTTAAAATTCAGTCCTGGTCCCGGAGGCACCCTAGAATCCGGCCCGAAAAACCCAAATTATAATCGACCCATCATTTGTTATACGTGTTAGTCGTGATATTGGGACATCCAAAAATGTGTGCTCTTGTTAAAGTTTTGTCCAACGCATCAAAAAACACTTGTTAAAATTCTGCACCGGTCCCCGAGGCAGCCTAGAATCCGGCCCCAAAAACACAAAATTTAAACGACCCATCATTTTTTATACGTGTTAGTTGGGGTATTGGGACATCAAAAATCTGAGCTCGAGTTAAGGTTTTGTCCGACGCATCATAAAAACGTGTTAAAATTCAGTCCCGGTCCCCGAGGGACCCTAGAATCCGGCCCGAAAGACCAAATTATAATCGACCCATCATTTGTTATACGTGTTAGTTGGGGTATTGGGACATCAGAAATCTGAGCTCGAGTTAAGGTTTTGTCCGACGCATCATAAAAACTTGTTAAAATTCTGTCCCGGTCCCCGAGGGACCCTAGAATCCGGCCCAAAAAACCAAATTATAATCGACCCATCATTTGTTATACGTGTTAGTTGGGGTATTGGGACATCAAAAATCTGAGCTCGAGTTAAGGTTTTGTCCGACGCATCATAAAAACGTGTTAAAATTCAGTCCCGGTCCCCGAGGCACCCTAGAATCCGGCCCGAAAAACCCAAATTATAATCGACCCATCATTTGTTATACGTGTTAGTTGGGGTATTGGGACATCAAAAATCTGAGTTTGAGTTAAGGTTTTGTCCGACGCATCATAAACACTTGTTAAAATTCTGCACCGGTCCCCAAGGCACCCTAGAATCCGGCCCGAAAAACCCAAAATTCAAACGACCCATCATTTTTTATACGTGTTAGTTGGGGTATTTGGACATCCAAAATTTCAGCTCGAGTTAAGGTTTTGTCCGACGCATCATAAAAACTTGTTAAAATTCAGTCCCGGTCCCCGAGGCACCCTAGAATCCGGCCCGAAAAAACCCAAATTATAATCGACCCATCATTTGTTATACGTGTTAGTTGGGGTATTGGGACATCAAAAATCTGAGCTCGAGTTAAGGTTTTGTCCGACGCATCATAAAAACGTGTTAAAATTCAGTCCCGGTCCCCGAGGCACCCTATAATCCTGCCCGAAAAACCCAAATTATAATCGACCCATCATTTGTTATACGTGTTAGTTGGGGTATTGGGACATAAAAAATCTGAGCTCGAGTTAAGGTTTTGTCCGACGCATCATAAAAACGTGTTAAAATTCAGTCCCGGTCCCCGAGGGACCCTAGAATCCGGCCCGAAAAACAAAATTATAATCGACCCATCATTTGTTATACGTGTTAGTTGGGGTATTGGGACATCAAAAATCTGAGCTCGAGTTAAGGTTTTGTCCGACGCATCATAAAAACGTGTTAAAATTCAGTCCCGGTCCCCGAGGCACCCTAGAATCCGGCCCGAAAAACCCAAATTATAATCGACCCATCATTTGTTATACGTGTTAGTTGGGGTATTGGGACATCAAAAATCTGAGCTCGAGTTAAGGTTTTGTCCGACGCATCATAAAAACGTGTTAAAATTCAATACCGGTCCCCGAGGCACCCTAAAATCCAGCCCGAAAAACCCAAAATTTAAACGACCCATCATTTTTTATACGTGTTAGTTGGGGTGTTGGGACATAAAAAATTTGAGCTCGAGTTAAGGTTTTGTCCGACGCATCATAAAAACGTGTTAAAATTCAGTCCCGGTCCCCGAGGCACCCTAGAATCCGGCCCGAAAAACCCAAATTATAATCGACCCATCATTTGTTATACGTGTTAGTCGTGATATTGGGACATCCAAAAATCTTTGCTCTTGTTAAAGTTTTGTCCGACGCATCAAAAAACACTTGTTAAAATTCTGCAACGGTCCCCGAGGCAGCCTAGAATCTGGTCCGAAAAACACAAAATTCAAACGAAACATCATTTTTTATACGTGCTAGTTGGGGTATTGGGACATCAAAAATCTGAGCTCGAGTTAAGGTTTTGTCCGACGCATCATAAAAACGTGTTAAAATTCAGTCCCGGTCCCCGAGGAACCCTAGAATCCGGCCCGAAAAACCCAAATTATAATCGATTCATCATTTGTTATACGTGTTAGTCGTGATATTGGGACATCCAAAAATGTGTGCTCTTGTTAAAGTTTTGTCCGACGCATCAAAAAACACTTGTTAAAATTCTGCACCGGTCCCCGAGGCAGCCTAGAATCCGGCCCGAAAAACACAAAATTTAAACGACCCATCATTTTTTATACGTGTTAGTTGGGTTATTGGGACATCAAAAATCTGAGCTCGAGTTAAGGTTTTGTCCGACGCATCATAAAAACGTGTTAAAATTCAGTCCCGGTCCCCGAGGCACCCTATAATCCTGCCCGAAAAACCCAAATTATAATCGACCCATCATTTGTTATACGTGTTAGTTGGGGTATTGGGACATAAAAAATCTGAGCTCGAGTTAAGGTTTTGTCCGACGCATCATTAAAACGTGTTAAAATTCAGTCCCGGTCCCCAAGGCACCCTAGAATCCGGCCCGAAAAACCCAAAATTCAAACGACCCATCATTTTTTATACGTGTTAGTTGGGGTATTGGGGCATCCGAAATTGGAGCTCGAGTTAAGGTTTTGTCCGACGCATCATAAAAACGTGTTAAAATTCAGTCCCGGTCCCCGAGGGACCCTAGAATCCGGCCCGAAAAACCAAATTATAATCGACCCATCATTTGTTATACGTGTTAGTTGGGGTATTGGGACATAAAAAATCTGAGCTCGAGTTAAGGTTTTGTCCGACGCATCATAAAAACGTGTTAAAATTCAGTCCCGGTCCCCGAGGCACCCTAGAATCCGGCCCGAAAAACCCAAATTATAATCGACCCATCATTTGTTATACGTGTTAGTTGGGGTATTGGGACATCAAAAATCTGAGCTCGAGTTAAGGTTTTGTCCGACGCATCATAAAAACGTGTTAAAATTCAATACCGGTCCCCGAGGCACCCTAAAATCCAGCCCGAAAAACCCAAAATTTAAACGACCCATCATTTTTTATACGTGTTAGTTGGGGTGTTGGGACATAAAAAATTTGAGCTCGAGTTAAGGTTTTGTCCGACGCATCATAAAAACGTGTTAAAATTCAGTCCCGGTCCCCGAGGCACCCTAGAATCCGGCCCGAAAAACCCAAATTATAATCGACCCATCATTTGTTATACGTGTTAGTCGTGATATTGGGACATCCAAAAATCTTTGCTCTTGTTAAAGTTTTGTCCGACGCATCAAAAAACACTTGTTAAAATTCTGCAACGGTCCCCGAGGCAGCCTAGAATCTGGTCCGAAAAACACAAAATTCAAACGAAACATCATTTTTTATACGTGCTAGTTGGGGTATTGGGACATCAAAAATCTGAGCTCGAGTTAAGGTTTTGTCCGACGCATCATAAAAACGTGTTAAAATTCAGTCCCGGTCCCCGAGGAACCCTAGAATCCGGCCCGAAAAACCCAAATTATAATCGATTCATCATTTGTTATACGTGTTAGTCGTGATATTGGGACATCCAAAAATGTGTGCTCTTGTTAAAGTTTTGTCCGACGCATCAAAAAACACTTGTTAAAATTCTGCAACGGTCCCCGAGGCAGCCTAGAATCCGGCCCGAAAAACACAAAATTTAAACGACCCATCATTTTTTATACGTGTTAGTTGGGGTATTGGGACATCAAAAATCTGAGCTCGAGTTAAGGTTTTGTCCGACGCATCATAAAAACGTGTTAAAATTCAGTCCCGGTCCCCGAGGCACCCTATAATCCTGCCCGAAAAACCCAAATTATAATCGACCCATCATTTGTTATACGTGTTAGTTGGGGTATTGGGACATAAAAAATCTGAGCTCGAGTTAAGGTTTTGTCCGACGCATCATTAAAACGTGTTAAAATTCAGTCCCGGTCCCCAAGGCACCCTAGAATCCGGCCCGAAAAACCCAAAATTCAAACGACCCATCATTTTTTATACGTGTTAGTTGGGGTATTGGGGCATCCGAAATTGGAGCTCGAGTTAAGGTTTTGTCCGACGCATCATAAAAACGTGTTAAAATTCAGTCCCGGTCCCCGAGGGACCCTAGAATCCGGCCCGAAAAACCAAATTATAATCGACCCATCATTTGTTATACGTGTTAGTTGGGGTATTGGGACATAAAAAATCTGAGCTCGAGTTAAGGTTTTGTCCGACGCATCATAAAAACGTGTTAAAATTCAGTCCCGGTCCCCGAGGCACCCTAGAATCCGGCCCGAAAAACCCAAATTATAATCGACCCATCATTTGTTATACGTGTTAGTTGGGGTATTGGGACATCAAAAATCTGAGCTCGAGTTAAGGTTTTGTCCGACGCATCATAAAAACGTGTTAAAATTCAATACCGGTCCCCGAGGCACCCTAAAATCCAGCCCGAAAAACCCAAAATTTAAACGACCCATCATTTTTTATACGTGTTAGTTGGGGTGTTGGGACATAAAAAATTTGAGCTCGAGTTAAGGTTTTGTCCGACGCATCATAAAAACGTGTTAAAATTCAGTCCCGGTCCCCGAGGCACCCTAGAATCCGGCCCGAAAAACCCAAATTATAATCGACCCATCATTTGTTATACGTGTTAGTCGTGATATTGGGACATCCAAAAATCTTTGCTCTTGTTAAAGTTTTGTCCGACGCATCAAAAAACACTTGTTAAAATTCTGCAACGGTCCCCGAGGCAGCCTAGAATCTGGTCCGAAAAACACAAAATTCAAACGAAACATCATTTTTTATACGTGCTAGTTGGGGTATTGGGACATCAAAAATCTGAGCTCGAGTTAAGGTTTTGTCCGACGCATCATAAAAACGTGTTAAAATTCAGTCCCGGTCCCCGAGGAACCCTAGAATCCGGCCCGAAAAACCCAAATTATAATCGATTCATCATTTGTTATACGTGTTAGTCGTGATATTGGGACATCCAAAAATGTGTGCTCTTGTTAAAGTTTTGTCCGACGCATCAAAAAACACTTGTTAAAATTCTGCACCGGTCCCCGAGGCAGCCTAGAATCCGGCCCGAAAAACACAAAATTTAAACGACCCATCATTTTTTATACGTGTTAGTTGGGGTATTGGGACATCAAAAATCTGAGCTCGAGTTAAGGTTTTGTCCGACGCATCATAAAAACTTGTTAAAATTCAGTCCCGGTCCCCGAAGGACCTTAGAATCCGGCCCGAAAAACCAAATTATAATCGACCCATCATTTGTTATACGTGTTAGTTGGGGTATTGGGACATCAAAAATCTGAGCTCGAGTTAAGGTTTTGTCCGACGCATCATAAAAACGTGTTAAAATTCAGTCCCGGTCCCCGAGGCACCCTAAAATCCGGCCCGAAAAACCTTAAATTTAAACGACCCATCATTTTTTATACGTGTTAGTTGGGGTGTTGGGACATCAAAAATCTGAGCTCGAGTTAAGGTTTTGTCCGACGCATCATAAAAACGTGTTAAAATTCAGTCCCGGTCCCGGAGGCACCCTAGAATCCGGCCCGAAAATCCCAAATTATAAACGACCCATCATTTGTTATACGTGTTAGTCGTGATATTGGGACATCCAAAAATCTGAGCTCGAGTTAAAGTCTTGTCCGACGCATCAAAAAAACGTGTTAAAATTCAGTCCCGGTCCCCGCGGCACCCTATAATCCGGCCCGAAAAACCCAAAATTTAAACGACCGATCATTTGTTATACGTGTTAGTTGGGGTTTTGGGACATCAAAAATCTGAGCTCGAGTTAAGGTTTTGTCCGACGCATCATAAAAACGTGTTAAAATTCAGTCCCGGTCCCCGAGGCACCCTAGAATCCGGCCCGAAAAACCCAAATTATAATCGACCCATCATTTGTTATACGTGTTAGTTGGGGTATTGGGACATCAAAAATCTGAGCTCGAGTTAAGATTTTGTCCGACGCATCATAAAAACATGTTAAAATTCAGTCCCGGTCCCCGAGGCACCCTAGAATCCGGCCAGAAAAACCCAAATTATAATCGACCCATCATTTGTTATACGTGTTAGTTGGGGTATTGGGACATCAAAAATCTGAGCTTGAGTTAAGGTTTTGTCCGACGCATCATAAAAACGTGTTAAAATTCAGTCCCGGTCCTTGAGGCACATTAGAATTCGGCCCGAAAAACACAAATTATAATCGACCCATCATTTCTTATACGTGTTAGCCGTGATATTGGGACATCCAAAAATCTGTGCTAAAGTTAAAGTCTTGTCTGACGCATGAAAAAAACGTGTTAAAATTCAGTCCCGGTCCCCGACGCACCCTAGAATCGGGCCCGAAAAACCCAAATTATAATCGACCCATCATTTGTTTTACCTGTTAGTCGTGATATTGGGACATCCAAAAATCTGAGCTCGAGTTAAAGTCTTGTCCAACGCATCAAAAAAACGTGTTAAAATTCAGTCCCGGTCCCCGAGGCACCCTAGAATTCGGCCCGAAAAACCCAAAATTTAAAAGACCCATCATTTTTTATACGTGTTAGTTGGGGTATTGGGACATCAAAAATCTGAGCTCGAGTTAAGGTGTTGTCCGTCGCATCATAAAAACATGTTAAAATTCAGTCCCGGTCCCCGAGGCACTCTAGAATCCGGCCCGAAAAACTCAAATTATAATCGACCCATTATTTGTTATACGTGTTAGTCGTGACATTGGGACATCCAAAAATCTGTGCTCGAGTTAAAGTCTTGTCTGACGCATCAAAAAAACGTGTTAAAATTCAGTCCCATTCCCCGAGGCACCCTAGAATCCGGCCCGAAAAACCCAAAATTTAAACGACCCATCATTTGTTATACGTGTTAGTTGGGGTATTGGGACATCAAAAATCTGAGCTCGAGTTAAGGTTTTGTCCGACGCATCATAAAAACGTGTTAAAATTCAGTCCCGGTCTTCGAGGCACCCTAGAATCGGGCCCGAAAAAACCCCAATTATAATCGACCGATCATTTGTTATACGTGATAGTTGGGGTATTGGGACATCAAAAATCTGAGCTCGAGATAAGGTTTTGTCCGACGCATCATAAAAACGTGTTAAAATTCAGTCCCGGTCCCAGAGGCACCCTAGAATCGGGCCCGAAAAACCCAAATTATAATCGACCCATCATTTGTTATACGTGTTAGTCGTGATATTGGGACATCCAAAAATCTGAGCTCGAGTAAAAGTTTGTCCGACGCATCAAAAAAACGTGTTAAAATTACGTCCCGGTCCCCGAGGCACCGTAGAATCCGGCCCGAAAAACCCAAAATTTAAACGACCCATATTTTGTTATACGTGTTAGTTGGGGTATTGGGACATCAAAAATATGAGCTCGAGTTAAGGTTTTGTCCGACGCATCATAAAAACGTTTTAAAATTCAGTCCCGGTCCCCGAGGCACCCTAGAATCCGGCCCGAAAAACCCAAATTATAATCGACCCATCATTTGTTATACGTGTTAGTTGGGGTATTGGGTCATCAAAAATCTGAGCTCGAGTTAAGGTTTTGTCCGACGCATCATAAAAACGTGTTAAAATTCAGTCCCGGTCCCCGATGCACCCTAGAATCCGGCCCCAAAAACCCAAATTATAATCGACCCATCATTTGTTATACGTGTTAGTTGGGGTATTGGGACATAAAAAATCTGAGCTCGAGTTAAGGTTTTGTCCGACGCATCATAAAAACGTGTTAAAATTCAGTCCCGGTCTTCGAGGCACCCTAGAATCGGGCCCGAAAAAACCCCAATTATAATCGACCCATCATTTGTTATACGTGATAGTTGGGGTATTGGGACATCAAAAATCTGAGCTCGAGATAAGGTTTTGTCCGACGCATCATAAAAACGTGTTAAAATTCAGTCCCGGTCCCAGAGGCACCCTAGAATCGGGCCCGAAAAACCCAAATTATAATCGACCCATCATTTGTTATACGTGTTAGTCGTGATATTGGGACATCCAAAAATGTGTGCTTTTGTTAAAGTTTTGTCCGACGCATCAGAAAACACTTGTTAAAATTCAGCACCGGTTCCCGAGGCAGCCTAGAATCCGGCCCGAAAAACACAAAATTTAAACGACCCATCATTTGTTATACGTGTTAGTTGGGGTATTGGGACATCAGAAATCTGAGCTCGAGTTAAGGTTTTGTCCGACGCATCATAAAAACGTGTTAAAATTCAGTCACGGTCCCCGAGGCACCGTAGAATCCGGCCCGAAAAACCCAAATTATAATCGTCCCATCATTTGTTATACGTGTTAGTTGGGGTATTGGGACATCAAAAATCTGAGCTCGAGTTAAGGTTTTGTCCAACGCATCATAAAAACGTGTTAAAATTCCGTCCCGTTCCCCGAGGCACCCTAGAATCCGGCCCGAAAAACCCAAAATTCAAACGACCCATCATTTTTTATACGTGTTAGTTGGGGTATTGGGACATCCAAAATTTCAGCTCGAGTTAAGGTTTTGTCCGACGCATCATAAAAACGTGTTAAAATTCAGTCCCGGTCCCGGAGGCACCCTAGAATCCGGCCCGAAAAACCCAAATTATAATCGACCCATCATTTGTTATACGTGTTAGTCGTGATATTGGGACATCCAAAAATGTGTGCTCTTGTTAAAGTTTTGTCCGACGCATCAAAAAACACTTGTTAAAATTCTGCACCGGTCCCCGAGGCAGCCTAGAATCCGGCCCCAAAAACACAAAATTTAAACGACCCATCATTTTTTATACGTGTTAGTTGGGGTATTGGGACATCAAAAATCTGAGCTCGAGTTAAGGTTTTGTCCGACGCATCATAAAAACGTGTTAAAATTCAGTCCCGGTCCCCGAGGGACCCTAGAATCCGGCCCGAAAGACCAAATTATAATCGACCCATCATTTGTTATACGTGTTAGTTGGGGTATTGGGACATCAGAAATCTGAGCTCGAGTTAAGGTTTTGTCCGACGCATCATAAAAACTTGTTAAAATTCTGTCCCGGTCCCCGAGGGACCCTAGAATCCGGCCCAAAAAACCAAATTATAATCGACCCATCATTTGTTATACGTGTTAGTTGGGGTATTGGGACATCAAAAATCTGAGCTCGAGTTAAGGTTTTGTCCGACGCATCATAAAAACGTGTTAAAATTCAGTCCCGGTCCCCTAGGCACCCTAGAATCCGGCCCGAAAAACCCAAATTATAATCGACCCATCATTTGTTATACGTGTTAGTTGGGGTATTGGGACATCAAAAATCTGAGTTTGAGTTAAGGTTTTGTCCGACGCATCATAAACACTTGTTAAAATTCTGCACCGGTCCCCAAGGCACCCTAGAATCCGCTCCGAAAAACCCAAAATTCAAACGACCCATCATTTTTTATACGTGTTAGTTGGGGTATTTGGACATCCAAAATTTCAGCTCGAGTTAAGGTTTTGTCCGACGCATCATAAAAACTTGTTAAAATTCAGTCCCGGTCCCCGAGGCACCCTAGAATCCGGCCCGAAAAAACCCAAATTATAATCGACCCATCATTTGTTATACGTGTTAGTTGGGGTATTGGGACATAAAAAATCTGAGCTCGAGTTAAGGTTTTGTCCGACGCATCATTAAAACGTGTTAAAATTCAGTCCCGGTCCCCAAGGCACCCTAGAATCCGGCCCGAAAAACCCAAAATTCAAACGACCCATCATTTTTTATACGTGTTAGTTGGGGTATTGGGGCATCCGAAATTGGAGCTCGAGTTAAGGTTTTGTCCGACGCATCATAAAAACGTGTTAAAATTTAGTCCCCGTCCCCGAGGGACCCTAGAATCCGGCCCGAAAAACCAAATTATAATCGACCCATCATTTGTTATACGTGTTAGTTGGGGTATTGGGACATCAAAAATCTGAGCTCGAGTTAAGGTTTTGTCCGACGCATCATAAAAACGTGTTAAAATTCAGTCCCGGTCCCCGAGGCACCCTAGAATCCGGCCCGAAAAACCCAAATTATAATCGACCCATCATTTGTTATACGTGTTAGTTGGGGTATTGGGACATCAAAAATCTGAGCTCGAGTTATGGTTTTGTCCGACGCATCATAAAAACGTGTTAAAATTCAATACCGGTCCCCGAGGCACCCTAAAATCCAGCCCGAAAAACCCAAAATTTAAACGACCCATCATTTTTTATACGTGTTAGTTGGGGTGTTGGGACATAAAAAATTTGAGCTCGAGTTAAGGTTTTGTCCGACGCATCATAAAAACGTGTTAAAATTCAGTCCCGGTCCCCGAGGCACCCTAGAATCCGGCCCGAAAAACCCAAATTATAATCGACCCATCATTTGTTATACGTGTTAGTCGTGATATTGGGACATCCAAAAATCTTTGCTCTTGTTAAAGTTTTGTCCGACGCATCAAAAAACACTTGTTAAAATTCTGCAACGGTCCCCGAGGCAGCCTAGAATCTGGTCCGAAAAACACAAAATTCAAACGAAACATCATTTTTTATACGTGCTAGTTGGGGTATTGGGACATCAAAAATCTGAGCTCGAGTTAAGGTTTTGTCCGACGCATCATAAAAACGTGTTAAAATTCAGTCCCGGTCCCCGAGGAACCCTAGAATCCGGCCCGAAAAACCCAAATTATAATCGATTCATCATTTGTTATACGTGTTAGTCGTGATATTGGGACATCCAAAAATGTGTGCTCTTGTTAAAGTTTTGTCCGACGCATCAAAAAACACTTGTTAAAATTCTGCACCGGTCCCCGAGGCAGCCTAGAATCCGGCCCGAAAAACACAAAATTTAAACGACCCATCATTTTTTATACGTGTTAGTTGGGGTATTGGGACATCAAAAATCTGAGCTCGAGTTAAGGTTTTGTCCGACGCATCATAAAAACTTGTTAAAATTCAGTCCCGGTCCCCGAAGGACCCTAGAATCCGGCCCGAAAAACCAAATTATAATCGACCCATCATTTGTTATACGTGTTAGTTGGGGTATTGGGACATCAAAAATCTGAGCTCGAGTTAAGGTTTTGTCCGACGCATCATAAAAACGTGTTAAAATTCAGTCCCGGTCCCCGAGGCACCCTAAAATCCGGCCCGAAAAACCTTAAATTTAAACGACCCATCATTTTTTATACGTGTTAGTTGGGGTGTTGGGACATCAAAAATCTGAGCTCGAGTTAAGGTTTTGTCCGACGCATCATAAAAACGTGTTAAAATTCAGTCTCGGTCCCCGAGGCACCCTAGAATCCGGCCCGAAAAACCCAAATTATAATCGACCCATCATTTGTTATACGTGTTAGTCGTGATATTGGGACATCCAAAAATCTGTGCTCTTGTTAAAGTTTTGTCCGACGCATCAAAAAACACTTGTTAAAGTTCTGCACCGGTCCCCGAGGAAGCAAAGAATCCAGCCCTAAAAAAACAAAATTTAAACGACCTATCTTTTGTTATACATGGTAGTCGGGGTATTGGGACATCCAAAAATCTCAGCACGAGTTAAAGTCTTGTCCGACGCAACAAAAAAACTTGTTAAAATTCAGTCCCGGTCCCCGAGGCACCCTATAATCCGGCCCGAAAAACCCAAAATTTAAACGACCCATCATTTGTTATACGTGTTAGTTGGGGTATTGGGACATACAAAGATTAGCTCGAGTTAAGGTTTTGTCCTACGCATCATCAAAACGTGTTAAAATTCAGTCCCGGTCCTCGAGGCACCCTAGAATCCGGCTCGAAAAATCCAAATTATAATCGACCCATCATTTGTTATACGTGTTAGTCGTGATATTGGGACATCCAAAAATCTGTGCTCTTGATAAAGTTTTGTCCGACGCATCAAAAAACAATTGTTAAAATTCTGCACGGTGATGAACCCTATGTGTTTTGATTATGTCCAAACGTTTCAGAAGATGAAAACTTAATTCTACCTTACATATAGTTTACTATTGACTAATAATTTTTGTTTACTTAGTCTATGTGTAAGTTGCTCAGCAGGTGCTGAATGAATCATTTCTGGATTGCCTAAAGAACTCAGAAGATCAGTTTGCTGAAGTCAGAGTTTCAATAACTCAGAAGCCCGATCTGAAGGCGAAGTCTGCTAAAGCTCTCCTCAGAAGTTCTCTGCAATCAGAAGTTATGCCAATTTGATCAGAAGTCTAGACAACTGGAAATAAGCTTCTGAAAGCTTAGTCACGGGTTTGTTTGAGCATTTAATGCTCTGACACTTGCATTCAATGCAAGGCGCCAAAAGTTCAAAAAGCTGTTTTGATGGAGCGCGCTTGTCTGTTCAAGAGAAACCGGAATTTCCTTGTCTACCCTTTGTTGATCTAATTGAAGAATGATTCTGTCATCCTCATCCTTGATTTCAAATCACTTACCGGATTTAGTTAAAGAACAAGGATAACGGAATCAAAGTGTTTGAAGACCGTTTGAAGACTTGACAAATTAACGGCTACAACAACTGATGTCATCTTCTTTGAAGTTTCAAACTCCACAACGGTCATCTTCAATCACTATAAATAGTAGCCAAGCTCCAATGCATCAACATACGCGTGATCATCGAGCAAAATCTCAACGCACTGTTTTAACAAGGAAAACAGAGCATTCTTTTCCATTCTCAAACTTTCTTAGCATAGTCTTAGTTAAAGTGAGAGAGTGAAGAAAAACAAGTTCATAATAGGAATCTTGTAAACTAAGATCGTTTGTGATCTTCAGTTAGATTTAAAGAGAGAAATCTAGTTGAGATTAGAGTTGGGTGAGAAATCCAGAAAACAGAGTATTGTTTGTTCTGGTGGAAATCCTTTAACTCTTTTTAGGCTAGTCAGAACTAAGTGAGAAATTAGCTTAAGTTCTGTTGATGTAAAGGAGCTTCTGAACTTGCCATAAAAGTTCTGAATAGTGGATTTATAAAATCTCTGTAGGCTGCGACCTCAGGGGACAAGACGTAGTCACAGGACCTCTGTGGCGAACTTGGATAAATCGAATTGTTCACTCAGGATCTCCTGAACTTCTTTCTCCCTCTTATACTTGTTATTTTTGCTTCTGTGTACTTGTTCATATTTAGTGCTGAAACAGATTTTCTCTAAAAATATCATTGTCTTTGTTCAGAAGACTGTCCAGAAGTTCTCAAATCAGAACTTCTGTTGCTGAAAACAGTCTAACTGTGTTTAGGCAGAATTTCCCTCAGAAGCAACTTCCTTAAGCTAGCTTCTGACTCTGAGGAAATTTGACTCTGAATTTTAAGTTTCTTAAAAAACTTAGAAAACTTCAGTTTACAACTTAGACACCTATTCACCCCCTCTAGGTGATTCTGTTCTTGTTAGGGCCAACACACGGGTCCCCGAGGCAGCCTAGAATCCGGCCCGAAAATCCCAAATTATAAACGACCCATCATTTGTTATACGTGTTAGTCGTGATATTGGGACATCCAAAAATCTGAGCTCGAGTGAAAGTCTTGTCCGACGCATCAAAAAAACGTGTTAAAATTAAGTCCCGGTCCCCGAGGCACCCAAGAATCCGGCCTGAAATACCCAAAATTTAAACGACCCATCATTTGTTATACGTGTTAGTTGGGGTATTGGGACATCAAAAATATGAGCTCGAGTTAAGGTTTTGTCCGACGCATCATAAAAACGTGTTAAAATTCAGTCCCAGTCGCCGAGGCACCCTAGAATCCGGTCCGAAAAACCCAAATTAAAATCGACCCATTATTTGTTATACGTGTTAGTCGTGATATTGGGACATCCAAAAATGTGTGCTCTTGTTAAAGTTTTGTCCGACGCATCAAAAAACACTTGTTAAAATTCTGCACCGGTCCCCGAGACAGCCTAGAATCCGGCCCGAAAAACACAAAATTTAAACGACCCATCATTTTTTATACGTGTTAATTGGGGTATTGTGACATCAAAAATCTGAGCTCGAGTTAAGGTTTTGTCCGACGCATCATAAAAACGTGTTAAAATTCAGTCTCGGTCCCCGAGGCACCCTAGAATCCGGCCAAAAAAATCCAAATTATAATCGAGCCATCATTTGTTATACGTGTTGGTATGGGTATTGGGACATAAAAAATCTGAGCTCGAGTTAAGGTTTTTTCCAACGCATCATAAAAACGTGTTAAAATTCAGTCCCGATCCCCGAGGCACCCTAGAATCCGGCCCGAAAACCCAATTTATAATCGACCCATCATTTGTTATACATGTTAGTTGGGGTATTGGGACATCCAAAAATGTGTGCTCTTGTTAAAGTTTTGTCCGACGCATCAAAAAACACTTGTTAAAACTCTGCACCGGTCCCCGAGGCAGCCTAGAATCCGGCCCGAAAAACACAAAATTTAAACGACCCATCATTTTTTATACGTGTTAGTTGGGGTATTGGGACATCAAAAATCTGAGCTCGAGTTAAGGTTTTGTCCGACGCATCATAAAAATGTGTTAAAATTCAGTCACGGTCCCCGAGGCACCCTAGAATCCGGCCCGAAATACCCAAATTATAATCGACCCATCATTTGTTATACGTGTTAGTCGTGATATTGGGACATCCAAAAATCTGTGCTCTTGTTAAAGTTTTGTCCGACGCATCAAAAAACACTTGTTAAAATTCTGCACCGGTCCCCAAGGCAGCCTAGAATCTGGTCCGAAAAACACAAAATTTAAACGAAACATCATTTTTTGTACGTGTTAGTTGGGGTATTGGGACATCAAAAATCTGAGCTCGAGTTAAGGTTTTGTCCGACGCATCATAAAAACGTGTAAATATTCAGTCCCGGTCCCCGAGGCACCCTAAAATCCGGCCCGAAAAACCCAAAATTTAAACGACCCATCATTTTTTATACGTGTTAGTTGGGGTGTTGGGAAATCAAAAATCTGAGCTCGAGTTAAGGTTTTGTCCGACGCATCATAAAAACGTTTTAAATTCAGTCCCGGTCCCCGAGGCACCCTAGAATCTCGCCCGAAAAACCCAAAATTTAAACGACCCATCATTTGTTATACGTGTTAGTTGGGGTATTGGGACATCAAAAATCTGAGCTCGAGTTAAGGTTTTGTCCCACGCATCATAAAAACGTGTTAAAATTCAGTCCCGGTCCCCAAGGAACCCTAGAATCCGGGCCGAAAAATCCAAATTATAATAGACCCATCATTTGTTATACGTGTTAGTCGTGATATTGGGACATCCAAAAATTTGTGCTCTTGATAAAGTTTTGTCCGACGCATCAAAAAACAATTGTTAACATTCCCTAAACCTTGTTCCATTCTGGTGGGACTGAAATCACCATCAGTGATGACATACCAAGCACTCATGTTCTGAGCTTGGATGAAGTACATCATCCTTTTCTTCCAGTATGAGTAGTTGTTGCCATTAAATAATGGAGGTCTAGTAGTAGAAGAACCTTCTGGGACAATGAAGTGAGAAGAATTCTCAGGCTGGTGTCTACTAGCCATCTCTATTGATTCTGATAGGATCTTACACTTAGATTGTTAGATCTTTAGTAAATATGCGAAGTGACCTTCGCTCTGATACCACTTGTTGGCCCTATCAAGAACAGAATCACCTAGAGGGGGGTGAATAGGTGTCAAAGTTGAAAACTGAAAATTTCTAAGTTTTTCGAGAAACTTAATTTTCAGAGTCAAATTTCCTTAGAGTCAGAAGCTAGCTTACAGAAGTTGCTTCTGAGGGAAATTCTGCCTAAACACAGTTAGACTGTTTTCAGCAACAGAAGTTCTGATTGAAGAACTTCTGGACAGTCTTCTGAACAAAGACAATGATACTTTAGAGAAAATCTGTTTCAGCACTAAATATAAGCAAGTACACAGAAGCAAAAATAACAAGTATAAGAGGGAGAAAGAAGTTCAGGAGATCCTGATTGAACAATTCGATTTATCCAAGTTCGCCACAGAAGTCCTGTGACTACGTCTTGTCCCCTGAGGTCGCAGCCTACAGAGATTTTATAAATCCACTATTCAGAACTTTTATGGCAAGTTCAGAAGCTCCTTTACATCAACAGAACTTAAGCTAATTTCTCACTTAGTTCTGACTAGCCTAAAAAGAGTTAAAGGATTTCCACCAGAACAAACAATACTCTGTTTTATGGATTTCTCACCCAACTCTAATCTCAACTAGATTTCTCTCTTTAAATCTAACTGAAGATCACAAACGATCTGAGTTTACAAGATTCCTATTATGAACTTGTTTTTCTTCACTCTCTCACTTTAACTAAGACTATGCTAAGAAAGATTGAGAATGGAAAAGTTGCTCTGTTTTTCTTGTTAGAATAGTGCGTTGAGATTTTGCTCGATAATCACACGTATGTTGATGCTTTGGAGCTTGGCTACTATTTATAGTGAATGAAGATGACCGTTGGTGAGTTTGAATCTTCAAAGGAGATGACATCAGTTGTTGTAGCCGTTAACTTGTCAAATCTTCAAACGGTCTTCAAACACTTTGATTCCGTTATCCTTGTTCTTTAACTCAATCCGGTAAGTGATTTGAAATCAAGGATGAGGTTGACTGGAATCATTCTTCAATTAGATCAACAAAGGGTAGACAAGGAAATGCTGGTTTCTTTTGAACAGACAAGCGCGCTCCATCAAAACAGCTTTTTGAACTTTTGGCGCCTTGCATTGAATGCAAGTGTCAGAGCATTAAATGCTCAAACAGAACCTGTGACTTAGCTTTCAGAAGCTGATTCCCAGTTGTCTAGACTTCTGATCAAATTGGCAAAACTTCTGATTGCAAAGAACTTCTGAGGAGAGCTTTAGCAGACTTCGGCTTCAGAGCGGAGTATCCAGCTTCTGACTTCAGCAAACTGATCTTCTGAGTTCTTTAGGCAATCCAGAAATGATTCATTCAGCACCTGCTGAGCAACTTACACATACACTAAGTAAACAAAAATTATTAGTCAATAGTAAACTATATGTAAGGGAAAATTAAGTTTTCATCTTCTGAAACGTTTGGACATAATCAAAACACATAGGGTTCATCAATTAGGACATCAAAAATCTGAGCTCGAGTTAAAGTTTTGTCCAACGCATCATAAAAACATGTTAAAATTGAGTCCCGGTCCCCGAGGCACCTTAGAATCCGGCCGGAAAAACCCAAAATTTAAACGACCCATCATACGTTATACGTGTTAGTTGAGGTATTGGGTCATCAAAAATCTGAGCTCGAGTTAAAGTTTTGTCCGACGCATCATAAAAACGTGTTAAAATTGAGTCCCGGTCCCCGAGGCACCCTAGAATCCGGCCGGAAAAACCCAAAATTTAAACAACCCATCATTTGTTATACGTGTTAGTCGTGGTATTGGGACATCTAAAAATCTGAGCTCGAGTAAAAGATTTGTCCGACGCATCAAAAAACACTTGTCAAAATTCTGCCCCGGTCCCCCAGGCACCCTGGAATCCGGCCCGAAAAACATAAAATTTAAACGACCCATCATTTGTTATACCTATTAGTCGTGGTATTGGGACATCAAAATTCTGAGCTCGAGTTAAAGTTTTGTCCGATGCATAAAAAAAACTTGTCAAAATTCAGTCCCGGTCCCCGAGGAACCCTAGAATTCGGCCCGAAAAACCCAAAATTTAAACGACACATCATTTGTTATACGCGTTAGTTGGGGTATTGGGACATCAAAAATCTAAGCTCGAGTTAAAGTTTTGTCCGACGCATCATAAAAACGTGTTAAAATTCAGTCCCGGTCCCCGAGGCACCCTAGAATCCGGCCCGAAAAACAAAAAATTTAAACGACCCATTATTTGTTATACGTGTTAGTCGTGGTATTGGGACATCTAAAAATCTAAGCTCGAGTTAAAGTTTTGTCCGACGCATCATAAAAACGTGTTAAAATTCAGTCCCGGTCCCCGAGGCACCCTAGAATCCGGCCCGAAAAACAAAAAATTTAAACGACCCATTATTTGTTATACGTGTTAGTCGTGGTATTGGGACATCTAAAAATCTGAGCTCGAGTAAAAGTTTTGTCCGACGCATCAAAAAACACTTGTCAAAATTTTGCCCCGGTTTCCGTGGCACCCTAGAATCCGGCCCGAAAAACCAAAAATTTAAACGACACATCATTTGTTATACGCGTTAGTTGGGGTATTGGCACATCAAAAATCTGACCTCGAGTTAAAGTTTTGTCCGACGCATCATAAAAACGTGTAAAAATTCAGTCTTGGTCCCCGAGGCACCCTAGAATCCGGCCGGAAAAACCCAAAATTTAAACGACCCATCATATGTTATACGTGTTAGTTGGGGTATTGGGACATCAAATATTTGAGCTCGAGTAAAAGTTTTGTCCGACGCATAATAAAAACGTGTTAAAATTCAGTCCCGGTCCCCGAGGCACCCTAGAATCCGGCCCGAAAAACCAAAAATTTAAACGACCCATTATTTGTTATACGTGTTAGTCGTGGTATTGGGACATCTAAAAATCTGAGCTCGAGTAAAATTTTTGTCCGACGCATCAAAAAACACTTGTCAAAATTCTGCCCCGGTCCCCCAGGCACCCTAGAATCCGGCCCGAAAAACATAAAATTTAAACGACCCATCATTTGTTATACCTATTAGTCGTGGTATTGGGACATCAAAATTCTGAGCTCGAGTTAAAGTTTTGTCCGATGCATAAAAAAAACTTGTCAAAATTCAGTCCCGGTCCCCGAGGAACCCTAGAATTCGGCCCGAAAAACCCAAAATTTAAACGACACATCATTTGTTATACGCGTTAGTTGGGGTATTGGGACATCAAAAATCTAAGCTCGAGTTAAAGTTTTGTCCGACGCATCATAAAAACGTGTTAAAATTCAGTCCCGGTCCCCGAGGCACCCTAGAATCCGGCCCGAAAAACAAAAAATTTAAACGACCCATTATTTGTTATACGTGTTAGTCGTGGTATTGGGACATCTAAAAATCTAAGCTCGAGTTAAAGTTTTGTCCGACGCATCATAAAAACGTGTTAAAATTCAGTCCCGGTCCCCGAGGCACCCTAGAATCCGGCCCGAAAAACAAAAAATTTAAACGACCCATTATTTGTTATACGTGTTAGTCGTGGTATTGGGACATCTAAAAATCTGAGCTCGAGTAAAAGTTTTGTCCGACGCATCAAAAAACACTTGTCAAAATTTTGCCCCGGTTTCCGTGGCACCCTAGAATCCGGCCCGAAAAACCAAAAATTTAAACGACACATCATTTGTTATACGCGTTAGTTGGGGTATTGGCACATCAAAAATCTGACCTCGAGTTAAAGTTTTGTCCGACGCATCATAAAAACGTGTAAAAATTCAGTCTTGGTCCCCGAGGCACCCTAGAATCCGGCCGGAAAAACCCAAAATTTAAACGACCCATCATATGTTATACGTGTTAGTTGGGGTATTGGGACATCAAATATTTGAGCTCGAGTAAAAGTTTTGTCCGACGCATAATAAAAACGTGTTAAAATTCAGTCCCGGTCCCCGAGGCACCCTAGAATCCGGCCCGAAAAACCAAAAATTTAAACGACCCATTATTTGTTATACGTGTTAGTCGTGGTATTGGGACATCTAAAAATCTGAGCTCGAGTAAAATTTTTGTCCGATGCATCAAAAAACACTTGTCAAAATTCTGCCCCGGTCCCCCAGGCACCCTAGAATCCGGCCCGAAAAACCCAAAATTTAAACGACCCATCATTTGTTATACGTGTTAGTCGTGGTATTGGGACATCAAAATTCTGAGCTCGAGTTAAAGTTTTGTCCGACGCATCAAAAAAACGTGTTAAAATTCAGTCTTGGTCCCCGAGGCACCCTAGAATTCATCCCGAAAAACCCAAAATTTAAACGACACATCATTTGTTACGCTTTAGTTATGGTATTAGGACATCAAAAATCTGAGCTCGAGTTAAAGTTTTGTCCGACGCATCATAAAAACGTGTAAAAATTCAGTCCCGTTCCCCGAGGCACCTTAGAATCCGGCCCAACAAACCCACGAGTTAAAGTTTTGTCCGACGCATCCTAAAAACGTATTAAAATTCAGTCCCGATCCCCGAGGCACCCTAGAAGCCGGCCTGAAAAACCCAAAATTTAAACGACCCATCATTTGTTATACGTGTTAGTCGTGGTATTAGGACATCTAAAAATCTGAGCTCGAGTAAAAGTTTTGTCCGACGCATCAAAAAACACTTGTCAAAATTCTGCCCCGGTCCCCGTGGCACGCTAGAATCAGGCCCGAAAAACCCAAAATTTAAACGACCCATCATTTGTTATACGTGTTAGTCGTGGTATTGGGACATATAAATTCTGAGCTCGAGTTAAAGTTTTGTCCGACGCATCAAAAAAACTTGTCAAAATTCTGTCCTAGTCCCCGAGGAAGCCTAGAATTCGGCCCGGAACACCCAAAATTTAAACGACACATCATTTTTTATACGCGTTAGTTAGGGTATTGGGACATCAAAAATCTGAGCACGAGTTAAATTTTTGTCCGACGCATCATTAAAACGTGTTAAAATTGAGTCGCGGTCCCCGAGGCAACCTAGAATCCGGCCAGAAAAACCCAAAATTTAAACGACCCATCATATGTTATACGTGTTAGTTGGGGTATTGCGACATCAAAAATCTGAGCTCGAGTGAAAGTTTTGTCCGTCGCATCATAAAAACGTGTTAAAATTCAGTCCCGGTCCCCGAGGCACTCTAGAATTCGGCCCGAAAAACCCAAAATTTAAACGACACATCATTTGTTATACGCGTTACTTAGGGTATTGGGACATCAAAAATCTGAGCTCGAGTTAAATTCTTGTCCGACGCATCATAAAAACATGTTAAAATTGAGTCGCGGTCCCCGAGGCACCCTAGAATCCGGCCGGAAAAACCCAAAATTTAAACGACCCATCATATGTTATACGTGTTAGTTGGGGTATTGGGACATCAAATATTTGAGCTCGAGTGAAATTTTGTCCGACGCATAATAAAAACGTGTTAAAATTCAGTCCCGATCCCCGAGGCACCCTCGAATCCGGCCCGAAAAATCAAAAATTTAAACGACCCATTATTTGTTATACGTGTTAGTCGTGGTATTGGGACATCTAAAAATCTGAGCTCGAGTAAAAGTTTTGTCCGACGCATCAAAAAACACTTGTCAAAATTCTGCCCCGGTCCCCCAGGCACCCTAGAATCCGGCCCGAAAAACCCAAAATTTAAACGACCCATCATTTGTTATACGTGTTAGTAGTGGTATTGGGACATCAAAATTCTGAGCTCGAGTTAAAGTTTTGTCCGACGCATCAAAAAAACGTGTTAAAATTCAGTCTTGGTCCCCGAGGCACCCTAGAATTCATCCGGAAAAACCCAAAATTTAAACGACACATCATTTGTTACGCTTTAGTTATGGTATTAGGACATCAAAAATCTGAGCTCGAGTTAAAGTTTTGTCCGACGCATCATAAAAACGTGTTAAAATTCAGTCCCGGTCCCCGAGGCATCCTAGAATTCGGCCCGAAAAACCCAAAATTTAAACGACACATCATTTGTTACGCGTTAGCTGTGGATTGGGACATCAAAAATCTGAGCTCGGGTTAAAGTTTTGTCCGACGCATCATAAAAACGTGTTAAAATTGAGTCCCGGTCCCCGAGGCACCCTAGAATCCGGCCGGAAAAACCCAAAATTTAAACGACCCATCATATGTTATACGTGTTCGTTGAGGTATTGGGTCATCAAAAATCTGAGCTCGAGTTAAAGTTTTGTCCGACGCATCATAAAAACGTGTTAAAATTCAATCCCGGTACCCGAGGCACCCTAGAATCCGGAAGGAAAAACCCAAAATTTAAACGACCCATCATATGTTATACGTGCTAGTTGGGGTATTGCGACATCAAAAATCTGAGCTCGAGTTAAAGTTTTGTCCGTCGCATCATAAAAACGTGTTAAAATTCAGTCCCGGTCCCCGAGGCACACTAGAATTCGACCCGAAAAACCCAAAATTTAAACGACACATCATTTGTTATACGCGTTAATTAGGGTATTGGGACATCAAAAATCTGAGCTCGAGTTAAACTTTTGTCCGACGCATCATACAAACGTGTTAAAATTGAGTCGCAGTCCCCGAGGCGCCCTAGAATCCGGCCGGAAAAACCCAAAATTTAAACGACCCATCATATGTTATACGTGTTAGTTGGGGTATTGGGACATCTAAAAATCTGAGCTCGAGTAAAAGTTTTGTCCGACGCATCAAAAAACACTTGTCAAAATTCTGCCCCGGTCCCCCAGGCACCCTAGAATCCGGCCCGAAAAACCCAAAATTTAAACGACCCATCATGTGTTATACGTGTTAGTCGTGGTATTGGGACATCAAAATTCTGAGCTCGAGTTAAAGTTTTGTCCGACTCATCAAAAAAATGTGTTAAAATTCAGTCTTGGTCCCCGAGGCACCCTAGAATTCATCCCGAAAAACCCAAAATTTAAACGACACATCATTTGTTACGCTTTAGTTATGGTATTAGGACATCAAAAATCTGAGCTCGAGTTAAAGTTTTGTCTAACGCATCATAAAAACGTGTTAAAATTGAGTCCCGGTCCCCGAGGCACCCTAGAATTCGGCCCGAAAAACCCAAAATTTAAACGATACATCATTTGTTACGCGTTAGTTAGGGTATTAGGACATCAAAAATCTGAGCTCGAGTTAAAGTTTTGTCCGACGCATCATAAAAACGTGTTAAAATTGAGTCCCGGTCCCCGAGGCAACCTAGAATTCGTGCGGAAAAACCCAAAATTTAAACGACCCATCATTTGTTATACGTGTTAGTCGTGGTATTGGGACATCTAAATTCTGAGCTCGAGTAAAAGTTTTGTCCGACGCATCAAAAAACACTTCTCAAAATTCTGCCCTGGTCCCCCAGGCACCCTAAAATCCGGCCTGAAAAACCCAAAATTTAAACGACCCATCATTTGTTATACGTGTTAGTCTTGGTATTGGGACATCAAAATTCAGAGCTCGAGTTAATGTTTTGTCCAACGCATCAAACAAACTTGTTAAAATTCAGTCCAGATCCCCGAGGCACTCTAGAATCCAGCCCGAAAAACCCAAAATTTAAACGACCCATCATTTGTTATACGTGTTAGTCGTGGTATTAGGACATCTAAAAATCTGAGCTCGAGTAAAAGTTCTGTCCGACGCATCAAAAAACACTTGTCAAAATTCTGCCCCAGTCCCCGTGGCACCCTAGAATCCGGCCCGAAAAACCCAAAATTTAAACGACCCATCATTTGTTATACGTGTTAGTCGTGGCATTGGGACATCTAAAAATCTGAGCTCCAATACAAGTTTTGTCCGACTCATCAAAAAAGACTTGTCCGAATTCTGCCCCGGTCCCTGCGGCACCCTAGAATCTGGCCCAAAAAACCCAAAATTTGAACGACCCATCATTTGTTATACGTGTTAGTTGAGGTATTAGGACATCAAAAATCTGAGCTCGAGTTAAAGTTTTGTCCGACGCATCATAAAAACGTGTTAAAATTCAGTCCCGGTCCCCGGGGCACCCTAGAATCCGGCCCGAAAAACCCAAAATTTAAACAACCCATCATTTGTTATAGGTGTTAGTTGGGGTATTGGGACATCAAAAATCTATGCTCGGGTTAAAGTTTTGTCCGACGCATCATAAAAACGTGATAAAATTCAGTCCCAGTCCCCGAGGCACCCTAGAATCCTCCCCCAAAAACCCAAAATTTAAACGACCCATCATTTGTTATACGTGTTAGTTGAGGTATTGGGACATCAAAAATCTGAGTTCGAGTTAAAGTTTTGTCCGACGCATCACAAAAACGTGTTAAAATTCAGTCCCCGAGGCACCCAAGAATCCGGTCCGAAAAACCCAAAATTTAAACGACCCATCATTTGTTATACGTGTTAGTCGTGGTATTGGGACATCTAAAAATCTGAGCTCGAGTAAAAGTTTTGTCCGACGCATCAAAAAACACTTGTCAAAATTCTGCCCCGGTCCCCCAGGCACCCTAGAATCCGGCCTGAAAAACCCAAAATTTAAACGACCCATCATTTGTTATAAGTGTTAGTCGTGGTATTGGGACATCAAAATTCTGAGCTCGAGTTAAACTTTTGTCCGACGCATCATAAAAACGTGTTAAAATTCAGTCCCGGTCCCCGAGGCACTCTAGTAATCGGCCCAAAAAACCCAAAATTTAAACGACCCATCATTTGTTATACGTGTTAGTTGAGGTATTGGGACATCAAAAATCTGAGCTCGAGTTAAAGTTTTGTCCGACGCATCATAAAAACGTGTTAAAATTCAGTCCCGGTCCCCGGGGCACCCTAGAATCCGGCCCGAAAAACCCAAAATTTAAACAACCCATCATTTGTTATAGGTGTTAGTTGGGGTATTGGGACATCAAAAATCTATGCTCGGGTTAAAGTTTTGTCCGACGCATCATAAAAACGTGATAAAATTCAGTCCCGGTCCCCGAGGCACCCTAGAATCCTCCCCCAAAAACCCAAAATTTAAACGACCCATCATTTGTTATACGTGTTAGTTGGGGTATTGGGACATAAAAAATCTGAGCTCGAGTTAATGTTTTGTCCGACGCATCATAAAAACGTGTTAAAATTCAGTCCCGGTCCCCGAGGCACCCTAGAATCCGGCCCGAAAAACAAAAAATTTAATTGAACCATCATTTGTTATACGTGTTAGTCGTGGTATTGGGACATCAAAATTCTGAGCTCGAGTTAAAGTTTTGTCCGACGCATCATAAAAACGTGTTAAAATTGAGTCCCGGTCCCCGAGGCACCTTAGAATCCGGCCTGAAAAACCCAAAATTTAAACAGCCCATCATTTGTTATACGTGTTAGTTGGGGTATTGGGTCATAAAAAATCTGAGCTCGAGTTAAAGTTTTGTCCGACGCGTCATAAAAACGTGTTAAAATTGAGTCCCGGTCCCCGTGGCACCCTAGAATCCGGCCGGAAAAACCCAAAATTTAAACGACCCATCATATGTTATACGTGTAAGTTGGGGTATTGGGACATCAAAAATCTGAGCTCGAGTTAAAGTTTTGTCCGACGCATCATAAAAACGTGTTAAAATTCAGTCCCGGTCCCCGAGGCACTCTAGAATCCGGCCCGAAAAAACCCAAAATTTAAACGACCCATTATTTGTTATACGTGTTTGTCGTGGTATTGGGACATCTAACAATCTGAGCTCGAGTAAAAGTTTTGTCCGACGCATCAAAAAACAGTTGTCAAAATTCTGCCCCGGTCGCTCAGGCACCCTAGAATCCGGCCCGAAAAAATAAAAATTTAAACGACCCATCATTTGTTATACCTATTAGTCGTGGTATTGGGACATCAAAATTCTGAGCTCGAGTTAAAGTTTTAACCGACGCATCAAAAAAACTTGTCAAAATTCAGTCCCGGTCCCCGAGGTACCTAGAATTCGGCCCGAAAAACCCAAAATTTAAACGACACATCATTTGTTATACGCGTTAGTTGGGGTATTGGGACATCAAAAATCTAAGCTCGAGTTAAAGTTTTGTCTGACGCATCATAAAAACGTGTTAAAATTCAGTCCCGATCCCCGAGGCACCCTAAAATCCGGCCCGAAAAACCCAAAATTTAAACGACCCATCATTTGTTATACGTGTTAGTCGTGGTATTGGGACATCAAAATTCTGAGCTCGAGTTAAAGTTTTGTCCGACGCATCAAAAAAACTTGTCAAAATTTTGTCCCTGTCCCCGAGGCACCCTAAAATTCGGCCCGAAAACCCCAAAATTTAAACGACACATCATTTGTTATACGCGTTAGTTGGGGTATTGGGACATCAAAAATCTAAGCTCGAGTTAAAGTTTTGTCCGACGCATCATAAAAACGTGTTAAAATTCAGTCCCGATCCCCGAGGCAGCCTAAAATCCGGCCCGAAAAACCCAAAATTTAAACGACCCATCATTTGTTATACGTGTTAGTCGTGGGATTGGGACATCAAAATTCTGAGCTCGAGTTAAAGTTTTGTCCGACGCATCAAAAAAACTTGTTAAAATTCAGTACCGGTCCCCGAGGCACCCTAGAATCCGGTTTGAAAAACCCAAAATTTCAACGACCCATCATTTGTTATACGTGTTAGTCGTGGTATTGGGACATGAAAATTCTGAGCTCGAGTTAAAGTTTTGTCCGACGCATCATAAAAACGTGTTAAAATTGAGTCCCGGTCCCCGAGGCGCCCTAGAATCCGGCCGGAAAAACCCAAAATTTAAACGACCTATCATATGTCATACGTGTTAGTTGGGGTATTCGGTCATCAAAAATCTGAGCTCGAGTTAAAGTTTTGTCCGACGCATCATAAAAACGTGTTAAAATTGAGTCCCGGTCCCCGAGGCACCCTAGAATCCGGCTGGAAAAACCCAAAATTTAAACGACCCATCATATGTTATACGTGTTAGTTGGGGTACTGGGACATCAAAAATCTGAGCTCGAGTTAAAGTTTTGTCCGACGCATCATAAAACGTGTTAAAATTCAGTCCCGGTTCCCGAGGCACCCTAGAATCCGGCCCGAAAAACCAAAAATTTAAACGACTCATCATTTGTTATACGTGTTAGTCGTGGTATAGGGACATCTAAAAATCTGAGCTCGAGTAAAAGTTTTGTCCGACGCATCAAAAAACACTTGTCAAAATTCTGCCCCGGTCCCCCAGGCGCCCTAGAATCCGGCCCGAAAAACCCAAAATTTAAACGACCTATCATTTGTTATACGTGTTAGTCCTGGTATTGGGACATCAAAATTCTTAGTTCGAGTAAAAGTTTTGTCCGACGCATCAAAAAAACTTGTCAAAATTCAGTCCCGGTCCCCGAGGCACCCTAGAATCCTGCCTGAAAAACCCAAAATTTAAACGACACATCATTTGTTATATGCGTTAGTTAGGGTATTGGGACATCAAAAATCTGAGCTCGAGTTAAAGTTTTGTCCGACTCATCATAAAAACGTGTTAAAATTGAGTCCCGGTCCCCGAGGCACCCTAGAATTTTGCCGGAAAAACCAAAAATTTAAACGACCCATCATATGTTATACGTGTTAGTTGGGGTATTGGGACATTAAAATTCTGAGCTCGAGTTAAAGTGTTATCCGACGCATCAAAAAAACTTGTCAAAATTGAGTCCCGGTCCCCGATGAACCCTAGAATTCGGCCCGAAAAACCCAAAATTTAAACGACACATCATTTGTTATACGCGTTAATTGGGGTATTGGGACATCAAAAATCTAAGCTCGAGTTAAACTTTTGTCCGACGCATCATAAAAACGTGTTAAAATTCAGTCCCGATCCCCGAGGCAGCCTAAAATCCGGCCCGAAAAACCCAAAATTTAAACGACCCATCATTTGTTATACGGGTTAGTCGTGGTATTGGGACATCAAAATTCTGAGCTCGAGTTAAAGTTTTGTCCGACGCATCAAAAAAACTTGTCAAAATTTTGCCCCTGTCCCGGAGGCACCTTAAAATTCGGCCCGAAAACCCCAAAATTGAAACGACACATCATTTGTTATACGCGTTAGTTAGGGTATTGGGACATCAAAAATATGAGCTCGAGTTAAAGTTTTGTCCGACGCATCAACAAAATGTGTTAAAATTGAGTCCCGGTCCCCGTGGCACCCTAGTATCAGGCCGAAAAAACCCAAAATTTAAACGACCCATCATATGTTATACGTGTTAGTTGGGGTATTGGGACATCAAAAATCTGAGCTCGAGTTAAAGTTTTGTCCGACGCATCATAAAAACGTGTTAAAGTTCAGTCCCGGTCCCCGAGGCACCCTAGAATCCGGTTTGAAAAACCCAAAATTTCAACGACCCATCATTTGTTATACGTGTTAGTCGTGGTATTGGGACATCTAAAAATCTCAGCTCGAGTAAAAGTTTTGTCCGACGCATCAAAAAAACTTGTCAAAATTCAGTCCCGGTCCCCGAGGCACCCTAGAATCCTGCCTGAAAAACCCAAAATTTAAACGACACATCATTTGTTTTATGCGTTAGTTAGGGTATTGGGACATCAAAAATCTGAGCTCGAGTTAAAGTTTTGTCCGACGCATCATAAAAACGTGTTAAAATTGAGTCCCGGTCCCCGAGGCACCCTAGAATCCGGCCGGAAAAACCAAAAATTTAAACGACCCATCATATTGTTGATACCCATTTTTGTCCGACTTGAAAAACATACTTTTCTGTAAAAATGAACTTTTATGCCCTAAAAATATATACATGTTATAAATGCTCATAATTTTTGACGAGTTTTAGTAATTTACACTTATTATCTAAACATTTCTCAATTTATTTAGAATATAAGATTTTATCTCGAGTTAAGTAAAAATGATGTTTTTAATTTCAATTTATCGTATCGATAGACGTATCGAAATGAAATCAATATAGAGTTTACTGAAATTAATACATGATTTAAACTTATTACACTTTTTGCTCGAGAGATATTTCTATTATTCTAGATATATTTAGTTACGTTTAGATACCAAATTGTAATTTATTAATCTAGTTTGAATATTACTTTACCAATTTTACGTCTCCAATATGTTTAATTTGACAGGTACAATTATCTGATCAGCAAATTGAAGTCCAAACCAGAAGTTCGAGTCAAGAAGCAGACCGAGCATCTAGTTAAAGCCAAAGGCGTCCAAATCAGATTTAAACAAAAATTAAACTCCAAGTCAACATTTGAGACAAGATTCAAGTCAAGATCCATATTGAAGATCAACTCAATTCCATTTCAAGCTCGAGTCAAAGCTCAAATTCAAATGTTTACAACTCAAATTCAAGCCAATTTCAGTCTCAACAGGCCCACAGGTTTCGGCCCAACAGTTCAAGATTCAACAAAATTTAAGACAGCAGTTTCAGGCCCAAGGATTTCGGCCCAGCAGTTCCAAGCCCAAGGAAAATATACAAAACAGTCCTCAAACTCTCCAAATTACCAAATTGAAACCAAAAAGCCAAAACTTGGAGACCAAGTCTTTAAACTTGGAAATCAAGTCTTATTGCTTAGAAATTAAGCTAAGACATGGAACAAAACCAAAAATCTTACCAAAATCCTTATCCAATCCCTTACCCAAATCCTCAAGTTAACCAAAATTTACACTCCATTTAAACTTGGTGCCCAAGTATGATTCTCACCATAAAAGGGGAACTATTCCCAACACAAAGGGGGCGATAATTGAAGAATTCAATACAAGAAAAAAGGGCAGAAATACAGAGGAATAGAGATTGAAAATCAGAAGAAAGAGCCAAAGGTGGAGTGAAGGAAGGGCTACTTTTATCTTAGTTCCATTTTGTCAAAGAAGAAAGAAGTCCAAATGTACTAGCTTAGGACTCAGATTTTGCTTATTAGTCAAGTTAAGGAAGAGATCCACACTCAATAGGACTCAATAAAAGCGAATTTGAGTTACCTCCCGAGCTCGAAAGTCGGTTTGCCACTCGAATAAGTTTTTCCTCTAATCCTAGAGCACGAATCCAATCTCCCTTAGACTATCGGCTGTCAATCATCATTGTCCGAGTTCAAGTATAGTCATTATTAGGTAGTTTTCTGTTTTCAACTTACCAAGATCGAAAATACCAAGATACGACTTATTTTCCGACAAAACAGCCTATAACAAGCAGCTAGCAATATTCACACAAAAGCATACCAAAACAGCCTCAAGAAACATCAAACCCATACTAAAATCCGGTCAAGTAACCTGAAACAACAAGGTTCTCATGGAAACAGCCTTAAACAGTAGATATTTTAGTATATGAGACCAAATTTGCACATAGACATCAATATCACCTCGAACCGCCAGCAATGAACCACAAATAGCTTAAAAAGAGATAAAAGCAGCACACCATAAACAGACAGCCGGCGCCGGAAGTTCGCCGGAAAAGTTTTCCGACCGGCGAACTTCCGGTCAGTCCACTTTTTACTCAAAAATGTCCCCGTAACATCCAAACTCAGTTTAGCATCATAGGAACACCTCCAGACCTGTCAAGGAAGAGATAGGAGCACTTTAGGTCATAGATTCGAAATCAAACGAACACAGAATCAAAACCATAGGATTTGAATAGATGAAATTAAGAATAGAAGTAAAGAGAACCTAGAGACTTCCCTGAAATCGTTCAAAAGAGAGAAGTTGAACCCAAGATCCAAACCGAGACCTCATTCCCGAAACTTGTTCACAAACCCTCACAATAGCGAGACAACCATGTCAAGGATGACAACCCTCGATCAATGACAGCCATGGAAACCAACTTCCAAAGAGAAACCGAAACCCTAGATTCCCAGAATAGCAAAATCCGAGAAGTTAAGAGTTGAAATTCGTTCGTAGATGGTGAGTAAAGAGTGAAAAGAAAAGGATTCAAGCCATAATCGCTCATTTGAGCTCAAGATTGTGAGAGATTGGAGAGAAGAGAGGCGGCTGAGATGAAGGGCGAGGAGTTTAGAATTAGGTTAGTCAAGAGAGTTAGGTTAGGATAGTTGGATTTGGGTCACTTTAGTCTTTAACTTAGCAAACTTTAGGCCCATTCCCTCTTTTGTTGACAATTTAATTATCTTCTTTATATACATAGTTAATTAGTAAATTTAATCACTATAGTCGTAAACAATTATGTACAAACACGTGAAAATTGTAGTTTAGTGTAAATAATAGATCATAGAATTAAAACTCTCAATAATTATTAATTTAATCTCGTTCATTAAATATATTCATCAAGAATATCTTAATATGTATCTAATTATAAAAATCGGGGTTGTTAATTCCGCTAATTATTTTAATAAGACGTTCATTAGTTTTTATCGAGTCAAAAAGAGTCCGTTCATATCTATGTTATAGATATGGATAATATTTTAAGGTAAAAAATGTTTTGAAAACGGTTATGAAATAACTGAGAAGAAAATGTCATGTAATGACCTTTTTACCCTTTCTTAAAAATCGTAATCCAAAGTTATGTTATAACTCAAACAAAATAATTAATAGATAAACTAAACCTTTTTAGAACCTAGGCAGCACTTATCCTTAAATAGAGTCAAACTTTCACTTTATACGGTATCCAATCACACCGGACTGAGCTGATTGGTGGCGACTCGTCTGAATTGTGAATTGGGCTGTTTAAACGACTCTTTTCACACTTTATTAGAACCCCATTCTAAACCAAAGCGAGTACGCCTCGCGCCCGGCATTTTTCGGGGCGCGACAGCTGGCGACTCTGCTGGGGACTAGGTTTTTAGTTTATTTATTATTTATTCGTTATTTATTGTACATTCATTACTTGTTTATTGCTTTATTATAACTGTACATATTTACTGCTTTATACAAGTGTGCTTTGATTTAAATTTATGCTATAAGCCGCACTTTGCACACGTTCACCCAAAAGGTCATGTTATGATCTACCCGTTACTATTAGGACGAGGCAAAGTAGGGATACCTCTCGAAATTCGTGAAAGGGTTCTGAAACGTACTCAACTCGAGGACTGATCTCTCACAATTGTTGGTGGGATAAGGAAATCGGGAACTGCTGCTTAGAACAAACCTACCCCCATTAGTATCCAGCCCTTTTTGTGCAGGTATCCACCCTATTAGGAACTTGTTGTGAATATAATTGTATATAAACTGTTATACTCTTGTTCATGCATTCGTACTTAATGTTTTCCTGTAAGCCATCCTTTTTGTGCAGGTATCACCTTTTAGGATCTCTATAATTACATTTTCTTTTTTTACTAATTGCTCTTTACTAACTGGCAGTTCCTAATATAGCCTTTATAAATTTTTCATAATACATTTTTCTCATAACATGTTAATCATAATTCAACTCAAAAAGTTATATCATGCATACTTTTATTTTAACATATATATAAAACAAATTTTCTTTTATATAAAAAATAAAGATTATATTTTCATTACTTTACGTACATAGTAGATCATACATTTTCCTTACACTTTTTTTTCTCTTACTTAGTTTTCTAGCACATGTTTTATCTTAACTTACATGTATGGTTTCTAGAATTTCTTCTCATAACATGACATACTTATTAAATATTTTCACTTACGTGTCTAGTTATATGATTTTACTAATTAACGCTAGTATATAGAGCCTTTGCATGTTTCATAATTTATCATCCTTTCTTATAACTTGTTTTAAATAGCTTAGTCTTTCTTAGATGTCATCCATTATGAACGTTTCTTGTTGAATACGCATTCTTCATGCATATTATCGTCTAGTCTAAAATATATATCATTGTCTAAATATTGTCATCTTACACATTTTCTATTATAATATATAAAATGAATTTTATCTTGTAATTTAAACTTTCCTTAGGATTATATATCTAGTTTGTTTGCATATTTTGAAATTCATTTGCCATGTTTTAACTTGTTTTTTTTTTTTTCCCGATTTTCATCCTTTGTTATACATAGTCTAGCTTTCTTGATTTATGTCAGTTTCCTCGTACGTGAACAACGTCGTTCGAGGCATCCATTTTTTCACTTGTGATTTACATGTTTTATTTAATATCAAAATAATTTTTACACTTTTTCACCTAGTTTTACATGTTTGTAAATATTTTCTCCATGCATGTTCATCTGTGTGATAGTACATAAATTACATCTCTTTTAGTTCACTTTATAGTTTATATATATATCCTAGAATTTCTCACCTTGTCTCGTAGGATAAACTATTTCTCTTTAGAAGTCCGCATATAGTCTTTCACAGTCTAACCTTCTTGTTTTTATATTAACATTTTCATGCATAAACATTGTTATAACCCTTTTTACATTCTCTTAATTCAACATGTAATTTCTCTGTATATACTATGATTTATTCGATAACTTAGTAATTTATGACTTTTCTAATTTATGTCAAAATTGTCATGTAAAACTTTTTATCATGGTTGTCCAATTTTCATGTGTTATATGTTTACATCGCATAGTAAAATATGTCAATTTATTAAAACGCCTTCCATAAAAGCATGTTTCCTCCAATATATAGAAATGAAATTCTTGAAGAAAAGAGTCAACTTTGCATACTTTGACATTTTTATATCTACATACACGTCTTTTTGAAAAAAATTAATTTTAGCATACACCTAACATGTTTGTTTCAAAATGTCCATTTAACGTCATGCATTTACATGTTCTCATTTTCTACATCTTTTTAGCAACACTCATTGGTATCTCATGCATTATTATATATCATGATGTGTTTATATGTATCTTTAACTTAACCATGTTTACCTGGTGATAACATTAAAATTTATTTTGATAAAAGGAAAATATTACCATCTTAGGCAAATTAACATGATAATGTTGAGCATATTAGGATCTAATCTTTGTATAGTTTAACCTTTTTATCTTGTATAGGTGTTCATTATGTCCTTATCTTTTAGCTACGTGTTTCTCTAACTCAACATGTATTTGATTTGTATATTCTTATAACCTAGTTTTGTTTAGGTCCTCACTAGTTTTCTTTAATTGTCTAGCTTTTCCATCTTTTGCATGCATAAATATTTTGTAGCAATCATTGTTCATAACACATAGTTTCTTCTAGAACCCCTCATTTTTGTCAAAAAATATATATCTCGATAACCTAGTTTTGTTTAGGTGTTCATTCATTAGATTTCCATTTTGCGTCAACTTTGTCATGCATATTTTGTCTTTACATATTCTAGGATCTATCATATCTTATCTCGTACAATGTTTTCTAAGTTCCATCTAGTTATCCATTCATAATCATTCATATAGTAATTTTCTCATTTTGTGTCAACTCTCTCATGCATAATTCTCGTATATTTTCTAGGATCCATCATCTCATAAAGTGTTTCCTAGTTTTGTTTAGGAATCCATTCATTACAATTGAAGTCTAGTTTTCCCGTTTTGTCAAACTTTTTCATGCATACACATGTTTCCACATAACGCCATAGTTAAACATGATAAAATGATGAATAATAGCATGTCCATTTGGCTAAAAAAAGAGAGAAGCTGCTCCAAAAAGAATAAAGGTTCATTAATTACCAGACTTGTGAGGATTTGAAGATGAAGTCTACAAACCAAAGAAGCAGTTTCTCTCAGATATCAGGGACAAGTAGCACAGTTAATACTGAACAGTTGAAGGTTTTTGCAGTAGTCAGAGCAAATTGAGCAGAGGTTCAGAGCATTCAGAGCTGAAGCAAAGTTTGAAAACATGTTACCCTGTACATGTCATTGATGACACCTTGACCAAATTGACCATATGATGCATGAAGATTAACAACTACATTGAAGGAAGATTATGGAAGCAGTTGGGTTTCGGCTGAGTTAGAGTGGTTTGCAACCTAGTTTTGTCTCTTCGAAAGATTTTTCAGATATCCCCCAACAGCACAATGGTTTGAGAATTGCAAAATGAATGTTTTTCCACAAGATTAAATTGTTAATACACTTGTTGTTTTAACTAAACTCTAGAGCTTATTTGAGTATTCTTCGAGGCGAAATATCTGATTAACTCATGTTTAGGAAATGACTAAGGCACCCTTAGGATAGCCCATTTAGCCCTACCTACCCTTCAAATATACCCCTTAGTTATCCACTTTTGAGCCGACGATATTTTCTTTCGTGTCACCCAGTCCGGTTGTCAGTCATCAAAGGAAACCAGTTGACCGAAGAATAAATACCGGCAAGAATTGACCAAAAATCAAAAATTGGTCAAAAAATCAAAGACTGACCAAAAAGTCAGAATTGGACCCAAGAAGTCCACTTCCAAATAAAATCCAAATACTTGGAAATGACCCGAACAAGGTCAAATTAATTTCGAGATGCTACGTCATGTTAATCAAAGCATCCAATATTTATAACGAAGCTTGCTAGGTTGAAAACCCGCAAAGGGCGGCCTAGATAGCAGGCGGGGGGCAAAAATAAATAAATAAATAAATAAAAAATAAAAAGTGAGCAAAAAAAGAGAGAGAATGTTACTCAGTGAAAGGAGTGAAAAAAGAAAAAGTGAGAAAAAAGAGAGATTCGTTGAAAAACCTCCATAAAATTGAAAATGAAACAGTACAAGCTAAAATAATCAATAAAATTACCCGTCACGCAACAGTAATAAATCAGAAGATATCCAGAAGACTATCTTACATCAACCGAAGGCCATCCATTTCAACTGGTTTCCATTCCCATATTAACCCTAAAAACCCCAAAAGACCTTTCGATCCATAATCATGAGTTAATCTACATTAGTGGAGATGAATACGAAGAATAAGCTTATGGTAGTTTGAATATACATTCAGTTAGGATACTGCAAAAATATCACTGAGAAAATAATGTTCACATCATCACCATAGATCAAAGCTAAGAGACTTGGGGGCAATCAGAATGTCATCATTGAACATCATTCAACATATGTCCAATTTTAAGAAGAAATCAGCAACATAGAAGGCCATCAGTGGGATCACTTAGTTTATGGCATGATTTGAGCATGAAAATGAAGATCGGGGGCATCCAGAGTTATCTCCCAGAACTAGCATTAAGAGGAAAGTTAAAGACATGACACCTTTTGAAGCCACACATGTAGAATTTGGCTACTTCAAGCAGATAAAAGGAAAAGTATCCGAGCACTTGCTCACAAACATCATCGATATTCCTTACAATCTCCAAAAAGAAGTCAGGGTCGTCAAAATCGATCTTTTGGGCAGTTAAAGGTGAACCTTTGCCAAATGAATACGCATAGAATATCTCTGTAGATACATTACGTACAATGAGTGAGAAATATGGGGCATCGAGGTCCATCTTCCCATCGACAATATATTATCCATGCTTAACAAAGTCAAAATAGTTGTTAAAGCACCTTCAACATGAATAAGCAGATACAAACTTAGTCAAGCAAATTGAGGACAACTACGAAAATGCTACCTTGTGTGTATTCATGACATCCGTTCAGGATACAAGTGGTATAAAATTGGAATAAGTGGTTGAAATGTCATGAAATCCAAAGTTAGAGGGGAAGTTATAAAGCTCGTCGTTGAAGGCAATGTCACCTTGAGATTATTTATGACATCAGTCCAAGATATAAGTGGTATAAAATTGGAATAAGTGGTTGAAATGTCATGAAGACTCTTACCCAGGGGCAATTATGAGGACCAATCATTCATCCCATACATGAGATAAAATTACAAAAAAAAACTGAAGACAAGAGCGATGAAGCGATTGAAGAACATTTGACTGCTTGGGGGCAATTTGATTGACTGCATTAACATTAAATCTGCCAAAATTGAAATATCAACAAGCTTGGGGGCAACACGGTTGAATTCCAGCATCAAGATAAGTTGAAGTCGGGAGCAACTGCAAGAGCATCTTTTCTAAAAGAATAAATGTCAGAAAGACATTATACAGAACCATAATTTTCAAAAGCCTTGAGGTTCAGAATCAACCAAGACTCAAAAGGATCGATCAATTTCCGCGCAAGGAGTAGCCAAAATATCAAAATGACAGTTTACCGGCCATATCAACAACCTCCAGTTCTGGTTAAATGACACAATATTCTCAAGAGCAATTTTAATTTCTTTATCCGATAAGCCAAATGAATAATCTATTACTCAAAAAAAAAAAAAAAAAAAAAAAAAAAAAAAAAAATATATAAAAAATCATAATAATCATCTTTGCATTTAATTAGCTACATTTTCTCTCAAAGTTTTCCCTGATAAACTTTTCCAGACATTTCTCCTTTAGGTGTGTCCACTTTAGGCACCTTCCTGGTGAGTTCATACAAATTTCTTCATTTTCCCCATCAATATGCCTTTCGATTCACCAATTTTTAGAGCAAACTTGTACATAAGGCAGTTTAGCATTTCTTTTGTCAGTTCGTTTCTCCTCCTTAAATTTATAAGTCCTAGATACTTCTTTTTTATATATATGCATATAGATATTCGTGACTTATTCTGAACCTTGTACATAGGTCGTTTAGTCTTTCTCTTGTCAATATAAATCCTTTTGTCATTAACAAGCTATAGTTATTCCTCCTTATAGATGTATAAGTATCTATGCTGCATTTTGCTAGGCCAATTAGTCTTTCTTCTGTTAATAAAAAAAAACGTTTCGTCATCATTGAGTCATAAATCCTAGATATTCTTTCTTATAGCCATATTGGTATTCATGAAATACTCTTCATCATATACATAGACAAATCTAGCCTTACTCTCATCAATCCATAAATCTATTTGTCCTCATTAAGCTGTGAATCCTAGATATTCCTTCTTATACCCATATCCATGTTTATTTTACATCATATAGAAAATAGCCCTAGCCTTGTTAATAAGTCATCTTTTTCATCGTTTAGTACAAGCTTAGTTATCCATTTCTTACAAACGCGCATTTTCCTTGATCATTTTGCATCACGTACATTCATTTGTTAAAACCATTGTATATACCTCATGATAAATGCGTACATAAATATATATCCATGATCATTTCCAATCCTTTTCAAAATAAAACATATCACCATCATATTTCATTCTTCATTAGTTCATTATTTTTCTTATGCATAATTATCTTTCACATTGATACTTCTCATAAGCTTTGTTTCTCATCGTGTTTCATATTTCTTTTACCATAAATCATTATGTTATTCCTATCATCGTATTTCACACAACTTTTATTATATTGTTTCCTTTCAATTTTCACCTCAAATCGCATTCATTTTCGCCTCATCTTGTTTACATTTAATTTTCACTTTAAATCAAATTTACTGTACTTATATCACGTTTTACACATTTTTGATAACTTATATCACATTCATGATTCATTCTTTTTCTATTACATTTCTTAAATGATAAATTATTTCACATTAATACTTGTCATATCATATTTTCATCCAATCTTTCAAAATTGGTTCATGTTATTATATTATTAAATGAATCACCTGATGTCATTTTTGCAGTATAAGCTGCATCTTTATTTCTCAAGAAACTTTTTCAAAATAAATTATCTCGATATCGCAAAATTATCCTGTTTAGATGAGTCTAATTTAGCCATCAATTCTTCGTTCATATTTTTTTTCATTTTCTTATACCAAAATTATTTTCATTCAAAGCAAATTTGTACATATGCCTGTCTATTTTATCTTGTCTGAATGTTAATACATGTGTTTCTTCATGATCATTTTCAAATTTATTTGTCAAATACATTATGCACTCTCTAGAAATTGTCATCCCATTAATCATGCATAAATAGCATAACCATTTCAAAAAGAAAGCTTTTCAAATAAACATTTTTGCCTTTTCTTTCAAAAATCCATCATCATGCATCTTGCATTCCTTTCAAAACTGTCAAATATTTTGCTTTCAAAACTGTCAAATGTTTTGCTTTCAAAACTGTCAAATATTTTGCTCTGACTCCCCCAACAAATAATGTTCTCCATTTCCTTATTGCATGTTTTCAAACCTTTCGCAACAAAACAAAATTTCTGATTGAATCCCAATAGAGTCATCCTTTATCACATTTCCACAAATTCCTATTTATCTCACTTTTTACAAAGAAAATTCTCTAACAAATCCTCATCGGAGTCGAACTCCATCAAAATCAACTTCAAAATTATCCAACCTGGATTCCCTTTTTTCAAAAGATAAAAGAATTACCTTCACCATATATCCAACTTACTTGAATGCACATCTTATCAAATTACTTTTTATCCGGTGGGGAGCCACCTTAATCACTCTCATTCTTAACAAAATTCAATTTCAAACTTCTTTTCAAAATCATTACCTTATCCAATTATCAATTATCAATAGATTTATTCCAGCGGTGGGGAGCCACCCTAATCACTCACATTCATCTCTCTAATCAACAATTATCACTTAACAAAGTTATCAAGTTTTGCAGATATATTCAACTTGTGGGGAGCCACCCTAATCACTTACAATCACCATTCAAACTACCTTTTACAATACATGTTAAACCTGGAAGTTTAGCCAGTTCAAGCTCATTTCAAACGCCGAAGACCCGTTTATTTGGTCGTTGAATCAGAAGTTTAGCTGTTCAACCTGGAAGTTTAGCCAGTTCATCTCAAACGCTGAAGACCCGTTTATTTGGTCGTTGAGTCAGAAGTTTAGCTGTTCAACCTGGAAGTTTAGCCAGTTCATATCGACGCAGAGACCCGTCTATTTTGGTCGTTGAATCAGAAGTTTAGCTGTTCAACCTGGAAGTTTAGCCAGCTTATTTTGACGCAGAAGACCCGTCTATTTTGGTCGTTGAATCAGAAGTTTAGCTGTTCAACCTGGAAGTTTAGCCAGTTCATATTGACGCAGAGACCCGTCTATTTTGGTCATTGAATCAGAAGTTTAGCTGTTCAACCTGGAAGTTTAGCCAGTTCATCTCAAACGCTGAAGACCCGTTTATTTGGTCGTTGAGTCAGAAGTTTAGCTGTTCAACCTGGAAGTTTAGCCAGTTCATATCGACGCAGAGACCCGTCTATTTTGGTCGTTGAATCAGAAGTTTAGCTGTTCAACCTGGAAGTTTAGCCAGCTTATTTTGACGCAGAAGACCCGTCTATTTTGGTCGTTGAATCAGAAGTTTAGCTGTTCAACCTGGAAGTTTAGCCAGTTCATATTGACGCAGAGACCCGTCTATTTTGGTCGTTGAATCAGGAGTTTAGCTGTTCAACCTGGAAGTTTAGCGAGTTCATTTCAAACGCCGAAGACCCGTCTATTTTGGTCGTTGAATCAGAAGTTTAGCTGTTCAACCTGGAAGTTTAGCCAGTTCATTTCAAACGCCGAAGACCCGTCTATTTTGGTCGTTGAATCAGAAGTTTAGCTGTTCAACCTGGAAGTTTAGCCAGTTCATTTCAAACGCCGAAGACCCGTCTATTTTGGTCGTTGAATCAGAAGTTTAGCTGTTCAACCTGGAAGTTTAGCCAGTTCATTTCAAACGCCGAAGACCCGTTTATTTGGTCATTGAGTCAGAAGTTTAGCTGTTCAACCTGGAGAATGCCCAGTCAAAAGCATTCAATCAATTTCTATCCCTTTCTTTTAAATTTCACTTATACAGCTAATTTTTATCCAATTCATTTAATTCAATTTATAGCCTTGACAAAAATGGTCATCTTGTTTGTACTTTGTATACTCCATTTTCAATGGAGATATACAAAGGGGGGCAGCTGTTGATACCCATTTTTGTCCGACTTGAAAAACATACTTTTCTGTAAAAATGAACTTTTATGCCCTAAAAATATATACATGTTATAAATGCTCATAATTTTTGACGAGTTTTAGTAATTTACACTTATTATCTAAACATTTCTCAATTTATTTAGAATATAAGATTTTATCTCGAGTTAAGTAAAAATGATGTTTTTAATTTCAATTTATCGTATCGATAGACGTATCGAAATGAAATCAATATAGAGTTTACTGAAATTAATACATGATTTAAACTTATTACACTTTTTGCTCGAGAGATATTTCTATTATTCTAGATATATTTAGTTACGTTTAGATACCAAATTGTAATTTATTAATCTAGTTTGAATATTACTTTACCAATTTTACGTCTCCAATATGTTTAATTTGACAGGTACAATTATCTGATCAGCAAATTGAAGTCCAAACCAGAAGTTCGAGTCAAGAAGCAGACCGAGCATCTAGTTAAAGCCAAAGGCGTCCAAATCAGATTTAAACAAAAATTAAACTCCAAGTCAACATTTGAGACAAGATTCAAGTCAAGATCCATATTGAAGATCAACTCAATTCCATTTCAAGCTCGAGTCAAAGCTCAAATTCAAATGTTTACAACTCAAATTCAAGCCAATTTCAGTCTCAACAGGCCCACAGGTTTCGGCCCAACAGTTCAAGATTCAACAAAATTTAAGACAGCAGTTTCAGGCCCAAGGATTTCGGCCCAGCAGTTCCAAGCCCAAGGAAAATATACAAAACAGTCCTCAAACTCTCCAAATTACCAAATTGAAACCAAAAAGCCAAAACTTGGAGACCAAGTCTTTAAACTTGGAAATCAAGTCTTATTGCTTAGAAATTAAGCTAAGACATGGAACAAAACCAAAAATCTTACCAAAATCCTTATCCAATCCCTTACCCAAATCCTCAAGTTAACCAAAATTTACACTCCATTTAAACTTGGTGCCCAAGTATGATTCTCACCATAAAAGGGGAACTATTCCCAACACAAAGGGGGCGATAATTGAAGAATTCAATACAAGAAAAAAGGGCAGAAATACAGAGGAATAGAGATTGAAAATCAGAAGAAAGAGCCAAAGGTGGAGTGAAGGAAGGGCTACTTTTATCTTAGTTCCATTTTGTCAAAGAAGAAAGAAGTCCAAATGTACTAGCTTAGGACTCAGATTTTGCTTATTAGTCAAGTTAAGGAAGAGATCCACACTCAATAGGACTCAATAAAAGCGAATTTGAGTTACCTCCCGAGCTCGAAAGTCGGTTTGCCACTCGAATAAGTTTTTCCTCTAATCCTAGAGCACGAATCCAATCTCCCTTAGACTATCGGCTGTCAATCATCATTGTCCGAGTTCAAGTATAGTCATTATTAGGTAGTTTTCTGTTTTCAACTTACCAAGATCGAAAATACCAAGATACGACTTATTTTCCGACAAAACAGCCTATAACAAGCAGCTAGCAATATTCACACAAAAGCATACCAAAACAGCCTCAAGAAACATCAAACCCATACTAAAATCCGGTCAAGTAACCTGAAACAACAAGGTTCTCATGGAAACAGCCTTAAACAGTAGATATTTTAGTATATGAGACCAAATTTGCACATAGACATCAATATCACCTCGAACCGCCAGCAATGAACCACAAATAGCTTAAAAAGAGATAAAAGCAGCACACCATAAACAGACAGCCGGCGCCGGAAGTTCGCCGGAAAAGTTTTCCGACCGGCGAACTTCCGGTCAGTCCACTTTTTACTCAAAAATGTCCCCGTAACATCCAAACTCAGTTTAGCATCATAGGAACACCTCCAGACCTGTCAAGGAAGAGATAGGAGCACTTTAGGTCATAGATTCGAAATCAAACGAACACAGAATCAAAACCATAGGATTTGAATAGATGAAATTAAGAATAGAAGTAAAGAGAACCTAGAGACTTCCCTGAAATCGTTCAAAAGAGAGAAGTTGAACCCAAGATCCAAACCGAGACCTCATTCCCGAAACTTGTTCACAAACCCTCACAATAGCGAGACAACCATGTCAAGGATGACAACCCTCGATCAATGACAGCCATGGAAACCAACTTCCAAAGAGAAACCGAAACCCTAGATTCCCAGAATAGCAAAATCCGAGAAGTTAAGAGTTGAAATTCGTTCGTAGATGGTGAGTAAAGAGTGAAAAGAAAAGGATTCAAGCCATAATCGCTCATTTGAGCTCAAGATTGTGAGAGATTGGAGAGAAGAGAGGCGGCTGAGATGAAGGGCGAGGAGTTTAGAATTAGGTTAGTCAAGAGAGTTAGGTTAGGATAGTTGGATTTGGGTCACTTTAGTCTTTAACTTAGCAAACTTTAGGCCCATTCCCTCTTTTGTTGACAATTTAATTATCTTCTTTATATACATAGTTAATTAGTAAATTTAATCACTATAGTCGTAAACAATTATGTACAAACACGTGAAAATTGTAGTTTAGTGTAAATAATAGATCATAGAATTAAAACTCTCAATAATTATTAATTTAATCTCGTTCATTAAATATATTCATCAAGAATATCTTAATATGTATCTAATTATAAAAATCGGGGTTGTTAATTCCGCTAATTATTTTAATAAGACGTTCATTAGTTTTTATCGAGTCAAAAAGAGTCCGTTCATATCTATGTTATAGATATGGATAATATTTTAAGGTAAAAAATGTTTTGAAAACGGTTATGAAATAACTGAGAAGAAAATGTCATGTAATGACCTTTTTACCCTTTCTTAAAAATCGTAATCCAAAGTTATGTTATAACTCAAACAAAATAATTAATAGATAAACTAAACCTTTTTAGAACCTAGGCAGCACTTATCCTTAAATAGAGTCAAACTTTCACTTTATACGGTATCCAATCACACCGGACTGAGCTGATTGGTGGCGACTCGTCTGAATTGTGAATTGGGCTGTTTAAACGACTCTTTTCACACTTTATTAGAACCCCATTCTAAACCAAAGCGAGTACGCCTCGCGCCCGGCATTTTTCGGGGCGCGACACATATGTTATACGTGTTAGTTGGGGTATTGCGACATCAAAATTCTGAGCTCGAGTTAAAGTGTTATCCGACGCATCAAAAAAAAATGTCAAAATTCAGTCCCGGTACCCGATGAACCCTAAAATCCGGCCCGAAAAACCCAAAATTTAAACGACCCATCATTTGTTATACGCGTTAGTAAGGGTATTGGGACATCAAAAATCTGAGCTCGAGTTAAAGTTTTGTCCGACGCATGAACAAAATGTGTTAAAATTGAGTCCCGGTCCCCGAGGCACCCTAGTATCAGGCCGGAAAAACCCAAAATTTAAACGACCCATCATATGTTATACGTGTTTGTTGGGGTATTGGGACATCAAAAATCTGAGCTCGAGTTCAAGTTTTGTCCGACGCATCATAAAAACGTGTTAAAGTTCAGTCCCGGTCCCCGAGGCCCCCTAGAATCCGGTTTGAAAAACCCAAAATTTCAACGACCCATCATTTGTTATACGTGTTACTCGTGGTATTGGGACATCTAAAAATCTCTGCTTGAGTTAAAGTTTTGCCCGACGCATCATAAAAACGTGTTAAAATTGAGTCCCGGTCCCCGAGGCACCCTAGAATCCGGCCGGAAAAACCCAAAATTTAAACGACCCATCATTTGTTATATGCTTTAGTTAGGGTATTGGGACATAAAAAATCTGAGCTCGAGTAAAAGTTTTGTCCGACGCATCATAAAAACGTGTTAAAATTGAGTCCCGGTCCCCGAGGCACCCTACAATCCGGCAGGAAAAATCCAAAGTTTAAACGACCCATCATATGTTATACGTGTTAGTTGGGGTATTGGGTCATCAAAAATCTGAGCTCAAGTTAAAATTTTGTCCGACTCATCATAAAAACGTATTAAAATTTAGTCCCGGTCCCCGAGGCACCCTAGAATCCGGCCAGAAAAACCCAAAATTTAAACAACCCATCATTTGTTATACGTGTTAGTCGTGGTATTGGGACATCAGAATTCTGAGCTCAAGTTAAAGTTTTGTCCGACGCATGAAAAAAACGTGTTAAAATTTAGTCCCGGTCCCCGAGGCACACTAGAATTCTGCCCGAAAAACCCAAAATTTAAACGACAAATCATTTGTTATACGCGTTAGTTAGGGTATAAGGACATCAAAAATCTGAGATCGAGTTAAAGTTTTGTCTAAAGCATCTTAAAAACTTGTTAAAATTCAGTCCCGGTCCCCGAGGCACCCTAGAATCCGGCCCGAAAAACCGAAAATTTAAACGACCCCTCATTTGTTATACGTGTTAGTCGTGGTATTGGGACATCAAAATTCTGAGCTCGAGTTAAAGTTTTGTCCGACGCGTCAAAAAAACGTGTTAAAATTCAATCCCTGTCCCCGAGGCACCCTAGAATTCGGCCCGAAACACCCAAAATTTAAACGACACATGATTTGTTACGCGTTAGTTAGGGTATTCGGACATCAAAAATCTGAGCTCGAGTTAAAGTTTTGTCCGACGCATCATAAAAAAGTGTTAAAATTGAGTCCCGGTCCCCGAGGCACCCTAAATCCGGCCGGAAAAACCCAAAATTTAAACGACCCATCATATGTTATACGTGTTAGTTGGGGTATTGGGTCATCAAAAATCTGAGCTCGAGTTAAAGTTTTGTCCAACGCATCATAAAAACATGTTAAATTTCAGTCCCGGTCCCCGAGGCACCCTAAAATCTAGCCAGAAAAACCCAAAATTTAAACGACCCATCATTTGTTATACGTGTTAGTCGTGGTATTGAGACATCTAAAAATCTGAGCTCGAGTAAAAGTTTTGTCCAACGCATCAAAAAACACTTCTCAAAATTCTGCCCCGGTCCCCGTGGCACCCTAGAATCCGGCCTGAAAAACCCAAAATTTAAAGGACCCATCATTTGTTATACCTGTTAGTCGTGGTATTGAGACATCTAAAAATCTGAGCTCGTGTAAAAGTTTTGTCCGACGCATCAAAAAACACTTGTCAATATCCTGCCCCGGTCCCCGTGGCACCCTAGAATCCGGCCCGAAAAACCCAAAATTTGAACGACACATCATTTGTTATACGCGTTAGTTAGGGTATTGGGACATTAAAAATCTATGCTCGGGTTAAAGTTTTGTCCGACGCATCATAAAAACGTCTTAAAATTCAGTTCTGGTCCCCGAGGCACCCTAGAATCTGCCCGGAAAAACCCAAAATTTAAACGACACATCATTTGTTATATGCATTAGTTAGGGTATTGGGACATCAAAAATCTGAGCTCGAGTTAAAGTTTTGTCCGACGCATCATAAAAACGTGTTAAAATTGAGTCCCGGTCCCCGAGACACCCTAGAATCCGGCCGGAAAAACCCAAAATTTAAACGACCCATCATATGTTATACGTGTTAAATGGGGTATAGGGTCATCAAAAATCTGAGCTCGAGTTAAAGTTTTGTCCGACGCATCATAAAAACGTGTTAAAATTCAAACCCGGTCCCCGAGGCACCCTATAATCTGGCCCAAAAAACCCAAAATTTAAACGACCCATCATTTGTTATACGTGTTAGTCGTGGTATTGGGTCATCAAAAATCTGAGCTCGAGTTAAAGTTTAGTCCGACGCATCATAAAAACGTGTTAAAATTCAGTCCCGGTCCCCGAGGCACCCTAGAATCCGGCCCGAAAAACCCAAAATTTAAACGACCCATCATTTGTTATACGTGTTAGTCGGGGTATTGGGACATCAAAATTCTGAGCTCGAGTTAAAGTTTTGTCCGACGCATCAAGAAAACTTGTCAAAATTCTGTCCCGGTCCCCGAGGCACCCTAGAATTCGGCCCGAAAAACCCAAAATTTAAACGACACATCATTTGTTATACGCGTTAGTTAGGGTATTGGGACATCAAAAATCTGAGCTCGAGTTAAAGTTTTGTCCGACGCATCATAAAAACGTGTTAAAATTGAGTCCCGGTCCCCGAGGCACCCTAGAATCCGGCAGGAAAAACCCATAATTTAAACGACCCATCATATGTTATACGTGTTAGTTAGGGTATTGAACATCAAAAATCTGAGCTCGAGTTAAAGTTTTGTCCGACGAATCATAAAAACGTGTTAAAATTCAGTCCCGGTCCCTGAGGCACCCTAGAATCCGGCCGGAAAAACCCAAAATTTAAACGACCCATCATATGTTATACGTGTTAGTTGGGGTATTGGGTCAAAAAAAATCTGAGCTCGAGTTAAAGTTTTGTCCGACGCATCATAAAAACATGTTAAAATTCAGTCCCGGTCCCCGAGGCACCCTAGAATCCGGCCCTAAAAACCCAAAATTTAAACGACCCATCATTTGTTATACGTGTTAGTCGTGGTATTGGGACATCTAAAAATCTGAGCTCGAGTAAAAGTTTTATCCGATGCATCAAAAAACACTTGTCAAAATTCTGCCCCGATCCCCGAGGCACCCTAGAATCCCGCAGGAAAAACCCATAATTTAAACGACCCATCATATGTTATACGTGTTAGTTAGGGTATTGGGACATCAAAACTCTGAGCTCGAGTTAAAGTTTTGTCGACGCATCATAAAAAAGTGTTAAAATTGAGTCCTGGTCCCCGAGGCACCCTAAAATCCGGCCGGAAAAACCCAAAATTTAAACGACCCATCATATGTTATACGTGTTAGTTGGGGTATTGGGTCATCAAAAATCTGAGCTCCAGTTAAAGTTTTGGCCGACGCATCATAAAAACATGTTAAAATTCAGTCCCGGTCCCCGAGGCACCCTAGAATCTTGCCAGAAAAACCCAAAATTTAAACGACCAATCATTTGTTATACGTGGTAGTCGTGGTATTGAGACATCTAAAAATCTGAGTTCGAGTAAAAGTTTTGTCCGACGCATTAAAAAACACTTGTCAATATTCTGCCCCGGTCCCCGAGGCACCCTCGAATCCGGCCCAAAAAACCCAAAATTTAAACAACCCATCATTTGTTATACGTGTTAGTTGAGGTATTAGGACATCAAAAATCTGAGCTCGAGTTAAAGTTTTGTCCGACGCATCATAAAAACGTGTTAAAATTCAGTCTCGGTCCCCGAGGGACCCTAGAATCTGGCCCGAAAAACCCAAAATTTAAACGACCCATCATTTGTTATACGTGTTAGTCGTGGTATTGGGACATCTAAAAATCTGAGCTCGAGTAAAAGTTTTGTCCGACGCATCAAAAAACACTTATCAAAATTCTGCCCCGGTCTCCCAGGCACCCTCGATTCCGGCCCGAAAAACCCAAAATTTAAACGACCCATCATTTGTTATACGTGTTAGTCGTGGTATTGGGACATCAAAATTCTGAGCTCGAGTTAAAGTTTTGTCCGACGCGTCAAAAAACCGTGTTAAAATTCAGTCCCTGTCCCCGAGGCACCCTAGAATTCGGCCCGAAAAACCCAAACTTTAAACGACACATGATTTGTTACGCGTTAGTTAGGGTATTGGGACATCAAAAATCTGAGCTCGAGTTAAAGTTTTTTCCGAGCATCATAAAAAAGTGTTAAAATTGAGTCCCGGTCCCCGAGGCACTCTAAAATCCGGCGGGCAAAACCAAAAATTTAAAAGACCCATCATATGTTATACGTGTTAGTTGGGGTATTGGGTCATCAAAAATTTGAGCTCGAGTTAAAGTTTTGTCCGACGCATCATAAAAACATCTTAAAATTCAGTCCCGGTCCCCGAGGCACCCTAGAATCTGGCCAGAAAAACCCAAAATTTAAACGACCCATCATTTGTTATACGTGGTAGTCGTGGTATTGACACATCTAAAAATCTGAGCTCGAGTAAAAGTTTTGTCCGACGCATCAAAAAACACTTCTCAAAATTCTGCCCCGGTCCCCGAGGCAACCTAGAATCTTCCTGAAAAACCCAAAATTTAAAGGACCCATCATTTGTTATACGTGTTAGTCGTGGTATTGGGACATCTAAAAATCTGAGCTCGTGTAAAAGTTTTGTCCGACGCATAAAAAAACACTTGTCAATATTCTGCCCCGGTCCCCGAGGCACCCTAGAATCCGGCCCAAAAAACCCAAAATTTAAACAACCCATCATTTGTTATACGTGTTAGTTGAGGTATTAGGAGATCAAAAATCTGAGCTCGAGTTAAAGTTTTGTCCCACGCATCATAAAAACGTGTTAAAATTCAGTCTTGGTCCCCGAGGCACCCTAGAATCTGGCCCGAAAAACCCAAAATTTAAACGACCCATCATTTGTTATACGTGTTAGTCGTGGTATTGGGACATCTAAAAATCTGATCTCGAGTAAAAGTTTTGTCCGACGCATCAAAAAACACTTATCAAAATTCTGCCCCGGTCTCCCAGGCACCTTCGATTCCGGCCCGAAAAACCCAAAATTTAAACGACCCATCATTTGTTATACGTGTTAGTCGTGGTATTGGGACATCAAAATTCTGAGCTCGAGTTAAAGTTTTGTCCGACGCGTCAAAAAAACGTGTTAAAATTCAGTCCCTGTCCCCGAGGCACCCTAGAATTCGGCCCGAAAAACCCAAACTTTAAACGACACATGATTTGTTACGCGTTAGTTAGGGTATTGGGACATCAAAAATCTGAGCTCGAGTTAAAGTTTTGTCCGAGCATCATAAAAAAGTGTTAAAATTAAGTCCCGGTCCCCGAGGCACTCTAAAATCCGGCCGGAAAAACCCAAAATTTAAAAGACCCATCATATGTTATACGTGTTAGTTGGGGTATTGGGTCATCAAAAATTTGAGCTCGAGTTAAAGTTTTGTCTGACGCATCATAAAAACATGTTAAAATTCAGTCCCGGTCCCCGAGGCACCCTAGAATCTGGCCAGAAAAACCCAAAATTTAAACGACCCATCATTTGTTATACGTGGTAGTCGTGGTATTGACACATCTAAAAATCTGAGCTCGGGTAAAAGTTTTGTCCGACGCATCAAAAAACACTTCTCAAAATGCTGCCCTGGTCCCCGAGGCACCCTAGAATCTTTCCTGAAAAACCCAAAATTTAAAGGACCCATCATTTGTTATACGTGTTAGTCGTGGTATTGGGACATCTAAAAATCTAAGCTCGTGTAAAAGTTTTGTCCGACGCATCAAAAAACACTTGTCAATATTCTGCCCCGGTCCCCGTGGCACCCTAGAATCCGGCCCAAAAAACCCAAAATTTAAACAACCCATCATTTGTTATACGTGTTAGTTGAGGTATTAGGACATCAAAAATCTGAGCTCGAGTTAAAGTTTTGTCCGACGCATCATAACAACGTGTTAAAATTCAGTCCCGGTCCCCTAGGCACCCTAGAATCTGCTCGGAAAAACCCAAAATTTAAACGACCCATCATATGTTATACGTGTTAGTTGAGGTATTGGGACATCAAAAATCTGAGCTCGAGTTAAAGTTTTGTCCGACGCATCAAAAAAACGTGTTAAAATTCAGTCCCAGTCCCCTAGGCACCCAAGAATTCGGCCCGAAAAACCCAAAATTTAAACGACACATCATTTGTTATATGCATTAGTTAGGGTATTGGGACATCAAAAATCTGAGCTCGAGTTAAAGTTTTGTCCGACGCATCATAAAAACGTGTTAAAATTCAGTCCCGGTCCCTGAGACACCCTAGAATCCGGCCGGAAAAACCCAAAATTTAAACGACCCATCATATGTTATACGTGTTAGTTGGGGTATAGGGTCATCAAAAATCTGAGCTCGAGTTAAAGTTTTGTCCGACGTATCATAAAAACGTGTTAAAATTCAGTCCCGGTCCCCGAGGCACCCTAGAATCTGGCCCAAAAAACCCAAAATTTAAACGACCCATCATTTGTTATAAGTGTTAGTCGTGGTATTGGGTCATCAAAAATCTGAGCTCGAGTAAAAGTTTTGTCTGAAGCATCAAAAAACAGTTGTCAAAATTCTGCCCCGGTCGCTCAGGCACCCTAGAATCCGGCCCCAAAAAATAAAAATTTAAACGACCCATCATTTGTTATACCTATTAGTCGTGGTATTGGGACATCAAAATTCTGAGCTCGAGTTAAAGTTTTAACCGACGCATCAAAAAAACTTGTCAAAATTCAGTCCCGGTCCCCGAGGTACCCTAGAATTCGGCCCGAAAAACCCAAAATTTAAACGACACATCATTTGTTATACGCGTTAGTTGGGGTATTGGGACATCAAAAATCTAAGCTCGAGTTAAAGTTTTGTCCGACGCATCATAAAAACGTGTTAAAATTCAGTCCCGATCCCCGAGGCACCCTAAAATCCGGCCCGAAAAACCCAAAATTTAAACGACCCATCATTTGTTATACGTGTTAGTCGTGGTATTGGGACATCAAAATTCTGAGCTCGAGTTAAAGTTTTGTCCGACGCATCAAAAAAACTTGTCAAAATTTTGTCCCTGTCCCCGAGGCACCCTAAAATTCGGCCCGAAAACCCCAAAATTTAAACGACACATCATTTGTTATACGCGTTAGTTGGGGTATTGGGACATCAAAAATCTAAGCTCGAGTTAAAGTTTTGTCCGACGCATCATAAAAACGTGTTAAAATTCAGTCCCGATCCCCGAGGCAGCCTAAAATCCGGCCCGAAAAACCCAAAATTTAAACGACCCATCATTTGTTATACGTGTTAGTCGTGGGATTGGGACATCAAAATTCTGAGCTCGAGTTAAAGTTTTGTCCGACGCATCAAAAAAACTTGTTAAAATTCAGTACCGGTCCCCGAGGCACCCTAGAATCCGGTTTGAAAAACCCAAAATTTCAACGACCCATCATTTGTTATACGTGTTAGTCGTGGTATTGGGACATGAAAATTCTGAGCTCGAGTTAAAGTTTTGTCCGACGCATCATAAAAACGTGTTAAAATTGAGTCCCGGTCCCCGAGGCGCCCTAGAATCCGGCCGGAAAAACCCAAAATTTAAACGACCTATCATATGTCATACGTGTTAGTTGGGGTATTCGGTCATCAAAAATCTGAGCTCGAGTTAAAGTTTTGTCCGACGCATCATAAAAACGTGTTAAAATTGAGTCCCGGTCCCCGAGGCACCCTAGAATCCGGCTGGAAAAAACCAAAATTTAAACGACCCATCATATGTTATACGTGTTAGTTGGGGTACTGGGACATCAAAAATCTGAGCTCGAGTTAAAGTTTTGTCCGACGCATCATAAAACGTGTTAAAATTCAGTCCCGGTTCCCGAGGCACCCTAGAATCCGGCCCGAAAAACCAAAAATTTAAACGACTCATCATTTGTTATACGTGTTAGTCGTGGTATAGGGACATCTAAAAATCTGAGCTCGAGTAAAAGTTTTGTCCGACGCATCAAAAAACACTTGTCAAAATTCTGCCCCGGTCCCCCAGGCGCCCTAGAATCCGGCCCGAAAAACCCAAAATTTAAACGACCTATCATTTGTTATACGTGTTAGTCCTGGTATTGGGACATCAAAATTCTTAGTTCGAGTAAAAGTTTTGTCCGACGCATCAAAAAAACTTGTCAAAATTCAGTCCCGGTCCCCGAGGCACCCTAGAATCCTGCCTGAAAAACCCAAAATTTAAACGACACATCATTTGTTATATGCGTTAGTTAGGGTATTGGGACATCAAAAATCTGAGCTCGAGTTAAAGTTTTGTCCGACTCATCATAAAAACGTGTTAAAATTGAGTCCCGGTCCCCGAGGCACCCTAGAATTTTGCCGGAAAAACCAAAAATTTAAACGACCCATCATATGTTATACGTGTTAGTTGGGGTATTGGGACATTAAAATTCTGAGCTCGAGTTAAAGTGTTATCCGACGCATCAAAAAAACTTGTCAAAATTGAGTCCCGGTCCCCGATGAACCCTAGAATTCGGCCCGAAAAACCCAAAATTTAAACGACACATCATTTGTTATACGCGTTAATTGGGGTATTGGGACATCAAAAATCTAAGCTCGAGTTAAACTTTTGTCCGACGCATCATAAAAACGTGTTAAAATTCAGTCCCGATCCCCGAGGCAGCCTAAAATCCGGCCCGAAAAACCCAAAATTTAAACGACCCATCATTTGTTATACGGGTTAGTCGTGGTATTGGGACATCAAAATTCTGAGCTCGAGTTAAAGTTTTGTCCGACGCATCAAAAAAACTTGTCAAAATTTTGCCCCTGTCCCGGAGGCACCTTAAAATTCGGCCCGAAAACCCCAAAATTGAAACGACACATCATTTGTTATACGCGTTAGTTAGGGTATTGGGACATCAAAAATATGAGCTCGAGTTAAAGTTTTGTCCGACGCATCAACAAAATGTGTTAAAATTGAGTCCCGGTCCCCGTGGCACCCTAGTATCAGGCCGAAAAAACCCAAAATTTAAACGACCCATCATATGTTATACGTGTTAGTTGGGGTATTGGGACATCAAAAATCTGAGCTCGAGTTAAAGTTTTGTCCGACGCATCATAAAAACGTGTTAAAGTTCAGTCCCGGTCCCCGAGGCACCCTAGAATCCGGTTTGAAAAACCCAAAATTTCAACGACCCATCATTTGTTATACGTGTTAGTCGTGGTATTGGGACATCTAAAAATCTCAGCTCGAGTAAAAGTTTTGTCCGACGCATCAAAAAAACTTGTCAAAATTCAGTCCCGGTCCCCGAGGCACCCTAGAATCCTGCCTGAAAAACCCAAAATTTAAACGACACATCATTTGTTTTATGCGTTAGTTAGGGTATTGGGACATCAAAAATCTGAGCTCGAGTTAAAGTTTTGTCCGACGCATCATAAAAACGTGTTAAAATTGAGTCCCGGTCCCCGAGGCACCCTAGAATCCGGCCGGAAAAACCAAAAATTTAAACGACCCATCATATGTTATACGTGTTAGTTGGGGTATTGCGACATCAAAATTCTGAGCTCGAGTTAAAGTGTTATCCGACGCATCAAAAAAAAATGTCAAAATTCAGTCCCGGTACCCGATGAACCCTAAAATCCGGCCCGAAAAACCCAAAATTTAAACGACCCATCATTTGTTATACGCGTTAGTAAGGGTATTGGGACATCAAAAATCTGAGCTCGAGTTAAAGTTTTGTCCGACGCATGAACAAAATGTGTTAAAATTGAGTCCCGGTCCCCGAGGCACCCTAGTATCAGGCCGGAAAAACCCAAAATTTAAACGACCCATCATATGTTATACGTGTTTGTTGGGGTATTGGGACATCAAAAATCTGAGCTCGAGTTCAAGTTTTGTCCGACGCATCATAAAAACGTGTTAAAGTTCAGTCCCGGTCCCCGAGGCCCCCTAGAATCCGGTTTGAAAAACCCAAAATTTCAACGACCCATCATTTGTTATACGTGTTACTCGTGGTATTGGGACATCTAAAAATCTCTGCTTGAGTTAAAGTTTTGCCCGACGCATCATAAAAACGTGTTAAAATTGAGTCCCGGTCCCCGAGGCACCCTAGAATCCGGCCGGAAAAACCCAAAATTTAAACGACCCATCATTTGTTATATGCTTTCGTTAGGGTATTGGGACATAAAAAATCTGAGCTCGAGTAAAAGTTTTGTCCGACGCATCATAAAAACGTGTTAAAATTGAGTCCCGGTCCCCGAGGCACCCTACAATCCGGCAGGAAAAATCCAAAGTTTAAACGACCCATCATATGTTATACGTGTTAGTTGGGGTATTGGGTCATCAAAAATCTGAGCTCAAGTTAAAATTTTGTCCGACTCATCATAAAAACGTATTAAAATTTAGTCCCGGTCCCCGAGGCACCCTAGAATCCGGCCAGAAAAACCCAAAATTTAAACAACCCATCATTTGTTATACGTGTTAGTCGTGGTATTGGGACATCAGAATTCTGAGCTCAAGTTAAAGTTTTGTCCGACGCATGAAAAAAACGTGTTAAAATTTAGTCCCGGTCCCCGAGGCACACTAGAATTCTGCCCGAAAAACCCAAAATTTAAACGACAAATCATTTGTTATACGCGTTAGTTAGGGTATAAGGACATCAAAAATCTGAGATCGAGTTAAAGTTTTGTCTAAAGCATCTTAAAAACTTGTTAAAATTCAGTCCCGGTCCCCGAGGCACCCTAGAATCCGGCCCGAAAAACCGAAAATTTAAACGACCCCTCATTTGTTATACGTGTTAGTCGTGGTATTGGGACATCAAAATTCTGAGCTCGAGTTAAAGTTTTGTCCGACGCGTCAAAAAAACGTGTTAAAATTCAATCCCTGTCCCCGAGGCACCCTAGAATTCGGCCCGAAACACCCAAAATTTAAACGACACATGATTTGTTACGCGTTAGTTAGGGTATTCGGACATCAAAAATCTGAGCTCGAGTTAAAGTTTTGTCCGACGCATCATAAAAAAGTGTTAAAATTGAGTCCCGGTCCCCGAGGCACCCTAAATCCGGCCGGAAAAACCCAAAATTTAAACGACCCATCATATGTTATACGTGTTAGTTGGGGTATTGGGTCATCAAAAATCTGAGCTCGAGTTAAAGTTTTGTCCAACGCATCATAAAAACATGTTAAATTTCAGTCCCGGTCCCCGAGGCACCCTAAAATCTAGCCAGAAAAACCCAAAATTTAAACGACCCATCATTTGTTATACGTGTTAGTCGTGGTATTGAGACATCTAAAAATCTGAGCTCGAGTAAAAGTTTTGTCCAACGCATCAAAAAACACTTCTCAAAATTCTGCCCCGGTCCCCGTGGCACCCTAGAATCCGGCCTGAAAAACCCAAAATTTAAAGGACCCATCATTTGTTATACCTGTTAGTCGTGGTATTGAGACATCTAAAAATCTGAGCTCGTGTAAAAGTTTTGTCCGACGCATCAAAAAACACTTGTCAATATCCTGCCCCGGTCCCCGTGGCACCCTAGAATCCGGCCCGAAAAACCCAAAATTTGAACGACACATCATTTGTTATACGCGTTAGTTAGGGTATTGGGACATTAAAAATCTATGCTCGGGTTAAAGTTTTGTCCGACGCATCATAAAAACGTCTTAAAATTCAGTTCTGGTCCCCGAGGCACCCTAGAATCTGCCCGGAAAAACCCAAAATTTAAACGACACATCATTTGTTATATGCATTAGTTAGGGTATTGGGACATCAAAAATCTGAGCTCGAGTTAAAGTTTTGTCCGACGCATCATAAAAACGTGTTAAAATTGAGTCCCGGTCCCCGAGACACCCTAGAATCCGGCCGGAAAAACCCAAAATTTAAACGACCCATCATATGTTATACGTGTTAAATGGGGTATAGGGTCATCAAAAATCTGAGCTCGAGTTAAAGTTTTGTCCGACGCATCATAAAAACGTGTTAAAATTCAAACCCGGTCCCCGAGGCACCCTATAATCTGGCCCAAAAAACCCAAAATTTAAACGACCCATCATTTGTTATACGTGTTAGTCGTGGTATTGGGTCATCAAAAATCTGAGCTCGAGTTAAAGTTTAGTCCGACGCATCATAAAAACGTGTTAAAATTCAGTCCCGGTCCCCGAGGCACCCTAGAATCCGGCCCGAAAAACCCAAAATTTAAACGACCCATCATTTGTTATACGTGTTAGTCGGGGTATTGGGACATCAAAATTCTGAGCTCGAGTTAAAGTTTTGTCCGACGCATCAAGAAAACTTGTCAAAATTCTGTCCCGGTCCCCGAGGCACCCTAGAATTCGGCCCGAAAAACCCAAAATTTAAACGACACATCATTTGTTATACGCGTTAGTTAGGGTATTGGGACATCAAAAATCTGAGCTCGAGTTAAAGTTTTGTCCGACGCATCATAAAAACGTGTTAAAATTGAGTCCCGGTCCCCGAGGCACCCTAGAATCCGGCAGGAAAAACCCATAATTTAAACGACCCATCATATGTTATACGTGTTAGTTAGGGTATTGAACATCAAAAATCTGAGCTCGAGTTAAAGTTTTGTCCGACGAATCATAAAAACGTGTTAAAATTCAGTCCCGGTCCCTGAGGCACCCTAGAATCCGGCCGGAAAAACCCAAAATTTAAACGACCCATCATATGTTATACGTGTTAGTTGGGGTATTGGGTCAAAAAAAATCTGAGCTCGAGTTAAAGTTTTGTCCGACGCATCATAAAAACATGTTAAAATTCAGTCCCGGTCCCCGAGGCACCCTAGAATCCGGCCCTAAAAACCCAAAATTTAAACGACCCATCATTTGTTATACGTGTTAGTCGTGGTATTGGGACATCTAAAAATCTGAGCTCGAGTAAAAGTTTTATCCGATGCATCAAAAAACACTTGTCAAAATTCTGCCCCGATCCCCGAGGCACCCTAGAATCCCGCAGGAAAAACCCATAATTTAAACGACCCATCATATGTTATACGTGTTAGTTAGGGTATTGGGACATCAAAACTCTGAGCTCGAGTTAAAGTTTTGTCGACGCATCATAAAAAAGTGTTAAAATTGAGTCCTGGTCCCCGAGGCACCCTAAAATCCGGCCGGAAAAACCCAAAATTTAAACGACCCATCATATGTTATACGTGTTAGTTGGGGTATTGGGTCATCAAAAATCTGAGCTCCAGTTAAAGTTTTGGCCGACGCATCATAAAAACATGTTAAAATTCAGTCCCGGTCCCCGAGGCACCCTAGAATCTTGCCAGAAAAACCCAAAATTTAAACGACCAATCATTTGTTATACGTGGTAGTCGTGGTATTGAGACATCTAAAAATCTGAGTTCGAGTAAAAGTTTTGTCCGACGCATTAAAAAACACTTGTCAATATTCTGCCCCGGTCCCCGAGGCACCCTCGAATCCGGCCCAAAAAACCCAAAATTTAAACAACCCATCATTTGTTATACGTGTTAGTTGAGGTATTAGGACATCAAAAATCTGAGCTCGAGTTAAAGTTTTGTCCGACGCATCATAAAAACGTGTTAAAATTCAGTCTCGGTCCCCGAGGGACCCTAGAATCTGGCCCGAAAAACCCAAAATTTAAACGACCCATCATTTGTTATACGTGTTAGTCGTGGTATTGGGACATCTAAAAATCTGAGCTCGAGTAAAAGTTTTGTCCGACGCATCAAAAAACACTTATCAAAATTCTGCCCCGGTCTCCCAGGCACCCTCGATTCCGGCCCGAAAAACCCAAAATTTAAACGACCCATCATTTGTTATACGTGTTAGTCGTGGTATTGGGACATCAAAATTCTGAGCTCGAGTTAAAGTTTTGTCCGACGCGTCAAAAAACCGTGTTAAAATTCAGTCCCTGTCCCCGAGGCACCCTAGAATTCGGCCCGAAAAACCCAAACTTTAAACGACACATGATTTGTTACGCGTTAGTTAGGGTATTGGGACATCAAAAATCTGAGCTCGAGTTAAAGTTTTTTCCGAGCATCATAAAAAAGTGTTAAAATTGAGTCCCGGTCCCCGAGGCACTCTAAAATCCGGCGGGCAAAACCAAAAATTTAAAAGACCCATCATATGTTATACGTGTTAGTTGGGGTATTGGGTCATCAAAAATTTGAGCTCGAGTTAAAGTTTTGTCCGACGCATCATAAAAACATCTTAAAATTCAGTCCCGGTCCCCGAGGCACCCTAGAATCTGGCCAGAAAAACCCAAAATTTAAACGACCCATCATTTGTTATACGTGGTAGTCGTGGTATTGACACATCTAAAAATCTGAGCTCGAGTAAAAGTTTTGTCCGACGCATCAAAAAACACTTCTCAAAATTCTGCCCCGGTCCCCGAGGCAACCTAGAATCTTCCTGAAAAACCCAAAATTTAAAGGACCCATCATTTGTTATACGTGTTAGTCGTGGTATTGGGACATCTAAAAATCTGAGCTCGTGTAAAAGTTTTGTCCGACGCATAAAAAAACACTTGTCAATATTCTGCCCCGGTCCCCGAGGCACCCTAGAATCCGGCCCAAAAAACCCAAAATTTAAACAACCCATCATTTGTTATACGTGTTAGTTGAGGTATTAGGAGATCAAAAATCTGAGCTCGAGTTAAAGTTTTGTCCCACGCATCATAAAAACGTGTTAAAATTCAGTCTTGGTCCCCGAGGCACCCTAGAATCTGGCCCGAAAAACCCAAAATTTAAACGACCCATCATTTGTTATACGTGTTAGTCGTGGTATTGGGACATCTAAAAATCTGATCTCGAGTAAAAGTTTTGTCCGACGCATCAAAAAACACTTATCAAAATTCTGCCCCGGTCTCCCAGGCACCTTCGATTCCGGCCCGAAAAACCCAAAATTTAAACGACCCATCATTTGTTATACGTGTTAGTCGTGGTATTGGGACATCAAAATTCTGAGCTCGAGTTAAAGTTTTGTCCGACGCGTCAAAAAAACGTGTTAAAATTCAGTCCCTGTCCCCGAGGCACCCTAGAATTCGGCCCGAAAAACCCAAACTTTAAACGACACATGATTTGTTACGCGTTAGTTAGGGTATTGGGACATCAAAAATCTGAGCTCGAGTTAAAGTTTTGTCCGAGCATCATAAAAAAGTGTTAAAATTAAGTCCCGGTCCCCGAGGCACTCTAAAATCCGGCCGGAAAAACCCAAAATTTAAAAGACCCATCATATGTTATACGTGTTAGTTGGGGTATTGGGTCATCAAAAATTTGAGCTCGAGTTAAAGTTTTGTCTGACGCATCATAAAAACATGTTAAAATTCAGTCCCGGTCCCCGAGGCACCCTAGAATCTGGCCAGAAAAACCCAAAATTTAAACGACCCATCATTTGTTATACGTGGTAGTCGTGGTATTGACACATCTAAAAATCTGAGCTCGGGTAAAAGTTTTGTCCGACGCATCAAAAAACACTTCTCAAAATGCTGCCCCGGTCCCCGAGGCACCCTAGAATCTTTCCTGAAAAACCCAAAATTTAAAGGACCCATCATTTGTTATACGTGTTAGTCGTGGTATTGGGACATCTAAAAATCTAAGCTCGTGTAAAAGTTTTGTCCGACGCATCAAAAAACACTTGTCAATATTCTGCCCCGGTCCCCGTGGCACCCTAGAATCCGGCCCAAAAAACCCAAAATTTAAACAACCCATCATTTGTTATACGTGTTAGTTGAGGTATTAGGACATCAAAAATCTGAGCTCGAGTTAAAGTTTTGTCCGACGCATCATAACAACGTGTTAAAATTCAGTCCCGGTCCCCTAGGCACCCTAGAATCTGCTCGGAAAAACCCAAAATTTAAACGACCCATCATATGTTATACGTGTTAGTTGAGGTATTGGGACATCAAAAATCTGAGCTCGAGTTAAAGTTTTGTCCGACGCATCAAAAAAACGTGTTAAAATTCAGTCCCAGTCCCCTAGGCACCCAAGAATTCGGCCCGAAAAACCCAAAATTTAAACGACACATCATTTGTTATATGCATTAGTTAGGGTATTGGGACATCAAAAATCTGAGCTCGAGTTAAAGTTTTGTCCGACGCATCATAAAAACGTGTTAAAATTCAGTCCCGGTCCCTGAGACACCCTAGAATCCGGCCGGAAAAACCCAAAATTTAAACGACCCATCATATGTTATACGTGTTAGTTGGGGTATAGGGTCATCAAAAATCTGAGCTCGAGTTAAAGTTTTGTCCGACGTATCATAAAAACGTGTTAAAATTCAGTCCCGGTCCCCGAGGCACCCTAGAATCTGGCCCAAAAAACCCAAAATTTAAACGACCCATCATTTGTTATAAGTGTTAGTCGTGGTATTGGGTCATCAAAAATCTGAGCTCGAGTTAAAGTTTTGTCTGAAGCATCATAAAAACGTGTTAAAATTAAGTCCCGGTCCCCGAGGCACCCTAGAATCCGGCTCGAAAAACCCAAAATTTAAACGACCCATCATTTGTTATACGTGTTAGTCGTTGTATTGGGACATCAAAATTCTGAGCTCGAGTTGAAGTTTTGTCCGACGCATCAAAAAAACATGTTAAAATTCAGTCACGGTCCCCGAGGCACCCTAGAATTCGGCCCGAAAACCCAAAATTTAAACGACAAATCATTTGTTACACGTTAGTTAGGGTATTGGGACATCAAAAATCTGAGCTCGAGTTAAAGTTTTGTATGACGCATCATAAAAACGTTTTAAAATTCAGTCCTGGTCCCCGAGGCACCCTAGAATCCGCCTCGAAAAACCCAAAATTTAAACGACCCATCATTTGTTATACGTCTTAATCGTGGTATTGGGACATCTAAAAATCTGAGCTCGAGTTAAAGTTTTGTATGACGCATCATAAAAACGTTTTAAAATTCAGTCCTGGTCCCCGAGGCACCCTAGAATCCGCCTCGAAAAACCCAAAATTTAAACGACCCATCATTTGTTATACGTCTTAATCGTGGTATTGGGACATCTAAAAATCTGAGCTCGAGTAAAAGTTTTGTCCGACGCATCAAAAAACACTTGTCAAAATTCTGCCACGGTCCCCGAGGCACCCTAGAATCCGGCCCGAAAAACCCAAAATTTAAACGACCAATCATTTGTTATACGTGTTAGTCGTGGTATTGGGACATCAAAATTCTGAGCTCGAGTTAAAGTTTTGTCCGACGCATCAAAAAAACTTGTCAAAATTCTGTCCCGGTCCCCGAGGCACCTTAGAATTCGGCCCGAAAAACCCAAAATTTAAACGACACATCATTTGTTATACGCGTTAGATAGGGTATTGGGACATCAAAAATCTGAGCTCGAGTAAAAGTTTTGTCCGACGCATCATAAAACCGTGTTAAAATTCAGTCCCGGTCCCCGAGGCACCCTAGAATCCGGCCCGAAAAACCCAAAATTTAAACCACCTATCATTTGTTATACGCGTGAGTTAGGGTATTGGGACATTAAAAATCTATGCTCGGGTTTAAGTTTTGTCCGACGCATCATAAAAACGTGTTAAAATTCAGTCCCGGTGCCCGAGTAACCCTAGAATCCGGCCGGAAAAACCCAAAATTTAAACGACACATCATTTGTTATACGCGTTAGTTAGGGCATTGGGACATCAAAAATTCTGAGCTCGAGTTAAAGTTTTGTCCCACGCATCAAAAAAACGTGTTAAAATTCAGTCCCGGTCCCCGAGGCACCCTAGAATTCGGCCCGAAAAACCCAAAATTTAAACGACACATCATTTGTTATACGCGTTAGTTAGGGCATTGGGACATCAAAAATCTGAGCTCGAGTTAAAGTTTACTCCGACGCATCATAAAAACGTTATAAAATTCAGTCCTGGTCCCCGAGGCACCCTAGAATCGGGCCCGAAAAACCCAAAATTTAAACGACCCATAATTTGTTATACGTGTTAGTCGTGGTATTGGGACATCTAAAAATCTGAGCTCGAGTAAAAGTTTTGTCTGACGCATCAAAAAACACTTGTCAAAATTCTGCCCCAGTCCCGGAGGCACCCTAGAATCCGGCCAGAAAAACCCAAAATTTAAGCGACCCATCATTTGTTATACGTGTTAGTCGTGGTATTGGGACATCTAAAAATCTGAGCTCGAGTAAAAGTTTTGTCTGACGCATCAAAAAACACTTGTCAAAATTCTTCCCCGGTCCCCGAGGCACCGTAGAATCCGGCCCGAAAAACCCAAAATTTAAACGACCCGTCATTTGTTATACTTGTTAGTCGTGGTATTAGGAAATCTAAAAATCTGAGCTCGAGTAAAAGTTTTGTCCAACGCATCAAAAAAACGTGTTAAAATTCAGTCCTTGTCCCCGAGGCACCCTAGAATCCGGCCCGAAAAACCCAAAATTTAAACGACCCATCATTTGTTATACGTGTTAGTCGGGGTATTGGGACATCAAAATTCTGAGCTCGAGTTAAAGTTTTGTCCGACGCATCAAAAAAACTTGTCAAAATTCTGTCCCGGTCTCCGAGGCACCCTAGAATTCGGCCCGAAAAACCCAAAATTTAAACGACACATCATTTGTTATACACGTTAGTTACGGTATTGGGACATCAAAAATCTGAGCTCGAGTTAAAGTTTTGTCTGACGCATCATAAAAACGTTTTAAAATTCAGTCCTGGTCCCCGAGGCACCCTATAATCCGCCCCGAAAAACCCAAAATTTAAACGACCCATCATTTGTTATACGTGTTAGTCGTGGTATTGGGTCATCTAAAAATCTGAGCTCGAGCAAAAGTTTTGTCCGACGGTTCAAAAAACACTTGTAAAAACTCTGCCCCGGTCCCCGAGGCATCCTAGAATCTTGCCAGAAAAACCCAAAATTTAAACGACCCATCATTTGTTATACGTGTTAGTCCTGGTATTGGGACATCAAAATTCTGAGCTCGAGTTAAAGTTTTATCTGACTCATCAAAAAAACGTGTTAAAATTCAGTCCCGGTCCCCGAGGCACCCTAGAATTCGGCCCGAAAAATCCAAAATTTAAACGACACATCATTTATTATACGCATTATTTAGGGTATTGGGACATCAAAAATCTGAGCTCGAGTTAAAGTTTGGTCCGACGCATCATAAAAACTTGTTAAAATTCAGTCCCGGTCCGCGAGGCACCCTAGAATCCGGCCCCAAAAACCCAAAACTTAAACGACCCATCATTTGTTATAAATGTTAGTTGGGGTATTGGGACATCAAAAATCTATGCTCGTGTTAAAGTTTTGTCTGACGCATCATAAAAACGTGTTAAAATTGAGTCCCGGTCCCCGAGGCACCCTAGAATCAGGCCCGAAAAACCAAAAATTTAAACGACCTATCATTTCTTATACTTGTTAGTTGGGGTATTGGGACATCAAAATCTATGCTCGTCTTAAAGTTTTGTCCGACGCATCATAAAAATGTTTTAAAATTCAGTCCCGGTCCCCGAGGCACCCTAAAATCCGGCCAGAAAAACCCAAAATTTAAACGACCCATCATTTGTTATACTTGTTAGTTGGGGTATTGGGACATCAAAAATCTATGCTAGTGTTAAAGATTTGTCCGACGCATCATAAAAACGTGTTAAAATTCAGTCCCAGTCCCGGAGGCACCCTAGAATCCGGCCCGAAAAACCCAAAACTTAAACGACCCATCATTTGTTATACGTGTTGATCGTGGTATTGGGACATCCGAAATCTGAGCTCGTGTTAAAGTTTAGTCCGACGCATAAAAAAACTTGTTAAAATTCAGTCCCGGTCCCCGAGGCACCCTAGAATCTGGCCCCAAAAACCCAAAATTTAAACGACCTATCATTTGTTATAAGTGTTAGATAAGGGTATTGGGACATCAAAAATCTGAGCTCGAGTTAATGTTTTGTCCGACGCATCATAAAAACTTGTTTAAATTCTGCCCCGGTCTCCGAGGCACCCTAGAATCCGGCCCGAAAAACCCAAAATTGAAACGACCCATCATTTTTTATACGTGTTAGTTGGGGTATTGGGACATCAAAATTCTGAGCTCGAGTTAAAGTTTTGTCCCACGCATCAAAAAAACGTGTTAAAATTCAGTCCCAGTCCCCTAGGCACCCAAGAATTCGGCCCGAAAAACCCAAAATTTAAACGACACATCATTTGTTATATGCATTAGTTAGGGTATTGGGACATCAAAAATCTGAGCTCGAGTTAAAGTTTACTCCGACGCATCATAAAAACGTTTTAAAATTCAGTCCCGGTCCCCGAGGCACCCTAGAATCTGGCCCCAAAAACCCAAAATTTAAACGACCTATCATTTGTTATAAGTGTTAGATAAGGGTATTGGGACATCAAAAATCTGAGCTCGAGTTAATGTTTTGTCCGACGCATCATAAAAACTTGTTTAAATTCTGCCCCGGTCTCCGAGGCACCCTAGAATCCGGCCCGAAAAACCCAAAATTGAAACGACCCATCATTTTTTATACGTGTTAGTTGGGGTATTGGGACATCAAAATTCTGAGCTCGAGTTAAAGTTTTGTCCCACGCATCAAAAAAACGTGTTAAAATTCAGTCCCGGTCCCCGAGGCACCCTAGAATTCAGCCCGAAAAACCCAAAATTTAAACGACACATCATTTGTTATACGCGTTAGTTAGGGAATTGGGACTTCAAAAATCTGAGCTCGAGTTAAAGTTTACTCCGACGCATCATAAAAACGTTTTAAAATTCAGTCCTGGTCCCCGAGGCACCCTAGAATCCGGCCCGAAAACCCCAAAATTTAACAACCCATCATTTGTTATAGGTGTTAGTCGTGGTATTGGGACATCTAAAAATCTGTGCTCGAGTAAAAGTTTTGTCCGACGCATCAAAAAACACTTGTTAAAATTCTGCCCCGGTCCCCGAGGCACCCTAGAATCGGGCCCGAAAAACCCAAAATTTAAACGACCCATAATTTGTTATACGTGTTAGTCGTGGTATTGGGACATCTAAAAATCTGAGCTCGAGTACAAGTTTTATCTGACGTATCAAAAAACACTTGTCAAAATTCTTCCCCGGTCCCCGAGGCACCCTAGAATTCGGCCCGAAAAACCCAAAATTTAAACGACCCGTCATTTGTTATACTTATTAGTCGTGGTATTAGGAAATCTAAAAATCTGAGCTCGAGTAAAAGTTTTGTCCAACGCATCAAAAAAACGTGTTAAAATTCAGTCCTTGTCCCCGAGGCACCCTAGAATCCGGCCCGAAAAACCCAAAATTTAAACGACCCATCATTTGTTATACGTGTTAGTCGGGGTATTGGGACATCAAAATTCTGAGCTCGAGTTAAAGTTTTGTCCGACGCATCAAAAAAACTTGTCAAAATTCTGTCCCGGTCCCCGAGGCACCCTAGAATTCGGCCCGAAAAACCCAAAATTTAAACGACACATCATTTGTTATACACGTTAGTTAGGGTATTGGGACAACAAAAATCTGAGCTCGAGTTAAAGTTTTGTCTGACGCATCATAAAAACGTTTTAAAATTCAGTCCTGGTCCCTGAGGCATCCTAGAATCCGCCCCGAAAAACCCAAAATTTAAACGACCCATCATTTGTTATACGTGTTAGTCGTGGTATCGGGTCATCTAAAATTCTGAGCTCGAGCAAAAGTTTTGTCCGACGGTTCAAAAAACACTTGTTAAAAATCTGCCCCGGTCCTTGAGGCACCCTAGAATCTTGCCAGAAAAACCCAAAATTTAAACGACCCATCATTTGTTATACGTGTTAGTCCTGGTATTGGGACATGAAAAATCTGAGCTCGAGTTAAAGTTTTGTCCGACGCATCATAAAAACCTGTTAAAATTCAGTCCCGGTCCGCGAGGCACCCTAGAATCCGGCCCCAAAAACCCAAAACTTAAACGACCCATCCTTTGTTATAAATGTTAGTTGGGGTATTGGGACATCAAAAATCTATGCTCGTGTTAAAGTTTTTTCTGACGCATCATAAAAACGTGTTTAAATTTAGTCCCAGTCCCCGAGGCACCCTAGAATCCGGCCCGAAAAACCCAAAATTTAAACGACCAATCATTTCTTATACTTGTTAGTTGGGGTATTGGGACATCAAAATCTATGCTCGTCTTAAAGTTTTGTCCGACGCATCATAAAAACGTTTTAAAATTCAGTCCCGGTCCCCGAGGCACCCTAGAATACGGCCAGAAAAACCTAAAATTTAAACGACCCATCATTTGTTATACTTGTTAGTCGTGGTATTGGGACATCAAAATTCTGAGCTCGAGTTAAAGTTTTGTCTGACGCGTCAAAAAAACGTGTTAAAATTCAGTCCCGGTCCCTGAGGCACCCTAGAATTCGGCCCGAAAAATCCAAAATTTAAACGACACATCATTTATTATACGAGTTATTTAGGGGATTGGGACATCAAAAATCTGAGCTCGAGTTAAAGTTTACTCCGACGCATCATAAAAACGTTTTAAAATTCAGTCCTGGTCCCCGAGGCACCCTAGAATCTGGCCCGAAAACCCCAAAATTTAAACGACCTATCATTTCTTATACTTGTTAGTTGGGGTATTGGGACATCAAAATCTATGCTCGTCTTAAAGTTTTGTCCGACGCATCATAAAAACGTTTTAAAATTCAGTCCCGGTCCCCGAGGCACCCTAGAATCCGGCCAGAAAAACCTAAAATTTAAACGACCCATCATTTGTTATACTTGTTAGTTGGGGTATTGGGACATCAAAAATCTATGCTAGTGTTAAAGTTTTATCCGACGCATCATAAAAACGTGTTAAAATGCAGTCCCAGTCCCCGAGGCACCCTAGAATCCGGCCCGAAAAACCCAAAATTTAAACGACCCATCATTTGTTATACGTGTTGATCGTGGTATTGGGACATCCGAAATCTGAGCTCGTGTTAAAGTTTAGTCTGACGCATAAAAAAACGGGTTAAAATTCAGTCCCGGTCCCCGAGGCACCCTAGAATCTGGCCCCAAAAACCCAAAATTTAAACGACCTATCATTTGTTATAAGTGTTAGATAAGGGAATTGGGACATCAAAAATCTGAGCTCGGGTTAAAGTTTTGTCCGACGCATCATAAAAACTTGTTTAAATTCTGCCCCGGTCTCCGAGGCACCCTATTATCCGGCCCGAAAAACCCAAAATTGAAACGACCCATCATTTGTTATACGTGTTAGTTGGGGTATTGGGACATCAAAATTCTGAACTCGAGTTAAAGTTTTGTCCCACGCATAAAAAAAACGTGTTAAAATTCAGTCCCGGTCCCCGAGGCACCCTAGAATTCGGCCCGAAAAACCCAAAATTTAAACGACACATCATTTGTTATACGCGTTAGTTAGGGCATTGGGACATCAAAAATCTGAGCTCGAGTTAAAGTTTATTCCTACGCATCATAAAAATGTTTTAAAATTCAGTCCTGGTCCCCGAGGCACCCTAGAATCCGGCCCGAAAACCCCAAAATTTAATCACCCATCATTTGTTATAGGTGTTAGTCGTGGTATTGGGACATCTAAAAATCTGTGCTCGAGTAAAAGTTTTGTCCGACGCATCAAAAAACCCTTGTCAAAATTCTGCCCCGGTCCCCGAGGCACCCTAGAATCGGGCCCGAAAAAACCAAAATTTAAACGACCCATAATTTGTTATACGTGTTAGTCGTGGTATTGGGACATCTAAAAATCTGAGCTCGAGTACAAGTTTTGTCTGACGCATCAAAAAACACATGTCAAAATTCTGCCCCGGTCCCCGTGGCACCCTAGAATCCGGCCAGAAAAAAACAAAATTTAAGCGACCCATCATTTGTTATACGTGTTAGTCGTGGTATTGGGACATCTAAAAATCTGAGCTCGAGTAAAAATTTTGTCTGACGCATTAAAAAACACTTGTCAAAATTTTGCCCCGGTCCCCGAGGCACCCTAGAATCCGGCCCGAAAAACCCAAAATTTAAACGACCCGTCATTTGTTACACGTGTTAGTCGTGGTATTAGGAAATCTAAAAATCTGAGCTCGAGTAAAAGTTTTGTCCAACGCATCAAAAAAACGTGTTAATATTCAGTCCCGGTCCCCGAGGCACCCTAGAATCCGGCCCGAAAAACCCAAAATTTAAACGACCCATCATTTGTTATACGTGTTAGTCGTAGTATTGGGTCATCTAAAAATATGAGCTCGAGTAAAAGTTTTGTCCGACGTATCAAAAAACACTTGTCAAAATTCTGCCCCGGTCCTCGTGGCACCCTAGAATCCGGCCCGAAAAACCCAAAATTTAAACGACCCATCATTTGTTATACGTGTTAGTCGTGGTATTGGGACATCTAAAAATCTGAGCTCGAGCAAAAGTTTTGTCTAACGCATCAAAAAACACTTGTCAAAATTCTGCCCCGGTCCCCGGGGCACCCTAGAATCCGGCCTGAAAAACCCAAAATTTAAACGACCCATCATTTGTTATACGTGTTAGTCGTGGTATTGGGACATCAAAATTCTGAGCACGAGTTAAAGTTTTGTCCCCCGCATCAAAAAAACGTGTTAAAATTCAGTCCCGGTCCCCGAGCCACCCTAGAATTAGGCCCGAAAAATCCAAAATTTAAACGACACATCATTTGTTATATGCGTTATTTAGGGTATTGGGACATCACAAATCTGAGCTCGAGTTAAAGTTTTGTCTGACGCATCATAAAACGTGTTAAAATTGAGTCCCAGTCCCCGAGGCACCCTAGAATCCGGCCGGAAAAACACAAAATTTAAACGATTCATCATATGTTATACGTGTTAGTTGGGGTTTTGGGTCATCAAAAATCTCAGCTCGAGTTAAAGTTTTTTCCGACGCATTATAAAAACGTGTTAAAATTCAGTCCCAGTCCCTGAGGCACCCTAGAATCCGGCCCGAAAAACCCAAACTTTTAACGACCCATCATTTGTTATACGTGTTAGTCGTGGTATTGGGACATCTAAAAATCTGAGCTCGAGTAAATGTTTTGTCTGACGCATCAGAAAAAACTTGTCAAAATTCTGCCCCGGTCCCCGAGGCACCCTCGAATCCGGCCCGAAAAACCCAAAATTTAAACGACCCGTCATTTGTTACACGTGTTAGTCGTGGTATTAGGAAATCTAAAAATCTGAGCTCGAGTAAAAGTTTTGTCCAACGCATCAAAAAAACGTGTTAATATTCAGTCCCGGTCCCCGAGGCACCCTAGAATCCGGCCCGAAAAACCCAAAATTTAAACGACCCATCATTTGTTATACGTGTTAGTCGTAGTATTGGGTCATCTAAAAATATGAGCTCGAGTAAAAGTTTTGTCCGACGTATCAAAAAACACTTGTCAAAATTCTGCCCCGGTCCTCGTGGCACCCTAGAATCCGGCCCGAAAAACCCAAAATTTAAACGACCCATCATTTGTTATACGTGTTAGTCGTGGTATTGGGACATCTAAAAATCTGAGCTCGAGCAAAAGTTTTGTCTAACGCATCAAAAAACACTTGTCAAAATTCTGCCCCGGTCCCCGGGGCACCCTAGAATCCGGCCTGAAAAACCCAAAATTTAAACGACCCATCATTTGTTATACGTGTTAGTCGTGGTATTGGGACATCAAAATTCTGAGCACGAGTTAAAGTTTTGTCCCCCGCATCAAAAAAACGTGTTAAAATTCAGTCCCGGTCCCCGAGCCACCCTAGAATTAGGCCCGAAAAATCCAAAATTTAAACGACACATCATTTGTTATATGCGTTATTTAGGGTATTGGGACATCACAAATCTGAGCTCGAGTTAAAGTTTTGTCTGACGCATCATAAAACGTGTTAAAATTGAGTCCCAGTCCCCGAGGCACCCTAGAATCCGGCCGGAAAAACACAAAATTTAAACGATTCATCATATGTTATACGTGTTAGTTGGGGTTTTGGGTCATCAAAAATCTCAGCTCGAGTTAAAGTTTTTTCCGACGCATTATAAAAACGTGTTAAAATTCAGTCCCAGTCCCTGAGGCACCCTAGAATCCGGCCCGAAAAACCCAAACTTTAAACGACCCATCATTTGTTATACGTGTTAGTCGTGGTATTGGGACATCTAAAAATCTGAGCTCGAGTAAATGTTTTGTCTGACGCATCAGAAAAAACTTGTCAAAATTCTGCCCCGGTCCCCGAGGCACCCTCGAATCCGGCCCGAAAAACGAAAAATTTACACCACCCATCATTTGTTATACGTGTTAGTCGTGGTATTGGGACATCAAAATTCTGAGCTCGAGTTAAAGTTTTGTCTGACGCGTCAAAAAAACGTGTTAAAATTCAGTCCCGGTCCCCGAGGCACCCTAGAATTCGGCCCAAAAAATCCAAAATTAAACGACACATCATTTATTATACGCGTTATTTAGGGGATTGGGACATCAAAAATATGAGCTCGAGTTAAAGTTTTGTCCGACGCATCATAAAACGTGTTAAAATTGAGTCCCGGTCCCCGAGGCACCCTAGAATCAGGCCGGAAAAACCCAAAATTTAAACGACCCATCATATGTTATACGTGTTAGTTGGGGTATTGGGTCATAAAAAATGTGATCTCGAGTTAAAGTTTTGTCCGACGCATCATAAAAACGTGTTAAAATTTAGTCCCGGTCCACGAGACACCATAAAATCCGGCCCGAAAAACCCAAAATTTAAACGACCCATCATTTGTTATACGTGTTAGTCGTGGTATTGGGTCATCTAAAAATCTGAGCTCGAGCAAAAGTTTTGTCCGACGCATCAAAAAACACTTGTCAAAATTCTACCCCGGTCCCCGAGGCACCCTAGAATTCGGCCAGAAAAACCCAAAATTTAAACGACCCATCATTTGTTATACGTGTTAGTCGTGGTATTGGGACATCAAAATTCTGAGCTCGAGTTAAAGTTTTCTCTGACGCATCAAAAAAACGTGTTAAAATTCAGTCCCGGTCCCCGAGGCACCCTATAATTCGGCCCGAAAAATCCAAAATTTAAACGACACATCATTTATTATACGCGTTATTTAGGGTATTGGGACATCAAAAATCTGAGCTCGAGTTAAAGTTTTGTCCGACGCATCATAAAACGTGTTAAAATTGAGTCCCGGTCCCCGAGGCACCCTAGAATCCGGCCGGAAAAGCCCAAAATTTAAACGACCCACCATATGTGATACGTGTTAGTTGGGGTATTGGGTCATCAAAAATCTGATCTCGAGTTAAAGTTTTGTCCGACGCATCATAAAAACGTGTTAAAATTTAGTCCCGGTCCCCGAGGCACCCGCGAATCCGGCCCGAAAAACCCAAAATTTTAACGACCCATCATTTGTTATACGTGTTAGTCGTGGTATTGGGTCATCTAAAAATCTGAGCTCAAGCAAAAGTTTTGTCCGACGCATCAAAAAACACTTGTCAAAATTCTGCCCCGGTCCCCGAGGCACCCTATAATCTGGCCAGAAAAACCCAAAATTTAAACGACCCATCATTTCTTATACGTGTTAGTCGTGGTATTTGGACATCTAAATTCTGAGCTCGAGTTAAAGTTTTGTCCGACGCATCAAAAAAACGTGTTAAAATTCAGTCCGGGTTCCAGACGCACCCTAGAATCCGGCCCGAAAAACCCCAAATTTAAACGACACACTATTTGTTAAACGCGTTAGTTAGGGTATTGGGAAATCACAAATCTAAGCTCGACTTAAAGTTTTGTCCGACGCATCATAAAAACGTGTTAAAATTCAGATCCGGTCCCCGAGGCACCCTAGAATCCGGCCCGAAAAACCCAAAATTTAAACGACCCATCATTTGTTTTACGTGTTTGTCGTGGTATTGGGACATCCGAAATCTGAGCTCGAGTTAAAGTTTTGTCCGACGCATAAAAAAACGTCTTAAAATTCAGTCCCGGTCCCCGAGGCACCCTAGAATCCGGCCCCAAAAACCCAAAACTTAAACGACCCATCATTTGTTATAAATGTTAGTTGGGGTATTGGGACATCAAAAATATATGCTCGTGTTAAAGTTTTGTCCGACGCATCATAAAAACGTGGTAAAATTCAGTTCCGGTCCCCGAGGCAACGTAAAATCCGGCCCGAAAAACCCAAAATTTAAACGACCCATCATTTTGTATACGTGTTTGTTGGGGTATTGGGACATCAAAAATCTATGCTCGTGTTAAAGTTTTGTCCGACGCATCATAAAAACTTGTTAAAATTCAGTCCCAATCCGCGAGGCACCCTAGAATCCGGCCCCAAAAACCCAAAACTTCAACGACCCATCATTTGTTATAAATGTTAGTTGGGGTATTGGGACATAAAAAATCTATGCTCGTGTTAAAATTCAGTCTGACGCATCATAAAAACGTGTTAAAATTGAGTCCCGGTCCCCGAGGCACCCTAGAATCCGGCCCGAAATACCCAAAATCTATGCTTGTTAGTTGGGGTATTGGGACATCAAAATCTATGCTCGTCTTAAAGTTTTATCCGACACATCATAAAAACGTTTTAAAATTCAGTCCCGGTCCCAGAGGCACCCTAGAATCCGGCCCGAAAAACCCAAAATTTAAACGACCCATCATTTGTTATACGTGTTGATCGTGGTATTAGGACATCCGAAATCTGAGCTCGATTTAAAGTTTAGTCCGACGCATAAAAAAAACGTGTTAAAATTCAGTCCCGGTCCCCGAGGCACCCTAGAATCTGGCCCCAAAAACCCAAATTTTAAACGACCTATCATTTGTTATAAGTGTTAGATAAGGGTATTGGGACATCAAAAATCTGAGCTCGAGCTAAAGTTTTGTCCGACGCATCATAAAAACTTGTTTAAATTCTGCCCCGGTCTCCGTGGCACCCTAGAATCCGGCCCGAAAAACCCAAAATTGAAACGACCCATCATTTGTTATACGTGTTATTTGGGGTATTGGGACATCAAAAATATGAGCTCGAGTTAAAGTTCTGTCCGACGCATCATCAAAACGTGTTAAAATTCAGTCCCGGTTCCCGAGGCACCCTAGAATCCGGACCGAAAAACCCAAAATTTAAACGACCCATAATTTGTTATACGTGTTAGTTGGGGTATTTGGACATCAAAAATCTGAGCTCGAGTTAAAGTTTTGTCCGACGTATCATAAAAACGTGTTAAAATTCAGTCCCGGTCCCCGAGGCACCATAGAATCCGGCCCGAAAAACCCAAAATTTAAACGACCCATCATTTGTTATACGTGTTTGTCGTGGTATTGGGACATCCGAAATCTGAGCTCGAGTTAAAGTTTTGTTCGACGCATAAAAAAATGTGTTAAAATTCAGTCTCGGTCCCAAAGGCACCCTATAATCCGGTCCCAAAAACCCAAAATTTAAACGACACATCATTTGTTATACGTGTTAGTCGTGGTATTGGGACATCAAAATTCTGAGCTCGAGTTAAAGTTTTGTCCGACGAATCATAAAAACGTGTTAAAATTCAGTCCCTGTCCCCCGAGGCACCCTAGAATTCGGCCCGAAAAACCCAAAATTTAAACGACCCATCATTTGTTATACGTGTTAGTCGTGGTATTTGGACATCTAAATTCTGAGCTCGAGTTAAAGTTTTGTCTGACGCATCAAAAAAACGTGTTAAAATTCAGTCCTGGTTCCCGACGCACCCTAGGATCCGGCCCGAAAAACACCAAATTTAAACGACACACTATTTGTTAAACGCGTTAGTTAGGGTATTGGGAAATCAAAAATCTGAGCTCGAGTTAAAGTGTTGTCCGACGCATCATAAAAACGTGTTAAAATTCAGTTCCGGTCCCCGAGGCACCCTGGAATCCGGCCCGAAAAACCCAAAATTTAAACGACCCATCATTTGTTTTACGTGTTTGTCGTGGTATTGGGACATCCGAAATCTGAGCTCGAGTTAAAGTTTTGTCCGACGCATAAAAAAAACGTCTTAAAATTCAGTCCCGGTCCCCGAGGCACCCTAGAATCCGGCCCGAAAAACCCAAAATTTAAACGACCCATCATTTGTTATACGTGTTTGTCGTGGTATTGGGACATCCGAAATCTGAGCTCGAGTAAAAGTTTTGTTCGACGCATAAAAAAATGTGTTAAAATTCAGTCTCGGTCCCTAAGGCACCCTAGAATCGGGTCCCAAAAACCCAAAATTTAAACGACCTATCGGTTGTTATACGTGTTAGATAAGGGTATTGGGACATCAAAAATCTGAGCTCGAGTTAATGTTTTGTCCGACCCATCATTTGTTATAAATGTTAGTTGGGGTATTGGGATATCAAAAATCTATGCTCGTGTTAAATTTTTGTCCGACGCATCATAAAAACATGGTAAAATTCAGTCCCGGTCCCCGAGGCACCCTAGAATCCGGCCCGAGAAACCCAAAATTTAAACGACCCATCATTTGTTATACGTGTTAGTAGGCGTATTGGGACATCGAACATCTATGCTAGTGTTAAAGTTTTGTCCGACGCATCATAAAAAGTGTTAAAATTCAGTCCCAGTCCCCGAGGCACCCTAGAATCCGGCCCGAAAAACCCAAAATTTAAACGACCTATCATTTCTTATACTTGTTAATTGGGGTATTGGGACATCAAAAATCTATGCTCGAGTTAAAGATTTGTCCGACGCATCATAAAAACGTGTTAAAATTCAGTCCCGATCCCCGAGGCACCCTAGAATCCGGCCCGAAAAACCCAAAATTTAAACGACCCATCATATGTTATACGTGTTAGTTCGGGTATTGGGTCATCAAAAATATGAGCTCGAGTTAAAGTTTTGTCTGACGCATCATAAAAACGAGTTAAAATTTAGTCTCGGTCCCCGAGGCACCCTAGAATCCGGCCCGAAAAACCCAAAATTTAAACGACCCATCATTTGTTATACGTGTTAGTCGTGGTATTGGGTCGTCTAAAAATCTAAGCTCGAGCAAAAGTTTTGTCCGACGCATCAAAAAACACTTGTCAAAATTCTGCCCCGGTCGCCGAGGCACCCTAGAATCCGGCCAGAAAAACCCAAAATTTAAACGACACATCATTTGTTATACGTGTCAGTCGTGGTATTGGGACATCAAAATTCTGAGCTCGAGTTAAAGTTTTGTCCGACGAATCATAAAAACGTGTTAAAATTCATTCCTGGTCCCAATAGGCACCCTAGAATTCGGCCCAAAAAACCTAAAATTTAAACGACCCATTTTTATTTATACGTGTTAGTCGTGGTATTCGGACATCTAAATTCTGAGCTCGAGTTAAAGTTTTGTCCGACGCATCAAAAAAACGTGTTAAAATTGAGTTTCGGTCCCCGACGCACCCTAGAATCCGGCCCGAAAAACCCAAAATTTAAACGTCACATCATTTGTTATACGCGTTAGTTAGGGTATTGGGACATCAAAAATCTGAGCTTGAGTTAAAGTTTTGTCCGACGCATCATAAAAACGTGTTAAAATTCAGTCCCGGTCCCCGAGGCACCCTAAAATCCGGCCCCAAACACCCAAAATTTAAACGACCCATCATTTGTTATACGTGTTTGTCGTGGTATTGGGACATCCGAAATCTGAGCTCGAGTTAAAGTTTTGTCCGACGCATAAAAAAAACGTGTTAAAATTCAGTCCCGGTCCTAGAGGTACCCTAGAATCCGGCCCCAAAAACCCAAAACTTAAACGACCCATTATTTGTTATAAATGTTAGTTGGGGTATTGGGATATCAAAAATATATGCTCGTGTTAAAGTTTTGTCCGACGCATCATAAAAACGTTGTAAAATTCAGTCCCGGTCCCCGAGGCAACCTAGAATCCGGCCCGAAAAACCCAAAATTTAAACGACCCATCATTTGGTATACGTGTTTGTTGGGGTATTGGGACATCAAAAATCTTTGCTCATGTTAAAGTTTTGTCCGACGCATCATAAAAACGTGTTAAAATTCAGTCCCGGTCCCCCGAGGCACCCTTGAATTCGGCCCAAAAAACCCAATTTTTCAACGACCCATCATTTGTTATACGTGTTAGTCGTGGTATTGGGACATCTAAATTCTGAGCTCGAGTTAAAGTTTTGTCCGACGCATCAAAAAAACGTGTTAAAATTCAGTCCCGGTCCCTGACGCACCCTAGAATCCGGCCAGAAAAACTAAAAATTTATACGACACATCATTTGTTATACGCGTTAGTTAGGGTATTGGGACATCAAAAATCTGAGCTCGAGTTAAAGTTTTGTCCGAAACATTATAAAAAAGTGCTAAAATTCAGTCCCGGTCCCCGAGGAACCCCAGAATCCGGCCCGAAAAACCCAAAATTTAAACGACCCATCATTTGTTATATGTGTTTGTCGTGGTATTGGGACATCAAAAATCTATGCTCGAGTTAAAGTTTTGTCTGACGCATAAAAAAAACGTGTTAAAATTCAGTCCCGGTCCCCGAGGCACCCTAGAATCCGGCCCCAAAAACCCAAAATTTAAACGACCTATCATTTGTTATACGTGTTAGATAAGGGTATTGGGACATCAAAAATCTGAGCTCGAGTTAAAGTTTTGTCCGACGCATCATAAAAACGTGTTAAAATTCAGTTCTGGTCCTCGAGGCACCCTAGAATCCGGCCAGAAAAACCCAAAATTTAAACGACCCATCATTTGTTATACGTGTTAGTCGTGGTATTGGGACATCAAAATTCTGAGCTCGAGTTAAAGTTTTGTCCGACGCATAAAAAAAACGTGTTAAAATTCAGTCCCGGTCCCCGAGGCACCCTAGAATCCGGCCCGAGAAATTCAAAATTTAAACGACCAATCATTTGTTATACGTGTTAGTTGGGGTATTGGGATATCAAAAATCGGAGCTCGAGTTAAAGTTTTGTCCGACGCATCCAAAAACACTTGTTAAAGTTCTAGCCCGTCCTCGAGGCACCCTAGAATCCAGACCGAAAAACCCAAAATTTAAACGACCCATCATTTGTTATACGTGTTAGTTGGGGTATTGGGACATAAAAAATCTGAGCTCGAGTTAAAGTTTTGTCCGACGCATCATCAAAACGTGTTAAAATTCAGTCCCGGTTCCCGAGGCAGCCTAGAATCCGGATCGAAAAACCCAAAATTTAAACGACCCTTAATTTGTTATACGTCTTAGTTAGGGTATTTGGACATCAAAAATCTGAGCTCGACTTAAAGTTTTGTCCGACGCATCATAAAAACGTGTTAAAATTCAGTCCCGGTCCCTGAGGCACCCTAGCATCCGGCCAGAAAAACCCAAAATTTAAACGACCCATGATTTGTTATACGTGTTTGTCGTGGTATTGTGACATCCGAAATCTGAGCTCGAGTTAAAGTTTTGTCCGACGCATAAAAAAAAAGTGTTAAATTTCAGTCTCGGTCCCAGAGGCAACCTAGAATCTGGGCCTAAAAACCCAAAACTTAAACGACCCATCATTTGTTATAAATGTTAGTTGGGGTATTGGGACATCAAAAATCTATGCTCGTGTTAAATTTTTGTCCGACGCATCATAAAAACGTGGTAAAATTCAGTCTCAGTCCCAGAGGCACCCTATAATTCGGCCCGAAAAACCCAAAATTTAAATGACCCATCATTTGTTATACGTGTTAGTTGGGGTATTGGGACATCAAAAATCTGAGCTCGAGTTAAAGTTTTGTCCGACGCATAATAAAAACATGTTAAAATTCAGTCCCGGTCCCCGAGGCACCCTAGAATCCGGCCCGAGAAACCCAAAATTTAAACGACCAATCATTTGTTATACGTGTTAGTTAGGGTATTGGGACATCAAAAATCTGAGCTCGAGTTAATGTTTTGTCCAACGCATCCAAAAACACTTGTTAAACTTCTAGCTCGGTCCCCGAGGTACCCTAGAATCCGGACCGAAAAACCCAAAATTTAAACGACCCATAATTTGTTATACGTGTTAGTTGGGGTATTGGGACATCAAAAATCTATGCTCGAGTTAAAGTTTTGTTCGACACATCAAAAAAAGGTTTTAAAATTCAGTCCCGGCCCCCGAGGCACCCTAGAATTAGGCCCAAAAAACCCAAAATTTAACTGACCCATCATTTGTTATACATGTTAGTTGGGGTATTGGGACATCAAAAATCTGAGCTCGAGTTAATGTTTTGTCCAACGCATCCAAAAACACTTGTTAAACTTCTAGCTCGGTCCCCGAGGTACCCTAGAATCCGGACCGAAAAACCCAAAATTTAAACGACCCATAATTTGTTATACGTGTTAGTTGGGGTATTGGGACATCAAAAATCTATGCTCGAGTTAAAGTTTTGTTCGACACATCAAAAAAAGGTTTTAAAATTCAGTCCCGGCCCCCGAGGCACCCTAGAATTAGGCCCAAAAAACCCAAAATTTAACTGACCCATCATTTGTTATACATGTTAGTTGGGGTATTGGGACATCAAAAATCTGAGCTCGAGTTAATGTTTTGTCCGACGCATCATAAAAACGTGTTAAAATTCAGTCTCGGTCCCAGAGGCACCCTAGAATCCGGCCTGAAAAACCCAAAATTTAAACGACCCATCATTTTTTATACGTGTTTGTCGCGGTATTGGGACATCTGAAATATGAGCTCGAGTTAAAGTTTGTCCGACGCATAAAAAAAAACGTGTTAAAATTCAGTCCCGGTCCCCGAGGCACCCTAGAATCCGGCCTCAAAAACACCAAATTTAAACGACCTATCATTTGTTATACGTGTTAGATAAGGGTATTGGGACATCAAAAATCTGAGGTCGAGTTAAAGTTTTGTCCGACGCATCATAAAAACGTGTTAAAATTCAGTCTCGGTCCCCGAGGCACCCTAGAATCCGGCCCAAAAAACCCAAAATTTAAACGACCCATCATTTGTTATACGTGTTTGTCGTGGTATTGTGACACCCGAAATCTGAGCTCGAATTAAAGTTTTGTCCGACGCATAAAAAAAACGTGTTAAAATTGAGTCCCGGTCCCCGAGTCACCCTAGAATCTAGACATAAAAACCCAAAACTTAAACGACCCATCATTTGTTATAAATGTTAGTTGGGGTATTGGGACATCAAAAATATATGCTCGTGTTGAAGTTTTGTCCGACACATCATAAAAACGTGGTAAAATTCAGTCCCGGTCCCCGAGGCAACCTAGAATCCATCCCGAAAAACCAAAAATTTAAACGACCCATCATTTGGTATGCATGTTTGTTGGGGTATTGAGACATAAAAAATCTATGCTCGTGCTAAAGTTTTGTCCGACGCATCATAAAAACGTGTTAAAATTCAGTCCTGGTTCTTGAGGCACCCTAGAATCCGGCCCGAAAAACCCAAAATTAAACGACCCATCATTTGTTATACGTGTTAGTTGGGGTATTGGGACAATAAAAATCTATGCTCGAGTTAAAGTTTTGTCCGACGCATCATAAAAACGTGTTAAAATTCAGTCCCGGTCCCCGAGGCACCCTAGAATCCGGCCCGAAAAACCCAAAATTTAAATGACCTATCATCTCTTAAAGTTGTTAGTTGGGGTATTGGGATATCAAAAATCTATGCTCGAGTTAAAGTTTTGTCCGACGCATCATAAAAACGTGTTAAAATTCAGTCCCGATCCCCGAGTCACCTAAGAATCCGGCCCGAAAAACCCAAAATTTAAATGACCTATCATCTCTTATACTTGTTAGTTGGGGTATTGCGATATCAAAAATCTATGCTCGAGTTAAAGTTTTGTCCGACGCATCATAAAAACGTGTTAAAATTCAGTCCCGGTCCCCGAGGCACCCTAGAATCCAGCCCGAAAAACCCAAAATTTAAACGACCCATCATTTGTTATACGTGTTAGTTCGGGTATTGGGACATCAAAAATCTATGCGCGTGTTAAAGTATTGTCCGACGCATCATAAAAACGTGTTAAAATTCAGTCCCGGTCCCCGAGACACCCTAGAATCCGGCCTGAAAAACTCAAAATTTAAAGGACCTATCATTTATTATACTTGTTAGTTGGGGTATTGGGACATCAAAAATCTATGCTCGTTTTAAAGTTTTGTCCGACGCATCTTAAAAACGTGTTAAAATTCAGTCTCGGTCCCCGAGGCACCCTAGAATCCGGCCCGAAAAACCCAAAATTTAAACGACCCATCATTTGTTATACTTGTTAGTTGGGGTATTGGAACATCAAAAATCTATGCTCGTGTTAAAGTTTTGTCCGACGCATCATAAAAACGTGTTAAAATTCAGTCTCGGTCCCCGAGGCACCCTAGAATCCGGCCCAAAAAACCCAAAATTTAAACGACCCATCATTTGTTATACGTGTTTGTCGTGGTATTGTGACATCCGAAATCTGAGCTCGAGTTAAAGTTTTGTCCGACGCATAAAAAAAACGTGTTAAAATTGAGTCCCGGTCCTCGAGTCACCCTAGAATCCGGACCCAAAAACCCAAAACTTAAACGACCCATCATTTGTTATAAATGTTAGTTGGGGTATTGGGACATCAAAAATATATGCTCGTGTTAAAGTTTTGTCCGACACATCATAAAAACGTGGTAAAATTCAGTCCCGGTCCCCGAGGCAACCTAGAATCCATCCCGAAAAACCAAAAATTTAAACGACCCATCATTTGGTATACATGTTTGTTGGGGTATTGAGACATCAAAAATCTATGCTCGTGCTAAAGTTTTGTCCGACGCATCATAAAAACGTGTTAAAATTCAGTCCTGGTTCCTGAGGCACCCTAGAATCCGGCCCGAAAAACCCAAAATTAAACGACCCATCATTTGTTATACGTGTTAGTTGGGGTATTGGGACAATAAAAATCTATGCTCGAGTTAAAGTTTTGTCCGTCGCATCATAAAAACGTGTTAAAATTCAGTCCCGATCCCCGAGTCACCTAAGAATCCGGCCCGAAAAACCCAAAATTTAAATGACCTATCATCTCTTATACTTGTTAGTTGGGGTATTGCGATATCAAAAATCTATGCTCGTGTTAAAGTTTTGTCCAACGCATCATAAAAACGTATTAAAATTCAGTCCCGGTCCCCCGAGGCACCCTAGAATCCAGCCCGAAAAACCCAAAATTTAAACGACCCATCATTTGTTATACGTGTTAGTTCGGGTATTGGGACATCAAAAATCTATGCTCGTGTTAAAGTATTGTCCGACGCATCATAAAAACGTGTTAAAATTCAGTCCCGGTCCCCGAGGCACCCTAGAATCCGGCCTGAAAAACTCAAAATTTAAAGGACCTATCATTTGTTATACTTGTTAGTTGGGGTATTGGGACATCAAAAATCTATGCTCGTTTTAAAGTTTTGTCCGACGCATCTTAAAAACGTGTTAAAATTCAGTCTCGGTCCCCGAAGCACCCTAGTATCCGGCCCGAAAAACCCAAAATTTAAACGACCCATCATTTGTTATACTTGTTAGTTGGGGTATTGGAACATCAAAAATCTATGCTCGTGTTAAAGTTTTTTCCGACGCATCATAAAAACGTATTAAAATTCAGTCCCGGTCCACGAGGCACCCTAGAATCCGGCCCGAAAAACCCAAAATTTAAACGACCCATCATTTGTTATACGTGTTTGTCGTGGTATTGGGACATCCGAAATCTGAGCTCGTCTTAAAGTTTTGTCCGACGCATAAAAAAAACGTGTTAAAATTCAGTCTCGGTCGCCGAGGCACCCTAGAATCCGGCCAGAAAAACCCAAAATTTAAACGACCCATCATTTGTTATACGTGTTAGTTGAGGGATTGGGACGTCAAGAATCTGACCTCGAGTAAAAGTTTTTTCTGACGCATCAAAAAGCACTTATTTAAATTCTGCCCCGGTCTCCGGGGCACCCTAGAATCCGGCCCAAAAAACCCAAAATTTAAACGACCCATCATTTGTTATACGTGTTAGTTGGGGTATTGGGACATCAAAAATCTGAGCTCGAGTTAAAGTTTTGTCCGACGCATCATAAAAACGTGTTAAAATTCAGTCCCGGTCCCCTAGGCACCCAAGAATCTGGCCGAAAAACCCAAAATTTAAACGACCCATCATTTGTTATACGTGTTTGTCGTGGTATTGGGACATCCGAAATCTGAGCTCGAGTTAACGTTTTGTCCGACGCATAAAAAAAACGTGTTAAAATTCAGTCCCGATCCCTGAGGCACCCTAGAATCCGGCCCCAAAAACCCAAAATTTAAACGACCTATCATTTGTTATACGTGTTAGATAAGGGTATTGGGACATCAAAAATCTGAGCTCGAGTTAAAGTTTTGTCCGACGCAGCATAAAAACGTGTTAAAATTCAGTCCATGTCCCCGAGGCACCCTAGAATCCAGCCCGAAAAACCCAAAATTTAAACGACCCATCATTTGTTATTGTTGGGAGATTTCCGCAAGTGTACGGAGTCACTCATGTAGTAATAAAAAGATCGAACCCACAGAGAAACGCTAATTACTCATTTACGTTCATTGTTTACTTTATTCGTTTTCTCGAGGTTTATAGTTAAAACGATAATCCTTATTGATTTGGTTGATAAGAACACAACTTACTATACCATGCCACACTTACTTATACTTAAATTCACAAACTCACAAAGTTAAGGATTTACAAACTAATTCTTAAGCAAAGACAACAATTCATTTAAGCACGTAAACACAATATTGAATAAACTTGATATACTTAATCTAATCTCGATATAACTTATTCCGATCTCTCGATACATGCAAACAAGTTAACCACATATGAACATCAATTATATACTAACCGAACCTATTCGTATCAATATTATAACCGACTACAATCACACATGTAAAACTAGATTATAACCTAAGCAACCGAACCTATTCGTATCACAAGATTATAAGTTAATGATAAACACAAGTTATTATACTAAGCAACTATTCTTGATCCAAATTAATTACTTAGCATGCAAACTATCAATACAAGAACATAAGCATATGAAGAACATAAATCTCTTCATAACCTCAATATCATATTCATACAAGATGTAAACAGAAAATCAAAGTTGGACAGAACATAAACAACTATAAGCAAACAGGGTTGTCAATCCTTTTTACTCTACTCGGAAGGGTTGTCAAGCCTCGGGGCGTGTTAGTTGGGGTATTGGGACATCAAAAATCTATGCTCGAGTTAAAGTTTTGTCCGATGCATCATAAAAACGTGTTAAAATTCAGTCCCGGTCCCCGAGGCACCCTAGAATCCGGCCCGAAAAACCCAAAATTTAAACGATCCATCATTTGAATACGTGTTAGTTGGGGTATTGGGACATCAAAAATCTATGCTCGTGTTAAAGTTTTGTCCGACGCATCATAAAAACGTGTTAAAATTCAGCCCCGGTCCCCGAGGCACTATAGAATCCGCCCAAAAAAACCCAAAATTTAAACGACCTATCATTTGTTATACTTCTTAGTTGGGGTATTGGGACATCAAAAATATATGCTCGTGTTAAAGTTTTGTCCGACGCATCATAAAAACGTGTTAAAATTCAGTCCCGGTCCCCGAGGCACCCTAGAATCCGGCCCGAAAAATCCAAAATTTAAACCACCCATCATTTGTTATACTTGTTAGTTGGGGTATTGGGACATCAAAAATCTATGCTCGTGTTAAAGTTTTGTCCGACGCATCATAAAAACGAGTTAAAATTCATTCCCGGACCCCGAGGCACCGTAGAATTCGGCCCGAAAAACCCAAAATTTAAACGACACATCATTTGTTGTACGCGTTAGTTAGGGTATTGGGACATCAAAAATCTGAGCTCGAGTTAAAGTTTTGTCAGACGCATCATAAAAACGTATTAAAATTTAGTCCCGGTCCCCGAGGGACCCTAGACTCCGTCCCGAAAAACCCAAAATTTAAACGACCCATCATTTGTTATACGTGTTAGTTGGGGTATTGGGACATCAAAAATCTTTGCTCGAGTTAAAGTTTTATCCGACGCATCATAAAAACGTGTTAAAATTCAGTCCCTGTCCCCGACGCACCCTAGAATCAGGCCCGAAAAACCCAAAATTTAAACGACCCAGCATTTGTTATACGTGTATGTCGTGGTAATAGGACATCCGAAATATGAGCTCGAGTTAAAGTTTTGTCCTACGCATAAATAAAACGTCTTAAAATTCAGTCCTGGTCCCCGAGGCACCCTAGAATCCGGACAGAAAAAACAAAAATTTAAACGACCCTTCATTTGTTATACGTGTTAGTTGGGGTATTGGGACATCAAAAATCTATGCTCGAGTTAAAGTTTTGTCCGACTCATCATAAAAACGTGTTCAAATTCAGTCCCGGTCCCCGAAGCACCCTAGAATCCGGCCCGAAAAACCCAAAATTTAAACGACCCATCATTTGTTAGACGTGTTAGTTGGGGTATTGCGACATCAAAAATCTATGCTCGAGTGAAAGTTTTGTCCGATGCATCATAAAAACGTGTTAAAATTCAGTCCCGGTCCCCGAAGCACCCTAGAATCCGACCCATCATTTGTTTTACGTGTTTGTCGTGGTATTGGGACATCCGAAATCTGAGCTCGAGTTAAAGTTTTGTCCGATGCATAAAAAAACGTGTTAAAATTCAGTCACGGTCCCCGAGGCACCCTAGAATCCGGCCCGAAAACCCAAAATTTAAACGACCCATCATTTGTTATACGTGTTTGTCGTGGTATTGGGACATCTGAAATCTGAGCTCGAGTTAAAGTTTTGTCTGACGTATAGAAAAAGATGTTCAAATTCAGTCCCGGTCCGCGAGGCACCCTAGAATCCGGCCCGAAAATCCCAAAATTTAAACGACCCATCATTTGTAATACGTGTTATTCGTGGTATTGGGACATCTAGAAATTTCAGCTCGAGTAAAAGTTTTGTCCAACGCATCAAAAAACATGTTAAAATTCAGTCCCGGTCCCCGAGGCACCCTAGAATCCGGCCCGAAAAACCCAAAATTTAAACGACCCATTATTTGTTATACGTGTTTGTCTTGGTATTGGGACATACAAAATATGAGCTCGAGTTAAAGTTTTGTCCTACGCATAAATAAAACGTGTTAAAATTCAGTCCCGGTCCCCGAGGCACCCTAGAATCCGGCCCGAAAAACCCAAAATTTAAACGACCCATCATTTGTTAGACGTGTTAGTTGGGGTATTGCGACATCAAAAATCTATGCTCGAGTGAAAGTTTTGTCCGATGCATCATAAAAACGTGTTAAAATTCAGTCCCGGTCCCCGAGGCACCCTAGAATCCGGCCCGAAAAACCCAAAATTTAAACGATCCATCATTTGAATACGTGTTAGTTGGGGTATTGGGACATCAAAAATCTATGCTCGTGTTAAAGTTTTGTCTGACGCATCATAAAAACGTGTTAAAATTCAGTCCCGGTCCCCGAGGCACTATAGAATCCGCCCCAAAAAACCCAAAATTTAAACGACCTATCATTTGTTATACTTGTTAGTTGGGGTATTGGGACATCAAAAATATATGTTCGTGTAAAAGTTTTGTCCGACGCATCATAAAAACGTGTTAAAATTCAGTCCCGGTCCCTGAGGCACCCTAGAATCCGGCCCGAAAAATCCAAAATTTAAACGACCCATCATTTGTTATATGTGTTTGTCGTGGTATTGGGACATCCGAAATATGAGCTCAAGTTAAAGTTTTGTCCTACGCATAAATAAAACGTGTTAAAATTCAGTCCTGGTCCCCGAGGCACCCTAGAATCCGGACAGAAAAAACAAAAATTTAAACGACCCTTCATTTGTTATACGTGTTAGTTGGGGTATTGGGACATCAAAAATCTATGCTCGAGTTAAAGTTTAGTCCGACGCATCATAAAAACGGGTTAAAATTCAGTCCCGGTCCCCGAGGCACCCTAGAATCCGGCCCGAAAATCCCAAAATTTACACGACCCATCATTTGTAATACGTGTTTGTTGTGGTATTGGGACATCCGAAATCTAAGCTCGAGTTAAAGTTTTGTCCGACGCATAAAAAAAACGTGTTAAAATTCAATCCCGGTCCCCGAGGCACCCTAGAATCCGTCCCGAAAAACCCAAAATTTAAACGACCTATCATTTGTTATACGTGTTTGTCGTGGTTTTGGGACATCCGAATTCTGAGCTCGAGTTAAAGTTTTGTCCGACACATAAAAAAAAGGTGTTAAAATTCAGTCCTGGTCCCCGAGGCACCCTAGAATCCGGCCCGAAAAACCAAAAATTGAAACGACCCATCATTTGTTGTACGTGTTAGTTGGGGTATTGGGACATCAAAAATTTGAGCTCGAGTTAAATTTTTGTCCGACGCATCAAAAAACACTTGTTAATATTCTGCCCCAGTCCCCGAGGCACCCTAGAATCCGGACCGAAAAACCCAAAATTTAAACCACCTATGATTTGTTATACGTGTTAATTGGGGTATTGGGACATCAAAAATCTATGCTCGAGTTAAAGTTTTGTCCGACGCATCAAAAAAACGTGTTAAAATTCAGTCCCGGTCCCCGAGGCACCCTATAATTTGGCCCAAAAAACCCAAAATTTAACCGACCCATCATTTGTTAAACGTGTTTGTCGTGGTATTGGGACATCCGAAATCTGAGCTCGAGTTAAATTTTTGTCCGACGCATAAAAAAAACGTGTTAAAATTCAGTTCCGGTCCCCGAGGCACCCTTGAATCTGGACAGAAAAACCCAAAATTTAAACGACCCATCATTTATTAAACGTGTTTGTGCTGGTATTGGGACATCCGAAATCTAAGCTCGTGTTAAATTTTTGTCCGACGCATAAAAAAAAACGTGTTAAAATTCAGTCCCGGTCCCCGAGGCACCCTAGAATCCGGATAGAAAAACCCAAAATTTAAACGACCCTTCATTTGTTATACGTTTTAGTTGGGGTATTAGGAAATCAAATATATAGGCTCGAGTTAAAGTTTTGTCCTACGCATCATGAAAACGTGATAAAATTCTGCCCCGGTCCCCGAGGCACCCTAGAATCCGGCCCGAAAATCCCAAAATTTACACGACCCATCATTTGTTATACGTGTTTGTCGTGGTATTGGGACATCCGAAATCTGAGCTCGAGTTAAAGTTTTGTATTACGCATAAATAAAACGTGTTAAAATTCAGTCCCGGTCCCCGAGGAACCCTAGAATCCGGCCCGAAAAACCCAAAATTTAAACGAACCATCATTTGTTATACTTGTTAGTTGGGGTATTGGGACATCCAAAATCTATGCTCATGTTAAAGTTTTGTCCCACACATCATAAAAACGTGTTAAAATTCAGTCCCGGTCCCCGAGGCACCCTAGAATCCGGCCCGAAACACCCAAAATTTAAACAACCCATCATTTGTTATACGTGTTAGTTAGGGTATTGGGACATCAAAAATCTGAGCTCGAGTTAAAGTTTTGTCCGACGCATCATAAAAACGTGTTAAAATTCAGTCCCGGTCCCCGAGGCACCCTAGAATCCGGCCCAAAAATCCCAAAATTTACACGACCCATCATTTGTTATACGTGTTTGTCGTGGTATTGGGACATCCGAAATCTGAGCTCGAGTTAAAGTTTTGTCCGACGCATAAAAAAAACGTGTTAAAATTCAGTCCCGGTCCCCGAGGCACCCTAGAATCCGGCCCGAAAAACCCAAAATTTATACGACCCATCATTTGTTATACGTGTTTGTCGTGGTATTGGGACATCCGAATTCTGAGCTCGAGTTAAAGTTTTGTCCGATGCATAAAAAAAACGTGTTAAAATTCAGTCATGGTCCCCGAGGCACCCTAGAATCCGGCCCGAAAAACCCAAAATTTAAACGACCCATCATTTGTTGTACGTGTTAGTTGGGGTATTGGGACATCAAAAATTTGAGCTCGAGTTAAATTTTTTTGTCTGACGCATCAAAAAACACTTGTTTATATTCTGCCCCAGTCCCCGAGGCACCCTAGAATCCGGACAGAAAAACCCAAAATTTAAACGACCCATCATTTGTTATACGTGTTAGTTGGGTTATTGGGACATCAAAAATCTATGCTCAAGTTAAATTTTTGTCCGACGCATCAAAAAAACGTGTTAAAATTCAGTCCCGGTCCCCGAGGCACCCTATAATTCGGCCCGAAAAACCCAAAATTTTACCGACCCATCATTTGTTAAACGTGTTTGTCGTTGATGAACCCTGAGTATTTTTATTATGTCCAAACGTTTCAGAAGATGAAAAATTAAATTTATCCTATATACTTTGCATATTGACTAACAATTTTGTTAAGTGTTGGATAAGTTTTTCTCAGCAGATGCTGAATGAAATATCTCTGGTCGCTTGTTCTACTCAGAAGATATCAGAAGCTGAAGACAGAAGGCGTTGGTCAGAAGCTGGTACATCCGCTCTGAAGCTCTTGAAGTCTGCTTTTATTACCTCAGAAGTTCGTTCAAGCAACTAGAAGATAAAATTGATCAAGATCAGAAGCGCTAATGTAGATTTGAGAACCTTCAGAAGTTCTTTGTCACGGGTTTGGTTTAGCATTTAATGCTGTGTCAGTTGCATTTAATGCTAGGCGCCAAAAGTTCAAAAAGTTGTTTGAAGGGCGCGACTGTTTCACTACAAACAAAACCTGTCTCCTATCTCCTTGCAGCGCCGATCAAAATCAAATCAGTCCAAGTCAACTCCATCCTTTTTCTTACATCTCGTTCAAGATTAAGCAAAAGTACAAGTTGACAGGATAATGTGTTAGTGATCGTTTGAAAAAGATGACAAGAATAACGGCTTCTCTCCTCCATGTCATCTGTGAAGATTCAAATCCTCACAACGGTCATCTCCAAGACACTATATAAAGAAGCCAAGCTCCACTGCATCAACTACGAATGATTCAAGAGAGCTGAAATCTCAACGCACTGTTAATATCAAGAAAACAGAGCACAATTTCCATTCTCAATCTCTACTTAGCTTAGCTATTATTTTAGTGAGAGAGTGAAGAAAAACAAGTTCATAATAGGAATCTTGTAAACTGGTATCGTTTGTGATACTCAGTTAGATTAAAGAGAGAAATCTAGTTGAGATTAGAGTTGGGTGAGAAATCCAGAAAACAGAGTGTTTGTTGTTCTGGTGGAAATCCTTTAACTCTTTTTAGGCTAGTCAGAACTAAGTGAGAAATTAGCTTAAGTTCTGTTGATGAAAAGGAGCTTCTGAACTTGCCATAAAAGTTCTGAATAGTGGATTTATAAAATCTCTGGAGGCTGCGACCTCAGAGGACAAGACGTAGTCACAGGACTTCTGTGGCGAACTTGGATAAATTGAACTGTTCATCAGGACCTCCTGAATCTCTTTCTCCCTTCCTTATACTTGTTAAATTGCTTCTGTGTACTTGTTATATATTTAATGCTGAAACAGATTTACTCTTAAAATCACAAGTCACAGAACTTCTGTTGCTGAAAAGACAGAAACTGTCTTAAAGCAGAATATCCCTCAGAGGCTACTTCAATAAACTTGCCTCTGACTCTGAGGATTTTTGACTCTGAAAATTCGAGTTTCCTTAAAAAAACTCAAAAATATCAGTTTTCTGTTTAAACACCTATTCACCCCCCCCCCCCCCTCTAGGTGATTTTGTTCTTGTTAGGGCCAACAAGTGGTATCAGACCGAAGGTCACTTCGTATATTTACTAAAGATCTAACAATCTAAGTGTAAGATCCTATCAGAATCAATAGAGATGGCTAGTAGACACCAGCCTGAGAATTCTTCTCACTTCATTGTCCCAGAGGGATCCTCTACAACCAGACCTCCATTGTTCAATGGTGACAACTACTGTTATTGGAAAAAGAGAATGATGTATTTCATCCAAGCTCAGAATATAAGTGCTTGGTTTGTCATCAAAGATGGTGATTTCATTCCTACCAGAATGGAACCAGGTCTAGGGACTGTTGTTATCCCTCAGAGAGAATATTTAGATGATATTCTGAAAAAGCTCCAAACAAATGCTTCAGCAATAAATATGTTGCATTGTGCACTTACAGCCACTGAATATAACAAAGTTTCTTCTTGTGAAACAGCACAGGATATATGGAACAAGCTGGAAGTCACATATGAAGGAACAGGAAAAGTGAAGCAGTCTAAAGTGAACCAACTCATAAGAGAATATGAGTTATTTGAAATGCTTGACGAAGAATCTATCTCAGAAATGAATTCTAGATTCACCAAGATAGTCAATGACTTGAAGAGTTTGGGCAGAGACATTGAAGAGTCTGAAAGAGTGAAGAAGATTGTCATTGAAGAAGTTAAGGACTTGAGCTATTACTTGTATGATGAGCTCATTGGGTCCTTAATTGTCAAACCCGACCCTAAAAGAATCGGATATGACGGTGAGACAATATCTTAGACATACACTTGTCCAAAATAATGTCTCGAAAAGTAACCAAAACAACAAGAAGAACAATTCAAAACATCAATTTAGAAAATTCAATCTAAATCTGCCTACTAATGAACATTACACCAAAAACAAGTGTGAATCTCCATAATTTCACAACTATTATAATACATTGCCAAACTTACAAGACAAACATCAAACTCAACATTCAGTTTGAATATTACATAGATCACACCATATTCATATTACAAGATTTCGTACAACAACCCAAAATTTAAACCACCCATCATTTGTTATACTTGTTAGTTGGGGTATTGGGACATCAAAAATCTATGCTCGTGTTAAAGTTTTGTCCGACGCATCATAAAAACGAGTTAAAATTCATTCCCGGACCCCGAGGCACCGTAGAATTCGGCCCGAAAAACCCAAAATTTAAACGACACATCATTTGTTGTACGCGTTAGTTAGGGTATTGGGACATCAAAAATCTGAGCTCGAGTTAAAGTTTTGTCAGACGCATCATAAAAACGTATTAAAATTTAGTCCCGGTCCCCGAGGGACCCTAGACTCCGTCCCGAAAAACCCAAAATTTAAACGACCCATCATTTGTTATACGTGTTAGTTGGGGTATTGGGACATCAAAAATCTTTGCTCGTGTTAAAGTTTTGTCCGACGCATCATAAAAAAGTGTTAAAATTCAGTCCCGGTCCCCGAGGCACCTTAGAATCCGGACAGAAAAACCAAAAATTTAAACGACCCTTCATTTGTTATACGTGTTAGTTAGGGTATTGGGACATCAAAAATCTATGCTCGAGTTAAAGTTTTATCCGACGCATCATAAAAACGTGTTAAAATTCAGTCCCTGTCCCCGACGCACCCTAGAATCAGGCCCGAAAAACCCAAAATTTAAACGACCCAGCATTTGTTATACGTGTATGTCGTGGTAATAGGACATCCGAAATATGAGCTCGAGTTAAAGTTTTGTCCTACGCATAAATAAAACGTCTTAAAATTCAGTCCTGGTCCCCGAGGCACCCTAGAATCCGGACAGAAAAAACAAAAATTTAAACGACCCTTCATTTGTTATACGTGTTAGTTGGGGTATTGGGACATCAAAAATCTATGCTCGAGTTAAAGTTTTGTCCGACTCATCATAAAAACGTGTTCAAATTCAGTCCCGGTCCCCGAAGCACCCTAGAATTCGGCCCGAAAAACCCAAAATTTAAACGACCCATCATTTGTTAGACGTGTTAGTTGGGGTATTGCGACATCAAAAATCTATGCTCGAGTGAAAGTTTTGTCCGATGCATCATAAAAACGTGTTAAAATTCAGTCCCGGTCCCCGAAGCACCCTAGAATCCGACCCATCATTTGTTTTACGTGTTTGTCGTGGTATTGGGACATCCGAAATCTGAGCTCGAGTTAAAGTTTTGTCCGATGCATAAAAAAACGTGTTAAAATTCAGTCACGGTCCCCGAGGCACCCTAGAATCCGGCCCGAAAACCCAAAATTTAAACGACCCATCATTTGTTATACGTGTTTGTCGTGGTATTGGGACATCTGAAATCTGAGCTCGAGTTAAAGTTTTGTCTGACGTATAGAAAAAGATGTTCAAATTCAGTCCCGGTCCGCGAGGCACCCTAGAATCCGGCCCGAAAATCCCAAAATTTAAACGACCCATCATTTGTAATACGTGTTATTCGTGGTATTGGGACATCTAGAAATTTCAGCTCGAGTAAAAGTTTTGTCCAACGCATCAAAAAACATGTTAAAATTCAGTCCCGGTCCCCGAGGCACCCTAGAATCCGGCCCGAAAAACCCAAAATTTAAACGACCCATTATTTGTTATACGTGTTTGTCTTGGTATTGGGACATACAAAATATGAGCTCGAGTTAAAGTTTTGTCCTACGCATAAATAAAACGTGTTAAAATTCAGTCCCGGTCCCCGAGGCACCCTAGAATCCGGCCCGAAAAACCCAAAATTTAAACGACCCATCATTTGTTAGACGTGTTAGTTGGGGTATTGCGACATCAAAAATCTATGCTCGAGTGAAAGTTTTGTCCGATGCATCATAAAAACGTGTTAAAATTCAGTCCCGGTCCCCGAGGCACCCTAGAATCCGGCCCGAAAAACCCAAAATTTAAACGATCCTTCATTTGAATACGTGTTAGTTGGGGTATTGGGACATCAAAAATCTATGCTCGTGTTAAAGTTTTGTCTGACGCATCATAAAAACGTGTTAAAATTCAGTCCCGGTCCCCGAGGCACTATAGAATCCGCCCCAAAAAACCCAAAATTTAAACGACCTATCATTTGTTATACTTGTTAGTTGGGGTATTGGGACATCAAAAATATATGCTCGTGTAAAAGTTTTGTCCGACGCATCATAAAAACGTGTTAAAATTCAGTCCCGGTCCCCGAGGCACCCTAGAATCCGGCCCGAAAAATCCAAAATTTAAACGACCCATCATTTGTTATATGTGTTTGTCGTGGTATTGGGACATCCGAAATATGAGCTCAAGTTAAAGTTTTGTCCTACGCATAAATAAAACGTGTTAAAATTCAGTCCTGGTCCCCGAGGCACCCTAGAATCCGGACAGAAAAAACAAAAATTTAAACGACCCTTCATTTGTTATACGTGTTAGTTGGGGTATTGGGACATCAAAAATCTATGCTCGTGTTAAAGTTTAGTCCGACGCATCATAAAAACGGGTTAAAATTCAGTCCCGGTCCCCGAGGCACCCTAGAATCCGGCCCGAAAATCCCAAAATTTACACGACCCATCATTTGTAATACGTGTTTGTTGTGGTATTGGGACATCCGAAATCTAAGCTCGAGTTAAAGTTTTGTCCGACGCATAAAAAAAACGTGTTAAAATTCAATCCCGGTCCCCGAGGCACCCTAGAATCCGTCCCGAAAAACCCAAAATTTAAACGACCTATCATTTGTTATACGTGTTTGTCGTGGTTTTGGGACATCCGAATTCTGAGCTCGAGTTAAAGTTTTGTCCGACACATAAAAAAAAGGTGTTAAAATTCAGTCCTGGTCCCCGAGGCACCCTAGAATCCGGCCCGAAAAACCAAAAATTGAAACGACCCATCATTTGTTGTACGTGTTAGTTGGGGTATTGGGACATCAAAAATTTGAGCTCGAGTTAAATTTTTGTCCGACGCATCAAAAAACACTTGTTAATATTCTGCCCCAGTCCCCGAGGCACCCTAGAATCCGGACCGAAAAACCCAAAATTTAAACCACCTATGATTTGTTATACGTGTTAGTTGGGGTATTGGGACATCAAAAATCTATGCTCGAGTTAAAGTTTTGTCCGACGCATCAAAAAAACGTGTTAAAATTCAGTCCCGGTCCCCGAGGCACCCTATAATTTGGCCCAAAAAACCCAAAATTTAACCGACCCATCATTTGTTAAACGTGTTTGTCGTGGTATTGGGACATCCGAAATCTGAGCTCGAGTTAAATTTTTGTCCGACGCATAAAAAAAACGTGTTAAAATTCAGTTCCGGTCCCCGAGGCACCCTTGAATCTGGACAGAAAAACCCAAAATTTAAACGACCCATCATTTATTAAACGTGTTTGTGCTGGTATTGGGACATCCGAAATCTAAGCTCGTGTTAAATTTTTGTCCGACGCATAAAAAAAAACGTGTTAAAATTCAGTCCCGGTCCCCGAGGCACCCTAGAATCCGGATAGAAAAACCCAAAATTTAAACGACCCTTCATTTGTTATACGTTTTAGTTGGGGTATTAGGAAATCAAATATATAGGCTCGAGTTAAAGTTTTGTCCTACGCATCATGAAAACGTGATAAAATTCTGCCCCGGTCCCCGAGGCACCCTAGAATCCGGCCCGAAAATCCCAAAATTTACACGACCCATCATTTGTTATACGTGTTTGTCGTGGTATTGGGACATCCGAAATCTGAGCTCGAGTTAAAGTTTTGTATTACGCATAAATAAAACGTGTTAAAATTCAGTCCCGGTCCCCGAGGAACCCTAGAATCCGGCCCGAAAAACCCAAAATTTAAACGAACCATCATTTGTTATACTTGTTAGTTGGGGTATTGGGACATCCAAAATCTATGCTCATGTTAAAGTTTTGTCCCACACATCATAAAAACGTGTTAAAATTCAGTCCCGGTCCCCGAGGCACCCTAGAATCCGGCCCGAAACACCCAAAATTTAAACAACCCATCATTTGTTATACGTGTTAGTTAGGGTATTGGGACATCAAAAATCTGAGCTCGAGTTAAAGTTTTGTCCGACGCATCATAAAAACGTGTTAAAATTCAGTCCCGGTCCCCGAGGCACCCTAGAATCCGGCCCAAAAATCCCAAAATTTACACGACCCATCATTTGTTATACGTGTTTGTCGTGGTATTGGGACATCCGAAATCTGAGCTCGAGTTAAAGTTTTGTCCGACGCATAAAAAAAACGTGTTAAAATTCAGTCCCGGTCCCCGAGGCACCCTAGAATCCGGCCCGAAAAACCCAAAATTTAAACGACCCATCATTTGTTATACGTGTTTGTCGTGGTATTGGGACATCCGAATTCTGAGCTCGAGTTAAAGTTTTGTCCGATGCATAAAAAAAACGTGTTAAAATTCAGTCATGGTCCCCGAGGCACCCTAGAATCCGGCCCGAAAAACCCAAAATTTAAACGACCCATCATTTGTTGTACGTGTTAGTTGGGGTATTGGGACATCAAAAATTTGAGCTCGAGTTAAATTTTTTTGTCCGACGCATCAAAAAACACTTGTTTATATTCTGCCCCAGTCCCCGAGGCACCCTAGAATCCGGACAGGAAAACCCAAAATTTAAACGACCCATCATTTGTTATACGTGTTAGTTGGGTTATTGGGACATCAAAAATCTATGCTCAAGTTAAATTTTTGTCCGACGCATCAAAAAAACGTGTTAAAATTCAGTCCCGGTCCCCGAGGCACCCTATAATTCGGCCCGAAAAACCCAAAATTTTACCGACCCATCATTTGTTAAACGTGTTTGTCGTTGATGAACCCTGAGTATTTTTATTATGTCCAAACGTTTCAGAAGATGAAAAATTAAATTTATCCTATATACTTTGCATATTGACTAACAATTTTGTTAAGTGTTGGATAAGTTTTTCTCAGCAGATGCTGAATGAAATATCTCTGGTCGCTTGTTCTACTCAGAAGATATCAGAAGCTGAAGACAGAAGGCGTTGGTCAGAAGCTGGTACATCCGCTCTGAAGCTCTTGAAGTCTGCTTTTATTACCTCAGAAGTTCGTTCAAGCAACTAGAAGATAAAATTGATCAAGATCAGAAGCGCTAATGTAGATTTGAGAACCTTCAGAAGTTCTTTGTCACGGGTTTGGTTTAGCATTTAATGCTGTGTCAGTTGCATTTAATGCTAGGCGCCAAAAGTTCAAAAAGTTGTTTGAAGGGCGCGACTGTTTCACTACAAACAAAACCTGTCTCCTATCTCCTTGCAGCGCCGATCAAAATCAAATCAGTCCAAGTCAACTCCATCCTTTTTCTTACATCTCGTTCAAGATTAAGCAAAAGTACAAGTTGACAGGATAATGTGTTAGTGATCGTTTGAAAAAGATGACAAGAATAACGGCTTCTCTCCTCCATGTCATCTGTGAAGATTCAAATCCTCACAACGGTCATCTCCAAGACACTATATAAAGAAGCCAAGCTCCACTGCATCAACTACGAATGATTCAAGAGAGCTGAAATCTCAACGCACTGTTAATATCAAGAAAACAGAGCACAATTTCCATTCTCAATCTCTACTTAGCTTAGCTATTATTTTAGTGAGAGAGTGAAGAAAAACAAGTTCATAATAGGAATCTTGTAAACTGGTATCGTTTGTGATACTCAGTTAGATTAAAGAGAGAAATCTAGTTGAGATTAGAGTTGGGTGAGAAATCCAGAAAACAGAGTGTTTGTTGTTCTGGTGGAAATCCTTTAACTCTTTTTAGGCTAGTCAGAACTAAGTGAGAAATTAGCTTAAGTTCTGTTGATGAAAAGGAGCTTCTGAACTTGCCATAAAAGTTCTGAATAGTGGATTTATAAAATCTCTGGAGGCTGCGACCTCAGAGGACAAGACGTAGTCACAGGACTTCTGTGGCGAACTTGGATAAATTGAACTGTTCATCAGGACCTCCTGAATCTCTTTCTCCCTTCCTTATACTTGTTAAATTGCTTCTGTGTACTTGTTATATATTTAATGCTGAAACAGATTTACTCTTAAAATCACAAGTCACAGAACTTCTGTTGCTGAAAAGACAGAAACTGTCTTAAAGCAGAATATCCCTCAGAGGCTACTTCAATAAACTTGCCTCTGACTCTGAGGATTTTTGACTCTGAAAATTCGAGTTTCCTTAAAAAAACTCAAAAATATCAGTTTTCTGTTTAAACACCTATTCACCCCCCCCCCCCCCCCCCCCTCTAGGTGATTTTGTTCTTGTTAGGGCCAACAAGTGGTATCAGACCGAAGGTCACTTCGTATATTTACTAAAGATCTAACAATCTAAGTGTAAGATCCTATCAGAATCAATAGAGATGGCTAGTAGACACCAGCCTGAGAATTCTTCTCACTTCATTGTCCCAGAGGGATCCTCTACAACCAGACCTCCATTGTTCAATGGTGACAACTACTGTTATTGGAAAAAGAGAATGATGTATTTCATCCAAGCTCAGAATATAAGTGCTTGGTTTGTCATCAAAGATGGTGATTTCATTCCTACCAGAATGGAACCAGGTCTAGGGACTGTTGTTATCCCTCAGAGAGAATATTTAGATGATATTCTGAAAAAGCTCCAAACAAATGCTTCAGCAATAAATATGTTGCATTGTGCACTTACAGCCACTGAATATAACAAAGTTTCTTCTTGTGAAACAGCACAGGATATATGGAACAAGCTGGAAGTCACATATGAAGGAACAGGAAAAGTGAAGCAGTCTAAAGTGAACCAACTCATAAGAGAATATGAGTTATTTGAAATGCTTGACGAAGAATCTATCTCAGAAATGAATTCTAGATTCACCAAGATAGTCAATGACTTGAAGAGTTTGGGCAGAGACATTGAAGAGTCTGAAAGAGTGAAGAAGATTGTCATTGAAGAAGTTAAGGACTTGAGCTATTACTTGTATGATGAACTCATTGGGTCCTTAATTGTCAAACCCGACCCTAAAAGAATCGGATATGACGGTGAGACAATATCTTAGACATACACTTGTCCAAAATAATGTCTCGAAAAGTAACCAAAACAACAAGAAGAACAATTCAAAACATCAATTTAGAAAATTCAATCTAAATCTGCCTACTAATGAACATTACACCAAAAACAAGTGTGAATCTCCATAATTTCACAACTATTATAATACATTGCCAAACTTACAAGACAAACATCAAACTCAACATTCAGTTTGAATATTACATAGATCACACCATATTCATATTACAAGATTTCGTACAACAACCCAACTTCTACAACGAAAAACAAACTTATTTACTAACTTAAACATATCAATATATACATATCCACAAGTGCATGATGATGTGCAATACCCTAGTAGACGACTTGCTCGCTCGTAACCGAATCCAAACCTCGAACTAGTGACGAGTACCTCCCTCGGTACCTTGAACTTCCTCGCCTAAAAACATTAAAACATTTGAAAAGATGAGACAGAAATCTCAATAAGCAACAATCAACTATGAAAATAGAATACTTAAAATAGCTCTATAGATATACCATGAAAAATATCAGAAATAGATAACGAAAACTTGAGCTTGTAAACATAGTTTTATAAACACAATATTAACCAAAACTTTACAACTTTCACATCAAAAGCAATAAGATTTCAAACTTGTAACATTGTATCCATTCCAGATTATCCCCCATGTGATTCCATCCACAACTCATAAGCAAATTCGAGACGTCTCTATAACTATGCCAATGCATATCCCGTATGGTCTTACCCGCCTCCTCATTGCCATACCCAATAGGTCTTTATCAAACTGTGTACACAGGCCACATTCCTAACTGAATATGGTCTTTCAACAACATAATCACCATTCCGGATAACTCTAGATGGATACTAAAACATTTCTCAACATCAAAACTCATCAAATCATCTCTTTAGCATAAAATCAGAATCATATATATATCAAATAATACTCCTTCAAAACATATTGAATCTGTGACATAAAGATCAAATCATCACAAAAACACTTCAATTTACACTTCAAAACGTCATGCAACGCTTAGTTCACCAATTCCTCCAAATCAGATTTGCAAAAGAGCTAAACCCTTGAATATAGTTTGAGATCAAATCAACAAGATCCCCACTGATATATACACATATATATGTACCCAAAATCAGTATATAGTTGATAATTACTTACCTCTACCAGAAATCAAAAGAAAACACTCTAAGGACTCAATTCTGCCCCAAGATGTTTTCAGTTCGTTCTCCCTCCACAGACCTTCAACTCCAAATTCCTTTGGTGGAAACTTAGGTCTATATGTCTAGAAGCTACGGTTAAAATTTCGCGACTTTACGTCAAGTACAACTCCGGATATAGCGAAAATGGTGGGACTGGTCAGTTTGAACGAAATGGAAGAAAGGAAGAGAAATGAGATGATGATTTCGTTTTTTGCTGATTCAAATGGATGATTCTGGAATTTATAGTACCAAGGATAGGTAAATATCATTCCAAGTCCTCCAACTTTTAACCTCTTTTAAAAAGTCCATCGAACTTTTGATTTATAGCTAAAACCGGAAATTGTCTTCCTAACTATGTATACTTCACTTAATCGATTCCTACCCCAATATAAAGGCATAACATAATCTAATGATAAAGTATTAACTATGAAATAAGGGCACAGATGTCACATTCTCCCCACCTAAGGAAATTTCGTCCCGAAATTATACTTACTCGATGAGGTGAACAAATGCGGATATTGATGTCTCATATCCTCTTCTCTTTCCCAAGTTGCTTCCTCTCGCGAATGTCTATGCCATAAAACCTTCACAAATGGTACAATCTTGTTCCTTAACACCTTTTCTTCTTTCGCCAAGATTGCTACCGGTTCTTCCTTATACGATAAGTCTCCAGATAGTTCAATCGGTTGTTCTTGTATAATATGACTAGGATCACTTCTATATCTCCGAAGCATGGACACGTGAAATACATCATGTATGTTAGAAAGATTCTGAGGCAACTGCAAACGATATGCAACAGGTCCGATTCTTTCAACTATCTCATATGGACCGATGAATCTAGGACTCAACTTCCCTTTCTTACCGAATCGAAGTAGACCCTTCCATGGTGAAACTTTGAGAAATACTTTATCTCCCACATCGTACTCAATCGGTCTTCTTTTCAAATCTGCATAACTCTTTTGTCTATCTTGAGCTTCTTTCAAACTTTGCTGAATAATCTTTATCTTTTCAGTTGTCTCTTGCACTAACTCAGGCCCTAATAACTGCCTCTCACCTACCTCGGACCAACACAATGGTGTTCTACATCTTCTTCCATATAAGGCTTCATAAGGTGCCATATCAATGCTGGATTGATAACTGTTATTATATGCAAATTCCATCAAAGGCAAATGCACATCCCAACTGCCATGGAAATTCAGAATACTACCTCTTAACATATCTTCTAAAGTTTGAATGGTACGTTCACTTTGACCATCTGTTTGTGGGTGGAAGGCTGTACTAAAATTCAACTTTGTTCCTAGAGCATTCTGGAAACTAGGCCAAAATCTAGAGGTAAATCGAGGATCTCTATCAGACACAATAGAAACTGGCACGCCATGAAGTCTCACAATTTCCTTGACATACAATTGTGCTAACTTCTCTAAGGAAAATGATACTTTCACCGGAAGAAAATGGGCTGATTTTGTTAATCTATCCACAATAACCCATATAGAATCATTACCATGTTGTGTACGTGGCAATCCACTAACAAAGTCCATAGTAATATGCTCCCACTTCCATTCAGGAATAGCAAGTGGTTGTAAAGTACCAGCGGGTCGTTGATGTTCTGCTTTAACCTGTTGACAACTTAAACATCTACTCACATATTCAGCTATTTCTCTCTTCATTCCTATCCACCAGAAATGTTCTCTAAGATTTCTATACATTTTAGTACTTCCAGGGTGCATTGCATAGGAAGAATCATGAGCTTCTTCTAATATCTCTATCTTAACATCGTTGACATTTGGAACACACATTCGATCCCCAAACATTAACATACCATCTTCTGTCAATCTGTACTCGGTGTTTCTTCCTTATTCTTGGAATACACCAAAATATCATCTATAAACACAATCACAAACATATCCAAGTAAGGTTTAAATATTCGGTTCATAAGATCCATGAATGCTGCTGGTGCATTAGTTAACCCGAATGGCATAACAAGAAACTCATAATGCCCGTATCGAGTTCTAAAAGCCGTTTTATCCACATCTTCTTCTCTGATTTTCAATTGATGATACCCCGTTCTCAAATCAATCTTTGAAAATATTGTTGCTCCTTGCAATTGATCAAACAAATCATCGATTCTAGGCAATGGGTACTTGTTACGAATAATAACCTTGTTCAACTGGCGGTAATCTATACACAGCCGCATCGTACCATCTTTCTTCTTCACAAACAACACTGGAGCTCCCCAAGGTGATACACTAGGTCGTATGTAACCTTTATCTAATAATTCTTGCAATTGGACCTTTAATTCTTTCATTTCTGCCGGTGCCATTCTATACGGTGCTAAAGATATAGGAGCAGTACCCGGTTGTAAATCAATTGCAAACTCTACTTCTCTCACTGGTGGTAGCCCTGGTATTTCATCTGGGAACACATCTGGATACTCATTCACAATTGGAACATCTTCTAGTTTGAGAGACTCTTTCTTACTATCTATCATATATGCCAAGAATGCTTCACACCCTTTCCTTAGCATTTTCGTAGCTGTCATTGCGGAGACTATACTTCTATGTACACCTTTCTCACCATGAAATACATACTTATCCCCACTAGCTAAAACAAGATTAACTCTCTTTTTACAACAATCTACTAAGGCTTGACACTTAGATAATGAATCCATACCCAGAAGTACATCAAAAGTTTGTATCATCAAAGGCACCAAATCAGCACATATGAAAGATTCTCCTAATTTTAACTCACAATTGGGATATACACGTGTGCATACTAGAGATTCTCCCGCAGGCATACTAACAATTAATTGTTCACGCATCAGTTTTGACTCCCAACTTACATCAAACATAAACAAAGGCGAAACAAAAGAATGTGTAGCCCCCGGATCAATAAGAACATAAGCATCTTTGCCAAATAAAGAAATCGTACCAGTGATGACATCTGCAGACGAAACAGCTTCCTGTGGAGTTAGAGCAAAAATTCTTGGTTGACCTCTATTTGATTGATTACCCTGATTTCCAGCTCCTAAAGAAGTATTACTTGCTCCTCTCCCAACACTACTACCTCTAACATTACCTCGACCATTTCCCCTTCTGGATGCATTACCTCTACTTCCTCTATCACTCTGTGTTCCTCTGCCTCTTCCAGCATTGTTCAGCTTTGGACAACTTGTTCGTATATGCCCTTCTTCACCGCACTCATAACACACAATGTTTCTTCTAGGTTCAACCAGCCTTCCAGATGGACAATCCTTTCTTACGTGACCGCTTCCTCCACACTGATAACACTCTAATGGTCTCTTCTTACACTCACCCGAATGAAATCTCCCACACTGAACACACTTCTGAGTATTACCACTACTAGCAACAGAAGGACTATAGGAAGCTTGGCTAATAGTATCAGATGCTCGAAATATATTACGACTCACCGGTGCTCCTCGAGTATTCTGACTCCGTATTTGACTACCTCGAAATTGAGATGACCCCCCTTTTTCAAACCTGAATCTCCCAGTATCCCCAGTTTGCTTCTGACCTTTCTCAGATTCTAATTTGCTCTTCAACTTCTCTTTTTGTATTGCTTTCTCCACCCAGCCTCGATAATGAGTACCCTCGTACAAACTCAATTCATTCTGGTAAAATACATTCAAACCATCTTTAAATCTTTCACATTTCACTTCCTCTGTAGGAAACCATTGACTTGCATAACGGTATAAATCATCAAACTTGTCTACATACTCCTTCACAGTCATAGTTCCCTGTTTCAAATTGAAGAACTCATTCCTTTTCGCTTTCTGAAATGATTCTGTCAAATATTCTCTCATGAATTCACGCTTGAAAACTTCCCAACACAAACCTTCTGGATATAAACCCTTGATTCTAGTTAACCATGTATCTGCTGGTCCATGTAACAAGCCAAACACAGTTCTCATTTTATCTCCCTCCCCTAACTGCATAGTACTAAAGGCTTTTTCTATTTCCTTAAGCCAATTATCAGCTTCCCCAGACTCAATGGTACCTCTAAAATCAAATGCCCCACAATTTTTAGCATCCTCTATAATTTCACTAGGCCTTCGACGTGCCTCACGTGTTTCCATCAATGTTACTAAGGCTTCCACTAAAGTTTGGGGTTCAAGCTGCAAAATTTGTGGAACTTGTGGATTCGCAGCTTGTTGAGCCACGGGTGGTACGGCTTGTTCATATTGAGGAGGTATTGGTGGAGGATTAATAGGCTGATGTGGTGGTGAGGGTTGTCTTTGAGGTGGTACAACTGGTGGAACTCTAGCATCAGAGGCCTCACTATCCCCTATACCATCGTGTCCCACTCTTAATTCACTTGTTTCCTCATTTCTACCTCTACCCCTATTCTGAGGTCGTCGGCCGCGAGCTCGTCTTCGATGCATCTATATGAAAAACACACTAATTATACATATATTTATTACATGATATGCATGAAAATGTATGCAACACATCAGTTACAAATAAGCATATCACACTTAGCACTTTACATGTAATCCACACTTCTATCCAAAAACGAAACCTAGAGCTCTGATACCAAGTTGTCAAACCCGACCCTAAAAGAATCGGATATGACGGTGAGACAATATCTTAGACATACACTTGTCCAAAATAATGTCTCGAAAAGTAACCAAAACAACAAGAAGAACAATTCAAAACATCGATTTAGAAAATTCAATCTAAATCTGCCTACTAATGAACATTACACCAAAAACAAGTGTGAATCTCCATAATTTCACAACTATTATAATACATTGCCAAACTTACAAGACAAACATCAAACTCAACATTCAGTTTGAATATTACATAGATCACACCATATTCATATTACAAGATTTCGTACAACAACCCAACTTCTACAACGAAAAACAAACTTATTTACTAACTTAAACATATCAATATATACATATCCACAAGTGCATGATGATGTGCAATACCCTAGTAGACGACTTGCTCGCTCGTAACCGAATCCAAACCTCGAACTAGTGACGAGTACCTCCCTCGGTACCTTGAACTTCCTCGCCTAAAAACATTAAAACATTTGAAAAGATGAGACATAAATCTCAATAAGCAACAATCAACTATGAAAATAGAATACTTAAAATAGCTATATAGATATACCATGAAAAATATCAGAAATAGATAACGAAAACTTGAGCTTGTAAACGTAGTTTTATAAACACAATATTAACCAAAAATTTACAACTTTCACATCAAAAGCAATAAGATTTCAAACTTGTAACATTGTATCCATTCCAGATTATCCCCCATGTGATTCCATCCACAACTCATAAGCAAATTCGAGACGTCTCTATAACTATGCCAATGCATATCCCGTATGGTCTTACCCGCCTCCTCATTGCCATACCCAATAGGTCTTTATCAAACTGTGTACACAGGCCACATTCCTAACTGAATATGGTCTTTCAACAACATAATCACCATTCCGGATAACTCTAGATGGATACTAAAACATTTCTCAACATCAAAACTCATCAAATCATCTCTTTAGCATAAAATCAGAATCATATATATATATCAAATAATACTCCTTCAAAACATATTGAATCTGTGACATAAAGATCAAATCATCACAAAAACACTTCAATTTACACTTCAAAACGTCATGAAACGCTTAGTTCACCAATTCCTCCAAATCAGATTTGCAAAAGAGCTAAACCCTTGAATATAGTTTGAGATCAAATCAACAAGATCCCCACTGATATATACACATATATATGTACCCAAAATCAGTATATAGTTGATAATTACTTACCTCTACCAGAAATCAAAAGAAAACACTCTAAGGACTCAATTCTGCCCCAAGATGTTTTCAGTTCGTTCTCCCTCCACAGACCTTCAACTCCAAATTCCTTTGGTGGAAACTTAGGTCTATATGTCTAGAAGCTACGGTTAAAATTTCGCGACTTTACGTCAAGTACAACTCCGGATATAGCAAAAATGGTGGGACTGGTCAGTTTGAACGAAATGGAAGAAAGGAAGAGAAATGAGATGATGATTTCGTTTTTTGCTGATTCAAATGGATGATTCTGGAATTTATAGTACCAAGGATAGGTAAATATCATTCCAAGTCCTCCAACTTTTAACCTCTTTTAAAAAGTCCATCGAACTTTTGATTTATAGCTAAAACCGGAAATTGTCTTCCTAACTATGTATACTTCACTTAATCGATTCCTACCCCAATATAAAGGCATAACATAATCTAATGATAAAGTATTAACTATGAAATAAGGGCACAGATGTCACATTCTCCCCACCTAAGGAAATTTCGTCCCGAAATTATACTTACTCGATGAGGTGAACAAATGCGGATATTGATGTCTCATATCCTCTTCTCTTTCCCAAGTTGCTTCCTCTCGCGAATGTCTATGCCATAAAACCTTCACAAATGGTACAATCTTGTTCCTTAACACCTTTTCTTCTTTCGCCAAGATTGCTACCGGTTCTTCCTTATACGATAAGTCTCCAGATAGTTCAATCGGTTGTTCTTGTATAATATGACTAGGATCACTTCTATATCTCCGAAGCATGGACACGTGAAATACATCATGTATGTTAGAAAGATTCTGAGGCAACTGCAAACGATATGCAACAGGTCCGATTCTTTCAACTATCTCATATGGACCGATGAATCTAGGACTCAACTTCCCTTTCTTACCGAATCGAAGTAGACCCTTCCATGGTGAAACTTTGAGAAATACTTTATCTCCCACATCGTACTCAATCGGTCTTTTTTCCAAATCTGCATAACTCTTTTGTCTATCTTGAGCTTCTTTCAAACTTTGCTGAATAATCTTTATCTTTTCAGTTGTCTCTTGCACTAACTCAGGCCCTAATAACTGCCTCTCACCTACCTCGGACCAACACAATGGTGTTCTACATCTTCTTCCATATAAGGCTTCATAAGGTGCCATATCAATGCTGGATTGATAACTGTTATTATATGCAAATTCCATCAAAGGCAAATGCACATCCCAACTGCCATGGAAATTCAGAATACTACCTCTTAACATATCTTCTAAAGTTTGAATGGTACGTTCACTTTGACCATCTGTTTGTGGGTGGAAGGCTGTACTAAAATTCAACTTTGTTCCTAGAGCATTCTGGAAACTAGGCCAAAATCTAGAGGTAAATCGAGGATCTCTATCAGACACAATAGAAACTGGCACGCCATGAAGTCTCACAATTTCCTTGACATACAATTGTGCTAACTTCTCTAAGGAAAATGACTTTCTTAGAAGCTCTTTTAAAACTAAGAAAGTCATTTCAACTAAAAGACCTTTAGAATTACTTCATATGGATCTTTTTGGCCCTGTTCAACCAATGAGCATGGGTGGAAAGAAGTATGCCTTAGTCATTGTAGATGACTATTCAAGATTCACTTGGGTCATCCTGCTTTCTAGCAAAGATGAGTCACTTGGATGTTTCTCAGTTCTGATTAAGAAATTTGAGAATGAAAGGAATGAAAAGGTAGTTCATATCAGAAGTGATAATGGTGGAGAATTCAAGAACTTTAATTTTGAAGAATTCTGTAAAATCAAAGGCATTGATCATAACTTTTCTGCTCCCAGAACTCCTCAACAAAATGGGGTAGTTGAAAGGAAGAATAGGACTCTGGTTGAAATTGCCAGAACTATGATCAATGACAGAAGGCTTCCAAAGTATTTCTGGGGAGAAGCTGTTAACACAGCATGTTATGTTCTGAATAGAGTACTCATTAGAAGTATTCTGAACAAAACACCTTATAAACTCTGGAAAGGCAGAAAGCCTAAGATAGGTTATTTCAGAACCTTTGGTTGTAAATGTTATGTTTTGAATACAAAAGAACATCTTTCAAAATTTGATTCAAAGGCAGATGAAGCTATCTTTCTTGGCTACTCAACACATAGTAAAGCATATAAGGTTTTTAATAAGAGGACTCAAACTTTAGATGAATCTATTCATGTACAGTTTGATGAGACTAACCCTGCAGATAGTAGAGCTCCTGAAGAAGATGAAGTTCTTGCTCCTGAAGTAACATCTCCAGTTGATGAAGATGTTATTCCTAAAGCTGCTGAAGTTGTTTCTCCTGTTGCTGAACAAGTTCCAGAAGAAAATTCAACTACTGAAGTTAACTTCCTTCCAGAAGATGCTCCTATATATGATTCAACAAATGATGAACAAGTTTCAAAAGATACATTAGATGTACCAAGAGAAGTTAGAACTCCTAGGAATCACCCCTTGGAGAATGTAATTGACTCTGTTCACAATCCTGTCATGACCAGAGCTCAGCTCAGAAGATACATGGGGAATGTGGCTTTTGTGTCACTTCTGGAACCCAAAGACTTCTATGAAGCTGAAGATGATGAATCCTGGTTAATGGCAATGCAAGAAGAACTTGATCAGTTCAGAAGGTCAGAAGTTTGGACTTTAGTTCCCAGACCTAACAATAAGAAGATTGTTGGTACTAAGTGGGTTCTGAAGAACAAGCTGGATGAATATGGGAATATTGTGAGAAACAAGGCAAGACTTGTTGCTCAAGGCTACAGTCAGCAAGAAGGCATAGACTATGGTGAAACTTTTGCTCCTATTGCAAGATTAGAAGCCATAAGAATTCTGTGTGCTTTTGCATCATACAAAGGATTCAAGCTATTTCAAATGGATGTGAAAAGTGCATTCTTGAATGGTTACATTGATGAAGAAGTGTATGTTTCTCAACCTCCTGGTTTTGTAGATCCCAAGCTTCCAAATCATGTATACAAGCTGAAGAAAGCCTTGTATGGACTGAAACAAGCTCCTAGAGCTTGGTATGAGAGACTGACTAAATTCCTTATGTCTAAGGGATTTGTCAGAGGCTGTGTTGATACAACCCTGTTCACTCTGAAGAAAAACAAAGATATCCTTTTAGCTCAGGTATATGTTGATGATATTATATTTGGTGCTACTAATGAATCTTTGTGCAGAGAGTTCAGCAATCACATGAAAGCTGAGTTTGAAATGTCTATGATGGGAGAATTGACATTCTTCTTAGGACTTCAAATCAAGCAAAGTAATGATGGAGTGTTTATCAACCAAGCTAAGTATACCAGAGAAGTTCTGTAGAAATTTAGCATGCTGGAATACAATGCTGTTGACACTCCCATGGATGTTAACAAAGACTTTGATGATGAAGCAAAAGCAGGTGATCCTGTAGATATCAGAATCTACAGAGGTATGATTGGCTCTCTTTTATATCTAACAGCCAGTAGGCCAGATATACATTTTGCTGTGTGCTTTTGTGCTAGGTATCAAGCTAAACCAAAGGAGATTCATGACATTGCTGTCAAAAGAATTCTCAGATATCTAAAAGGTACTTCAGAAGCTGGTTTGTGGTATCCTTGTAGTACTAATTTTACTCCTGTAGGATACACAGACTCTGACTATGGTAGAGACAAATTGAAGAGAGTCAGCACTTCTGGTGGATGTCACTTTCTGGGGGAGTGCTTAGTCTCCTGGCATAGTAAGAAACAAACCTCTGTTGCTCTCTCAACTGCTGAAGCTGAGTATGTTGCTGCTGGAAGTTGTGTTTCTCAGATGCTCTGGATAAAGCAACAAATTGCTGACTATGGAATCACTCCAGGAACAATGACTATCTTCTGTGATAACAAGAGTGCAATTGACCTTTCCAAGAATCCCATACAACACAGTAGAATGAAGCATGTTCACATAAGGCATCACTTTCTGAGAGACCATGTTCTGAAGAAAGATATTTTCATCACCCATGTTTCCTCTGAAGACAACCTTGCTGATATGTTTACTAAGCCTCTGGCTTATAATCCTTTCAGAAGTTTGAGAGAAGGCATTGGTATGACTTATCAACTCCGGTAACTTACTTTAACTGCTTTATTAATTTTAACTGTTATATGTTTTAAATTAATTAAGTGTGTTTAAGGTTAATCATGGTTTTTGTTTAAGGCGTGCCTACATTAAATGCTATTACTGCGCCGTTCTGTTATTAACGGTAACTGGTTCCTTGTCAAACGGTAGTTAGTTACTTTTTGAAATTGAACCGTTTACTGTTTGGATATAAATAAGGGGTTTCAACACTTAGCTATTTTCACTCGAAAATCTTTTGCTATCAAGATTTCACAGCTAGAAATTACTCTGCAATTTTTTCTGCAATCTCTCTACTTAACCTAAAATTTCTCAACTTCTTTCTCAAAAATGGCTCAAGAAAACGCTCCTCAAGTCACTATCACCCACATTCTGTCTAGTGATGAGACACTTAGTGAATCTAGGGTTTTCACATCTAGGTTCTTAGATGATGATGTCAAATGCTCCTTACCCATCTCTAAATGGATAAGTTCGCAAAACTGGAACTCCTTTGTTTCTTTGAATGAGTTTATCTATCCCAAGATGATAACAGAGTTCTATCAGAACCTCCACTTTAGATCTGATGAAGAGGATGTTGTGCATTCAGTAATTGGTGGTGTTGATTTTGAGGTCAGCAGGACTTCAATCACTCAGGCTATAAGCATAGATGATGAGGGAATCATCATTGGGGATGATGGTTCTGCTGAAGGATTTTCAGAAGTAAACTGGGCAAAGCCAGTTCAGAGCGCAAAAGAGACTTATGCCACATGGTTAACTCAGAATCAGAGGTGGGCACACTATTTGACCACAAATGTGTTCCTTCCGAAATCTGGAGCTGTCCATGGGGTCTCAAATAGAGAGAGGGTGTTCATGTACCAATTGATGAACGAAAAGAAGATCAACTTACCTGCCATGATTATAAGGCAGATGAAGAATGTGAAGGTGGCCAGTGCTCTGGCTTATGGTTCCCTTCTGACCAGACTGTTTGAATCTGCTTCCATAGAGATTTCTGGTGAAGGGGTTACTATCAGAAGTACTCCACTTAAAATGAATACTCTGACCAAATTGCAACACAGTGTTGTACCAAAGAAGTCAGAAGCGCCTACTTCTTCTGTGGCTGCAGGTAAGAAAGAAACAGTGAAAGCTCCTGAGCAAAAGACAAAGATTGTTGTCAAAGGAGGCAAAGGAAAGAAGAAATCCACTAAGGTGGTAATGAATGTTGAGAAGGTGGTCGTTTCAGAACCTCCTACCACTTTGGCTCAATCAACTATAAGTATTAAACCATCTGGGAAAGTGGCTGCTGAAAAACCAAGGGCTGCTGATGCAAAGAAGGCATGAGAAGAAGAAGCAGAGGAGAGCAGACTTGCTGCATTAGCAAAGGCTGCTGAGGATAAGCTGAATGAGGAAAGAATTGTTCCTCTGGAAGAATTGCACAGAAGAGATAGAGAAGCTCAGCAACTTAGTGCAAGTTTGGAAGCTGAGAGAAAAGCTTTGGCAGAAGCTAAGGAAAATGCCAGATTAGAAGAAGCTGCTGCTAAGCTGGATGACAATGTAATTTTGTCAGAAGTTGCTGGTGAGGAAGAAGATGCTGAGAGAGAAATTCCACTCTCAAGAGGCATGAGAAGGAAAACAACAGCAGTCAGAAGGTTCTTGAACAAGAAGGACTTCTATGTTAAGTCTGCTGAGTTGGAAGAAGAGATTCCTGAAGAAGAATCTGCTGATGAGGACATGATTGATATGTCAGAAGAGAATCTTGATGCTCCTACTGTTGAAGATGTCTCAGAGGATAGTGACCAAGAGATTGACAATATCATTCAGGATGCTGTTCAATTGGCTAGAGACATTGAGACAGATGATTTTCTGGACAATGTGCTTCTGGGTCAAGGAAGGAACCCTGGTGAAAAGGATGCCCATGCAACCATTGAGAAGATGGCTCATCTTTCTGCCACTCCAATTGCATCTTTCAATCCAAATGCTCCTGAAGAACAGGTTGGTTCTGATCATGTTTTCCCATCTCCATCTCAAGATGTTATTCCATCTCCCATACATACTTCCCTACCATCTTCTGCACCTACTCCTGTCTCAGAAGTAAGTGCCTCTGAAATTTTTACTAATCCTACATCTTCACCTTTTGAAGATGTATCTCTTAAAACTAATCTTCGTTCTGGATCCTATTCGGAAGTTCACATTTCTACAACTCCATTATTTTCAGACTCCATCCTAACCTCTACTCACTCACTTAATCCTGAGGCTATTTTTCCATCCTCTGGAATTCCAACCTCTACCTTTACACCTCCAACTACCTTACCTAAAACTCCTCCTCCTCCTCCTCAAACCAATTTTGCTCCATCTTTCACAACTACTTTACCTCAACCTTCAACCTCTGGACATACACCTTCTGTGTGTGATCCCTTAACAACCTCTTCTGTATCCACTCCTCTCACCTATGCTGGTGTACATTCAAACTACAATTTCCTGTTCAACCACATACATAGAGATGAGATGGCTGCCAGTTTTGGAAGTTTTGGGATTCCTACAAGAGCTCTTGTTGTCTCAGAAGCTGGTGGTGTTCCCACTGTTGAAGATTTGAGAAGGATGAGTCAAAGTGGCTCTGATGGATTGTTGAGCAATCTTGCTGGTCTTGGAAGGACTCCTGCTGCTGACCTTTATGCACAGGGAATGGTGCTCCAAGAACTTCAAGCTCTGAAGGCTCAGAATCTACAGTTGATGACAATGCTTCATATGCAAAATCCCTCTGTATTCATTCAGAACCTTTCAACACTTCATCTGGCTGCTTATGATGAATTTTACAGACTAAGCCAATTGGCTCTGACCCTTCCTACTCTAGAGAATATTGCTCACGCCTCTGCTAGCAATGTGAATGAGCATTTGAACATTCTCCAGCTAGAGGTTAAAGAAGCAAATGAGCGTTTTGAGGCTCAAGAGAAGGTTCTACCTGGTAAGATTGATGATCTCCAAAGTACAATAAATCATGTTCTGAGAGAAGTGAAAGCCTCTGCTCAAGGCACATCATCTTCTGGTGTTGCCAATGTTGTGTGTAATGCTCATCTTGACCTTGACAATCGTCTCCAGACCCTTGAATCCACTGTAAACGCATAGAATGCACAGATTGCTGAATTAACTGAGTTTATGAAGGTCATGCATTCTCAGAACAAAGAACAAGAAAAGATTCTTCGCCATTGCTATAGGTTTGTCAGAGGACAGACTTATCTTCAGAATGAGTACTTAACAACTGCTGTTTACATGAACAATAAAGGGATCAAGATGCTTCTGGAAGATGCCCAGAAAGAAAGGCCTCAGACTGGTCTTTCTCTTCCTGAAATGAGAAAGAATGAAGCTGACTTCAAGATTCAGATGGAGAAGCTAAATTCTTTAAGGCCCAACAAATTCCAACTTGATGCTGCTATCAAAGATCAACAAAAATTAATGGCACAAGGTGCATTGGGGGAAGATGTTGTTTATGGCCAAACGGGGGAGAAACCTGAAATGCAGGGTGGTCCAAGTTCTGGTATGGCTGGTCCAACTGGTGTCAAGAGGTCAAGTGAGAATATAAGTTCTGGAAGTTTTCATCCTCTTCAGAAGAAACCAAGAAAGCCTCCATCAAATCCATAGAGCTTTAGAATCTCTTAGTTAGGTTCTGGGTTGGGTAGCTTTCGTTAAGTTATCTATTTGCTCTGATTTATGTTTGCTTCTGTGTTTTCCTCTGACTATTTATATGAACTTCAGAATTTTTCACATAAACTGTCTTATTGTTTGTTGCTGATAATAATTGTTTGCTTATATGCTTTCTGAACTTAGTAACTTCTGTTCACAAAAATCTAACAACTTGATCTTAAGTTTATCTTTAAGTTTTCAGATTGATGAAGTTCACCATTTACACCAAAATGGGGGAGTTAAGTTATTCAGAAGTTATAGAAGCTATAACCAACGGGAAGTTACTTTCTAAACTTTTAAGTTTTCTAAGTAATTTTTACCTTCTGGACCACGGTAAAAGTTTAGCTCGAGTAAAAGTTTTGTCCTACGCATCTAAAAACCCAAAATTTATACGACCCTTCATTTGTTATACGTGTTAGTTGGGGTATTGGGACATCAAAAATCTGAGCTCGACTTAAAGTTTTGTCCGACGCATCATAAAAACGTATTAAAATTCAGTCCCGGTCCCCGAGGCACCCTAAAATTCGGCCTGAAAAACCCAAAATTTAAACGACCCATCATTTGTTATACGTGTTAGTTGGGGTATTGGGACATCAAAAATCTGAGCTCGAGTGACAGTTTTGTCCGACGCATCATAAAAACGTGTTAAAATTCAGTCTCGGTCCCCGAGGCACCCTAGAATCCGCCCCGAAAAACCAAAAATTTAACCGACCCATCATTTGTTATATGTGTTAGTTTGGGTATTGGGACATCCGAAATTTGAGCTCGAGTAAAAGTTTTGTCCGACGAATAAAAAAAACATTTTAAAATTCAGTCCCGGTCCCCGAGGCACCCTAAAATCCGGAAAGAAAAACCCAAAATTTAAACGAACCTTCATTTGTTATACGTGTTAGTTTGGGTATTGCGAGATCAAAAATCTATGCTCGAGTTAAAGTTTTGTCCGACGCATCATAAAAACGTGTTAAAATTCAGTCTCGGTCCCCGAGGCACCATAGAATCCGGCCCGAAAATCCCAAAATTTACACGATCCATCATTTCTAATACGTGTTTGTCGTGGTATTGGGACATCCGAAATCTGAGCTCGAGTTAAAGTTTTGTTCGACGCATAAAAAAAACGTGTTAAAATTCAGTCCCGGTCCCCGAGGCACCCTAGAATCCGGCCCGAAAAACCCGAAATTTAAACGACCCATCATTTCTTATTCGTGTTTGTCGTGGTATTAGGACATTCGAAATCTGAGCTCGTATTAAAGTTTTGTTCGAAGCATAAAAAAAAGGTTTTAAAATTCAGTCCTTGTCCCCGAGTCACCCTAGAATCCGGCCCGAAAAACCCAAAATTTAAATGACCCATCATTTGTTATACGTGTTAGTCGTGGTATTGGGACATCTAGAAATATGAGCTCGAGTGAAAGTTTTGTCCGACGCATCAAAAAACGCTTGTTAAAATTCTTCCTCGGTCCCCGAGGCACCCTAGAATCCGGCCCGAAAAACCCAAAATTTAAACGACCCATAATTTGTTATACGTGTTAGTTGGGGTATTGGGACATCAAAAATCTGAGCTCGAGTTAAAGTTTTGTCCGACGCATCATAAAAACGTGTTAAAAATCAGTCCCGGTCCCCGACCCACCCTAGAATCCGGCCCGAAAAACCCAAAATTTAAACGACCCATCATTTGTTATACGTGTTAGTTGGGGTATTGGGACATCAAAAATCTGAGCTCGAGTTACAGTTTTGTCCGACGCATCATAAAAACGTGTTAAAAATCAGTCCAGGTCCCCGAGCCACCCTAGAATCCGGCCCGAAAAACCCAAATTTTAAACGATCCATCATTTGTTATACGTGTTAGTTAGGGTATTGGGACATCTAAAAAACTGAGCTCGAGTTAAAGTTTTGTCCGACGCATCATAAAAACGTGTTAAAATTCAATCCCGGTCCCCGAGGCAACAGAGAATCCGGCCCAAAAAACCAAAAATTTAAACGACCCGTCATTTGTTATACATGTTAATCGTGGTATTGGGACATCTAAAAATCAGAGCTCGAGTAAACGTTTTGTCCGACGCATCAAAAAAAACTTGTTAAAATTCTGCCCCGGTCCCCGGGGCACCCTACAATCCGGCCTAAAAACGCAAAATTTAAACGACCCATCATTTGTTATACGTGTTAGTTGGGGTATTGGGACATCAAAAATCTGAGCTCGAGTTACAGTTTTATCCGACACATCATAAAAACGTGTTAAAATTCAGTCCTGGACCCCGAGGCACCCTAGAATCCGCCCCGAAAAACCCAAAATTTAACTGACCCATCATTTGTTATACGTGTTAGTTGGGGTATTGGGACATCAAAAATCTGAGCTCGAGTGACAGTTTTGTCCGACGCATCATAAAGACGTGTTAAAATTCAGTCCCAGTCCCCGAGGCACCCTAGAATCGGGCCTGAAAAACCAAAAATTTAAACCACCCATCATTTGTTATACGTGTTTGTCGTGGTATTGGGACATCCGAAATCTGAGCTCGAGTTAAAGTTTTGTGAGACGCATAAAAAAAGGTGTTAAAATTCAGTCCCGCTCCCCGAGGCACCCTAGAATCCGGCCCGAAAAACCCAAAATTTAAACGACCCATCATTTGTTATACGTGTTAGTTTGGCTATTAGGACATCAAAAATCTGAGCTCGAGTGAAAGTTTTGTTCGACGCATCATAAAAACGTGTTAAAATTCAGTCCCGGTCCCCAAGGCACCCTAGAATCCGACCCGAAAAACCCAAAATTTAAACGACCCATCATTTGTTATACGTGTTAGTCGTGGTATTGGGACATCTAAAAATCTGAGCTCGAGTAAAAGTTTTGTCCAAGGCATCAAAAAACACTTGTTAAAATTCTGCCCCGGTCCCCGAGGCATCCTAGAATCCTGCCCGAGAAACACAAAATTTAAACGACCATCATTTGTTATACGTGTTAGTTGGGGTATTGGGACATCAAAAATCTGAGCTCGAGTTAAAGGTTTGTCCGACGCATCAAAAACACGTGTTAAAATTCAATGCCGGTCCACAAGGCACCCTAGAATCCTGCCCGAAAATCCCAAAATTTAAACGACCCATCATTTGTAATACGTGTTATTCGTGGTATTGGAACAGCCAGAAATTTTAGCTCGAGTAAAAGTTTTGTCCTACGCATCTATAAACCCAAAATTTATACGACCCTTCATTTGTTATACGTGTTAGTTGGGGTATTGGGACATCAAAAATCTGAGCTCGAGTTAAAGTTTTGTCCGACGTATCATAAAAACGTGTTAAAATTCAGTCCCGGTCCTCGAGCCACCTTAGCATCCGGCCCGAAAAACCCAAAATTTAAACAACCAATCATTTGTTAAACATGTTTGTCTTGGTATTGGGACATTTGAAATCTGAGCTCGAGTTAAAGGTTTGTCCGACACATCAAAAAAAGGTGTTAAAATTCAGTCCCGGTCCCCGAGTCACCCTAGAATCCGGCCCGAAAAAGCGAAAATTTAAACGACACATCATTTATTATACGTGTTAGTTGGGGTATTGGGACAGCAAATATCTGAGCTCGAGTTAAAGTTTTGTCCGACGCATCATAAAAACGTGTTAAAATTTAGTCCCGGTCCCTAAGGCACCCCAGAATCCGGCCCGAAAAACCCAAAATTTAAACGACCCATCATTTGTTATACGTGTTTCTCGTAGTATTGGTACATCCGAAATCGGAGCTGGAGTTAAAGTTTTGTCCGACGCATAAAAAAAAACGTGATAAAATTTAGTCTCGACCCCCGAGGCACCCTAGAATCCAGCCCGAAAATCCCAAAATTTACACGACCCATCATTTGTTATACGTGTTTGTCGTGGTATTGGGACATCCGAACTCTGAGCTCGAGTTAAAGTTTTGTCCGACGCATAAAAAAAACGTTTTAAAATTCAGTCCTGCTCCCCGAGACACGCTAGAATCCGACCCGAAAACCCAAAATTTAAACGACCCATCATTTGTTTTACGTGTTTGTCGTGGTATCCGAAATCTGAGCTCGAGTTAAAGTTTTGTACGACGCATAAAAAAAACGTGTTAAAATTCAGTCCTGGTCCCCGAGGCACCCTAGAATCGGGCCCAAAAAATCCAAAATTTAAACGACCCATCATTTGTTATACGTGTTAGTTGGGGTACGGGGACATCAAAAAATCTGAGCTCGAGTAAAAGTTTTGTCCGACGCATCATAAAAACGTGTTATAAATCAGTCCTGGTCCCCGAGGCACCCTAGAATCCGGCCCGAAAAACCCAAAATTTAAACTACCCATCATTTATTATACGTGTTTGTCGTGGTATTGGGACATCCGAAATCTGAGCTCGAGTTAAAGTTTTTTACGATGCATAAAAAAAACGTGTTAAAATTCAATCCTGGTCCCCGAGGCACCATACAATCCGGCCCCCAAAACCCAAAATTTAAACGACCCATCATTTGTTATACGTGTTAATTTGGGTATTAGGACATCAAAAAATCTGAGCTCGAGTTAAAGTTTTGTCCGGCGCATCATAAAAACGTGTTAAAATTCAGTCCCGGTCCCCGAGGCACCCTAAAATCCGGCCCAAAAAACCCAAAATTTAAACGACACATCATTTGTTATACGTGTTAGTTAGGGCTTTGGGACATCAAAAATCTGAGCTCGAGTTACAGTTTTGTCCGACGCATCATAAAAACGTGTTAAAATTCAGTCCCGGTCCCCGAGGCACCCTAGAATCGGCCCCGAAAAACCCAATATTTAACCGACCCATCATTTGTTATATGTCTTAGTTGGGGTATTAGGACATCAAAAATCTGAGCTCGAGTTAAAGTTTTGTCCGACGCATTATAAAAACGTGTTAAAATTCAGTCCCGGTCCCCGAGGCACCCTCGAATCCGGCCCGAAAAACCCAAAATTTAAACGACCCATCATTTGTTATACGTGTTAGTTGGGGTATTGGGACATCAAAAATCTGAGCTCGAGTTAAAGTTTTGTCCGACGCATCATAAAAACGTGTTAAATTTCAGTCCCGGTCCCCGAGGTACCCTAGAATCCGGCCCGAAAAACCCAAAATTTAAACGACCCATCATTTGTTATACGTGTTTGTCGTGGTATTGGGACATCCGAAATCTGAGCTCGAGTAAAAGTTTTGTCCGACAAATAAAAAAAACATTTTAAAATTCAGTCCCGGTCCTTGAGGCACCCTAGAATCCAGACAGAAAAACCCAAAATTTAAACGACCCATCATTTGTAATACGTGTTATTTGTGGTATTGGGACATCCAAAAATTTTAGCTCGAGTAAAATTTTTGTCCTACGCATCTAAAAACCCAAAATTTATACCACCCTTCATTAGTTATACGTGTTAGTTGGGGTATTGGGACATCAAAAATCTGAGCTCGAGTTAAAGTTTTGTTCGACGCATCATAAAAACGTGTTAAAATTCAGTCCCGGTCCCCAAGGCACCCTAGAATCCGGCCCGAAAAACCCAAAATTTAAACGACCCATCATTTGTTATACGTGTTAGTCGTGGTATTGGGACATCTAAAAATCTGAGCTCGAGTAAAAGTTTTGTCCAACGCATCAAAAAACACTTGTTAAAATTCTGCTTCGGTCCGCGAGGCACCCTAGAATCCTGCCCGAAAAATACAAAATTTAAACGACCCATCATTTGTTATACGTGTTTGTCGTGGTACTGGGACATCCGAAATCTGAGCTCGAGTTAAAGTTTTGTCCGACGTTTAAAAAAACGTGTTAAAATTTAGTCCCTGTCCCCGAGGCACACTAGAATCCGGCCTGAAAAACCCAAAATTTAAACGACCCATCATTTGTTATACATGTTTGTCGTGGTACTGGGACATCCGAAATCTGAGCTCGAGTTAAAGTTTTGTCCGACGCATAAAAAAAACGTGTTAAAATTCAGTCCCGGTCCCCGAGGTACCCTAGAATCCAGCCTGAAAAACCCAAAATTTAAACGACCCATCATTTGTCAGACGTGTTAGTTGGGGTATTGGGACATCAAAAATCTGAGCTCGAGTGAATGTTTTGTCCGACGCATCATAAAAAGGTTTTAAAATTCATTCCTGGTCCCCGAGGCACCCTAGATTCCGGCCCGAAAAACCCAAAATTTAAACGACACATCATTTGTTATACGTGTTAGTTAGGGTATTGGGACATCAAATATCTGAGCTCGAGTTAAAGTTTTGTTCGACGCATCATAAAAACGTGTTAAAATTCAGTCTCGGTCCCCGAGGCACCCTACAATCCAGCCCGAAAAACCCAAAATTTATACGACCCTTCATTTGTTATACGTGTTAGTTGGGGTATTGGGACATCAAAAATCTGAGCTCGAGTTAAAGTTTTGTCCAACGCATCATAAAAACGTGTTAAAATTCAGTCCCGGTCCCCGAGGCACCCTAGAATCCAGCCCGAAAAACCCAAAATTTAAACGACCCATCATTTGTTATACGTGTTTGTCGTAGTACTGGGACATCCGAAATCTGAGCTCGAGTGAAAGTTTTGTCCGACGCATAAAAAAAAACGTGTTAAAATTCAGTCTTAGTCCCCGAGGCCCCCTAGAATCCGGCCCGAAAAACCCAAATTTTAAACGACCCATTATTTGTTATACGTGTTAGTTGGGGTATTGGGACATCAAAAATCTGAGCTCGAGTTAAAGTTTTGTCCGACGCATCATAAAAACATGTTAAACTTCAGTCCTGGTCCCCGAGGCACCCTAGAATCCGGCCCGAAAAACCCAAAATTGAAACGACCCATCATTTGTTATACGTGTTAGTTGGGGTATTAGGACATCAAAAATCTGAGCTCGAGTTAAAGTTTTGTCCGACGCATCATAAAAACCTGTTAAAATTCTGTCCCGGTCCCCGAGGCACCGTAGAATCCGGCCCGAAAAACCCAAATTTTAAACGAACCATCATTTGTTATACGTGTTAGTCGTGGTATTGGGACATCTAAAAATCTATGCTCGAGTTAAAGTTTTGTCCGACGTATAAAAAAAAGGTGTTAAAATTTAGTCCCGGTCCCCGAGGCACCCTAGAATCCGGCCCGAAAAACACAAAATTTAAACGACCCATCATTTGTTATACGTGTTTGTCGTGGTATTGGGACATCTAAAAATCTGAGCTCGAGAAAAAGTTTTGTCCGACGCATCAAAAAACGTGTTAAAATTCAGTCCCGGTCCCCGAGGCACCCCAGAATCCGGCCCGAAAAACCCAAAATTTAAACGACCCATCATTTTTTATACGTGTTAGTTGGGGTATTTGGACATCAAAAATCTATGCTCGTGTTAAAGTTTTGTCCGACGCATCATAAAAATGTGTTAAAATTGAGTCCCGGTCCCCGAGGCACCCTAGAATCCGGCCCGAAAAACCCAAAATTTAAACGACCCATCATTTGTTATACGTGTTTGTCATGGTATTGTGACATCCGAAATCTGAGCTCGAGTGAAAGTTTTGTCCGACGCATAAAAAAAACGTGTTAAACTACAGTCCCGGTCCCTGAGGCACCCTAAAATCCGGCCCAAAACACCCAAAATTTTAAGGACCCATCATTCATTATACGTGTTAGTCGTGGTATTGGGACATCTAAAAATCTGAGCTCGAGTCAAAGTTTTGTCCGACGCATCAAAAAAATGTGTTAAAATTCAGTCCCGGGCCCCGAGGCACCCTAGAATTCGTCCCGAAAAACCCAAAAATTTAAGGGACACATCATTTGTTATACCTGTTAATTAGGGTATTGGAACATCAAAAATCTGAGCTCCAGTTAAAGTTTCGTCCGACGCATCATAAAAACGTGTTAAAATTGAGTCCTCGTCCCCGAGGCACCCTAAAATCCGGCCCGAAAAACCCGAATTTTAAACGACCCATCATTTGTTATACATGTTAGTCGTGGTATAGGGACATCTAAAAATCTGAACTCAAGTTAAAGTTTTGTCCGACGCATAGAAAAAACGTGTTAAAATTCAATCCTGGTCCCCAAGGCACCCTAGAATCCGGCCCGAAAAACCCAAAATTTAAACGACCCATCAATTGTTAGACGTGTTAGTTGGGGTATTGGGACATCAAAAATCTGAGCTCGAGTTAAAGTTTTGTCTGACGCATCATGAAAACGTGTTAAAATTGAGTCTCAACCCCTGAGGCACCCTAGAATCCGGCCCGAAAAACCCAAAATTTAAACGACCAATCATTTGTTATACATGTTTGTCGTGGTATTGGGACATCTAAATACCTGAGCTCGAGTAAAAGTTTTGTCCGACGCATCAAAAAAACGTGTTAAAATTCAGTCACGGTCCCCGAGGCACCCTAGAATCCGGCCTCAAAAACCCAAAATTTAAACGACCCATCATTTGTTATACGTGTTAGTTGGGGTATTTGGACATCAAAAATCTATGCTCGTGTTAAAGTTTTGTCCAACGCATCATAAAAACGTGTTAAAATTGAGTCCCGGTCCCCGAGGCACCCTAGAATCCGGCCCGAAAATCCCAAATTATAATCGACCCATCATTTGTTATACGTGTTAGTTGGGGTATTGGGACATCAAAAATCTGAGCTCGAGTTAAGCTTTTGTCCGACGCATCATAAAAACGTGTTAAAATTCAGTCCCGGTCCCCGAGGCACCCTAGAATCCGGCCCGAAAATCCCAAAATTTAAACGACCAATCATTTGTTATACGTGTTAGTCGTGGTATTGGGACATCAAAAATCTGAGCTCGTGTTATGTTTTGTTCGACGCATCATAAAAACGTGTTAAAATTCAGTCGCGGTCCCCCAGGAAATCTAGAATCCGGCCCGAAAAACCCAAGTTTTAAACGACCCATCATTTGTTATACGTGTTAGTCGTGGTATTGGGACATCTAAAAATCTGAGCTCAACTAAAAGTTTTGTCCGACGCATCAAAAAATACTTGTTAAAATTCTGCCCCGGTCCCCAAGGCACCTTAGAATCTGGCCCGAAAAACCCAAAATTTAAACGACCCATCATTTGTTATACGTGTTAGTCGTGGTATTGGGACATCTAAACATCTGAGCTCGAGTAAAATTTTTTACCGACGCATCAAAAAACACTTGTTAAAATTCTGCCCCGGTCCTTGTGGCACCCTAGAATCCGGCCCGAATAACCCAAAATTTAAACGACCCATCATTTGTTATACGTGTTTGTCGTGGTATTGGGACATCAAAAATTTGAGCTCGAGTTAAAGGTTTGTCCGACGCATAAAAAAAACGTGTTAAAATTTAGTCCCGGTCCCCGAGGCACCCTAGAATCCGACCCGAAAAACCCAAAATTTAAACGACCCATCAATTGTTCTACGTGTTAGTTGGGGTATTGGGACATCAAAAATCTGAGCTCGAGTTAAAGTTTTGTCCGACGCATCAAAAAAACGTGTTAAAATTCAGTCCTGATCCCCGATGCACCCTAGAATCCGGCCCGAAAAACCCAAAATTTAAACGACCAATCATTTGTTATACGTGTTAGTTGTGGTATTGGGACATCTAAAAATCTGAGCTCGAGTAAAAGTTTTGTCCGACGCATCAAAAAACACTTGTTAAAATTCTGCCCCGGTCCCTGAGGCACCTAAAATATAAACGACCCATCATTTGTTATACGTGTTTTTCGTGGTATTGGGACATCAAAAATCTGAGCTTGAGTTAAAGTTTTGTCCGACGCATAATAAAAACGTGTTAAAATTCAGTCCCGGTCCCCGAGGCACCCTAGAATTGGGCCCGAAAAACCCAAAATTTAAACGACACATCATTTGTTATACGTGTTAGTTAGGGTATTGGGACATCCAAAATCTGAGCTCGAGTAAAAGTTTTGTCCGATGCATCATAAAAACGTGTTAAAATTGACTCCCGGTCCCCGAGGCACCATAGAATTCGGCCCGAAAAACCCAAAATTTAAACGACACATCATTTGTTATACGTGTTAGTTAGGGTATTGGGACATCCGAAATCTGAGCTCGAGTAAATGTTTTGGCCGACGCATCATAAAAACGTGTTAAAATTGAGTCCCGGTCCCCGAGGCACCCTGGAATCCGGCCCGAAAAACCCAAATTTTAAACGACCCATCATTAGTTATACGTGTTAGTCGTGGTATTGGGACATCTAAAAATCTAAGCTCGAGTTAAAGTTTTGTCCGACGCATAAAAAAAACGTGTTAAAATTCAGTCCCGGTCCCCGAGGCACCCTAGAACCGGCCCGAAAAACCCAAAATTTAAACGACCCATCAATTGTTATACGTGTTAGTTGGGGTATTGGGACATCAAAAATCTGAGCTCGAGTTAAAGTTTTGTCCGACGCATCAAAAAAACGTGTTAAAATTCAGTCCCGGTCCCCGTGGCACCCTAGAACCCGGCCCGGAAAACCAAAAATTTAAACGACCCATCATTTGTTATACGTGTTAGTTGGGGTATTGGGACATCAAAAATCTGAGCTCGAGTTAAAGCTTTATCGGACGCATCATAAAAACGTGTTAAAATTCAGTCCCGGTCCCCGACGCACCCTATAATCCGGCCCGAAAAACCCAAAATTTAAACGACACATCATTTGTTATACGTGTTAGTTAGGGTATTGGGACATCAAAAATCAGAGCCCGAGTTAAAGTATTGTCAGACGCATCATAAAAACATGTTAAAATTGAGTTCCAATCCCCAAGGCACCCTAGAATCTGGCCCGAAAAACCGAACATTTAAATGACCCATCAATTGTTATACGTGTTAGTTGGTGTATTGGGACATCAAAAATCTGAGCTCGAGTTAAAATTTTATCCGACTCATCATAAAAACGTGTTAAAATTCGGTCCCGGTCCCCGACGCACCCTAGAATCCGGCCCGAAAAACCCAAAATTTAAACGACCCATCATTTGTTATACGTGTTAGTCGTGGTATTGGGACACCTAAAAATCTGAGCTCGAGTAAAAGTTTTGTCTGACGCATCAAAAAACACTTGTTAAAATTCAGTCCCGGTCCTCGAGGCACCCTAGAATCCGGCCCGAAAAACCCAAAATTTAAACGACCCATCATTTGTTATATGTGTTAGTTGGGGTATTGGGACATCAAAAATCTGAGCTCGACTTAAAGTTTTGTCCGACGCATCAAAAAACACTTGTTAAAATTATGCCCCGGTCCCTGAGGCACCCTAGAATCTGGCCCGAAAAATCCAAATTTTAAACGACCCATCATTTGTTAAACGTGTTAGTCGTGGTATTCGGACATCTAAAAATCTGAGCTCGAGTTAAAGTTTTGTCCGACGCATAAAAAAAACGTGCTAAAATTCAGTCCTGGTCCCCGAGGCACCCTAGAATCCGGCCCGTAAAACCCAAAATTTAAACGACCATCAATTGTTATACGTGTTAGTTGTGGTATTGGGACATCTAAAAATCTAAGCTCGAGTTAAAGTTTAGTCTGACGCATAAAAAAATCGTGTTAAAATTCAGTCTCGGTCCCCGAGGCACCCTAGAATCCGGCCCGAAAAACCCAAAATTTCAACGACCCATCAATTGTTATACGTGTTAGTTGGGGAATTGGGACATCAAAAATCTGAGCTCAAGTTAAAGTTTTGTCCGACACATCATAAAAACGTCTTAAAATTCAGTCATACTCCCAGAGGCACCCTAGAATCCGGACCGTAAAACCCAAAATTTAAACGACCATCAATTGTTATACCTGTTAGTTGTGGTATTGGGACATCTAAAAATCTCAGCTCGAGTAAAAGTTTAGTCTGACGCATAAAAAAAACGTGTTAAAATTCAGTCCCGGTCCCCGAGGCACCCTAGAATCCGGCCCGAAAAACCCAAAATTTAAACGACCCATCAATTGTTATACGTGTTAGTTGGGGTATTGGGACATCAAAAATCTGAGCTCGAGTTAAAGTTTTGTCCGACGCATCATAAAAACGTGTTAAAATTCAGTCCCGGTCCCCGAGGCACCCTAGAATCCAGCCCGAAAAACCCAAAATTTAAACGACCCATCATTTGTTATACGTGTTAGTTGGGGTATTGGGACATCAAAAATCTGAGCTCGAATTAAAGTTTTGTCCAACGCATCATAAAAACGTGTTAACATTCAGTCCAGGTCCCCGAGGCACCCTAGTATTCGGCCCGGAAAACCAAAAATTTAAACGACCCATCATTTGTTATACGTGTTAGTCGTGGTATTGGGACATCTAAAAATCTGAGCTCGAATTAAAGTTTTGTCTGACAAATAAAAAAACGTGTTAAAATTCAGTCCCCGGTCCCCGAGGCACCCTAGAATCCGGCCCGTAAAACCTAAAATTTATACGACCCATCATTTGTTAAACGTGTTAGTTGGGGTATTAGGACATCAAAAATCTGAGCTCGAGTTAAAGTTTTGTCCGACGCATCATAAAAACGTGTTAAAATTCGGTCCTAGTCCCCGAGGCACCCTAGAATCCGGACCGTAAAACCCAAAATTTAAACGACCATCAATTGTTATACGTGTTAGTTGTGGTATTGGGACATCTAAAAATCTGAGCTCGAGTTAAAGTTTAGTCCGACGCATAAAAAAAACGTGTTAAAATTCAGTCCCGGTAACCGAGGCACCCTAGAATCCGGCCCCAAAAACCCTAAATTTAAACGACCCATCATTTGTTATACGTGTTAGTTGAGGTATTGGGACATCAAAAATCTGAGCTCGAGTTAAAGTTTTATCCGAAGCATCATAAAAACGTGATAAAAATTCAGTCCTGGTCCCCGAGGCACCCTAAAATCCGGCCCGAAAAACCCAAAATTTAAACGACCCATCAATTGTTATACGTGTTTCTTGGGGTATTGAAACATCAAAAATCTGAGCTCGAGTTAAGGTTTTGTCCGACGCATCAAAAAAACGTGTTAAAATTCAGTCCCGGTCTTCGAGGCACCCTAGAATCCGGCCCGAAAAACCCAAAATTTAAACGACCCATCAATTGTTATACATGTTAGTTGGGGTATTGGGACATCAAAAATCTGAGCTCGAGTTAAAGTTTTGTCCGACGCATCATAAAAACGTGTTAAAATTCAGTCCCGGTCCCCGAGGCACCCTAGAATCCGGCCCGAAAAACCCAAAATTTAAACGACCCATCATTTGTTATACGTGTTAGTTGGGGTATTGAGACATCAAAAATCTGAGCTCGAATTAAAGTTTTGTCCGACGCATCATAAAAACGTGTTAACATTCAGTCCAGGTCCCCGAGGCACCCTAGTATTCGGCCCGGAAAACCAAAAATTTAAACGACCCATCAATTGTTATACGTGTTAGTCGTGGTATTGGGACATCTAAAAATCTGAGCTCGAATTAAAGTTTTGTCTGACAAATAAAAAAACGTGTTAAAATTCAGTCCCCGGTCCCCGAGGCACCCTAGAATCCGGCCCGTAAAACCTAAAATTTATACGACCCATCATTTGTTAAACGTGTTAGTTGGGGTATTAGGACATCAAAAATCTGAGCTCGAGTTAAAGTTTTGTCCGACGCATCATAAAAACGTGTTAAAATTCGGTCCTAGTCCCCGAGGCACCCTAGAATCCGGACCGTAAAACCCAAAATTTAAACGACCATCAATTGTTATACGTGTTAGTTGTGGTATTGGGACATCTAAAAATCTGAGCTCGAGTTAAAGTTTAGTCCGACGCATAAAAAAAACGTGTTAAAATTCAGTCCCGGTAACCGAGGCACCCTAGAATCCGGCCCCAAAAACCCTAAATTTAAACGACCCATCATTTGTTATACGTGTTAGTTGAGGTATTGCGACATCAAAAATCTGAGCTCGAGTTAAAGTTTTATCCGAAGCATCATAAAAACGTGATAAAAATTCAGTCCTGGTCCCCGAGGCACCCTAGAATCCGGCCCGAAAAACCCAAAATTTAAACGACCCATCAATTGTTATACGTGTTTCTTGGGGTATTGAAACATCAAAAATCTGAGCTCGAGTTAAAGTTTTGTCCGACGCATCATAAAAACGTGTTAAAATTCAGTCCCGGTCCCCGAGACACCCTCGAATCTGGCCCGAAAAACCCAAAATTTAAACGACCCATCATTTGTTATACGTGTTAGTTGGGGTATTGGGACATAAAAAATCTGAGCTCGAGTTAAAGTTTTGTCCGACGCATCATAAAAACGTGTTAACATTCAGTCCAGGTCCCCGAGGCACCCTAGTATTCGGCCCGTAAAACCCAAAATTTATACGACCCATCATTTGTTAAACGTGTTAGTTGGGGTATTAGTGTTGGCCCTATCAAGAACAGAATCACCTAGAGGGGGGTGAATAGGTGTCAAAGTTGAAAACTGAAATATTCTAAGTTTTTAGGGAAACTTAATTTTCAGAGTCAAATTTCCTCAGAGTCAGAAGCTAGCTTACAGAAGTTACTTCTGAGGGAAATTCTGCCTAAACACAGTTAGACTGTTTTCAGCAACAGAAGTTCTGATTTGAGAACTTCTGGACAATCTTCTGAACAAAGACAATGATACTTTAGAGAAAATCTGTTTCAGCACTAAATATAAGCAAGTACACAGAAACAAAAATAACAAGTATAAGAGGGAGAAAGAAGTTCAGGAGATCCTGATTGAACAATTCGATTTATCCAAGTTCGCCACAGAAGTCCTGTGACTACGTCTTGTCCCCTGAGGTCGCAGGGTACAGAGATTTTATAAATCCACTATTCAGAACTTTTATGGCAAGTTCAGAAGCTCCTTTACATCAACAGAACTTAAGCTAATTTCTCACTTAGTTCTGACTAGCCTAAAAAGAGTTAAAGGATTTCCACCAGAACAAACAATACTCTGTTTTCTGGATTTCTCACCCAACTCTAATCTCAACTAGATTTCTCTCTTTAAATCTAACTGAAGATCACAAACGATCTCAGTTTACAAGATTCCTATTATGAACTTGTTTTTCTTCACTCTCTCACTTTACTAAGACTATGCTAAGAAAGATTGAGAATGGAAGGAGTTGCTCTGTTTTTCTAGTTAGAACAGTGCGTTGAGATTTTGCTCGATGATCACGCGTATATTGATGCTTTGGAGCTTGGCTACTATTTATAGTGAATGAAGATGACCGTTGGTGAGTTTGAATCTTCAAAGGAGATGACATCAGTTGTTGTAGCCGTTAATTTGTCAAATCTTCAAACGGTCTTCAAACACTTTGATTCCGTTATCCTTGTTCTTTAACTCAATCCGGTAAGTGATTTGAAATCAAAGATGAGGTTGACTGGAATCATTCTTCAATTGGATCAACAAAGGGTAGACAAGGAAATTCTGGTTTCTTTTGAACAGACAAGCGCGCTCCATTAGAACAGCTTTTTGAACTTTTGGCGCCTTGCATTAAATGCAAGTGTCAGAGCATTAAATGCTCAAACAGAACCCGTGACTAAGCTTTCAGAAGCTGATTTCCAGTTGTCTAGACTTCTGATCAAAATTGGCAAAACTTCTGATTGCAAAGAACTTCTGAGGAGAGCTTTAGCAGACTTCGGCTTCACAGCGGAGTATCCAGCTTCTGAGTTATTGAAACTCTGACTTCAGCAAACTGATCTTCTGAGTTCTTTAGGCAATCCAGAAATGATTCATTCAGCATCTGCTGAGCAACTTACACATAGACTAAGTAAACAAAAAATTATTAGTCAATAGTAAACTATATGTAAGGGAATATTAAGTTTTCATCTTCTGAAACGTTTGGACATAATCAAAACACATAGGGTTCATCATTCTCCCCCATTTTGGTTATGGACAAACCGTGGTCAGAAGGTAACAGAAAACATGAGGTTTAGAAAATGACTTCCTGATACATATGTTTCAAAGCTTCTGAGTAAATTAACTCCCCCATTTTAGTGTAAATGGTGAACTTCAGCAATCTGTAAAAACTTAGAAGTGACTTAAGATCAAGTTGTTAGATTTCAGTGAAGTATAATTTACTAAGTCAAAAAGAAACATAAGCAAAAAGTAAGAAGTCAGAGACACAAGAAAGTATAAGAAAGATTCAGTGTATATAAGTTCATCAGAAGACAACATAAGAAACAAAATAATCAGAAGAGCAGAAAAAGTCCTAAGACAAAAACTACCCAACCCAGAACCTAGCTAAGAAGCTTAAGTCCTAAAAGATTACAAGTTCCTAGGTTTCTTCTGAGGAGGAGGAACACCACTAGAACCTTCAGCAGCACTTGATCTCTTCTTACCAGACTTCTCCCCCGTTTGACCAGAACCAAGAGCAACACCCAGAGCACCCTGAGATTTCAGTTTTTGCTGAACATTCAGTGCAGTATGATATTGCTGAGGAGTTGGTCTCACAGTGTTGATCATATCCATTCTTTTTCTGAAGTCATCATCAATGGTCTTCATATGATCAAAGGTCTGACCAGACATAGGTCGCTGTCTCTGAACATCTTCCAGAAGGAGCTTGATCAACCGATTGTTAGCATACACAGCAGCAGTAAGATGCTCATTCTGAATATAAGTCTGTCCTCGAACAAACCTATAACAATTGTGAAGAGTCTTCTCTTGTTCTCGTGCTTGAGTGTGCATAACCTTCAGAAGTTCAGTAAGCTCAGCAATCTGTGCGTTCTGAGCAGATACATCAGACTCAATGTTGGAGAGTCGATTGTTGAGATCAGGAGTGATGTCATATACAGTCTTAGCAGCCCCGGAAGATGATGAACCTTGAGCAGAAGATTTCACTTCTCTCAGAATGTGATTGGCAGTACTTTGCAGGTCATCAATCTTACTTGGGAGCATCTTCTCATGAGCCTCATAATGCTCGTTTGCTTCCTTGACTTCTTCTGTCAATATCTCCAAATTCTCATTGACCTTTAGAGAAGAAGCAAGAGCAATGTTATCCAGTGAAGGAAGGGTCAGAGCTAATTCTCTCAACTTGTACAGCTCTTCATAGGTAGCTAGATGAAGTGTAGAAAGATTGCGTATGTAAACAGAAGGGTCCTGCATTTGAAGCATCGTCATGAGCTGCAGGTTCTGAGCTTTCAAAGAATGTAATTCTTGCAGCACAATGCCCTGAGCATACATGTCAGCAGCAGAAGTCCTTTGCCCCATACCAGCAAATCTATTCAGCAGTTCATCAGAGCCACTCTGACTCATTCTTCTCAACTCCTCAACACTAGGAGCACCACCAGCTTCGGATACACCAGAAGCTCTGCCCATGAAGCCAAAACTACCAAACCTGGTATCCAGATCATCCCGATTCATGTGTTTGCGCAGGAAGTCATAGTTGGATGACAACCCAGCAAAACAAGAAGTAGTGGAGGAGGTAGTTAAGGGATCACACACAGGAGGTGCATGTCCAGAGGTTGAGGGATGAGGAAATGAAGTGGTTGAGGTAGGGATAGTATGAGTGGTTGAGATGGGAGGTAGTGTGGATGGTAGTGAGAAAGATGGAGCAGTAAATCCAATTGATGGACTTACAGAGGAAGTAGTGGATGTGGCTATGGAATCTGTGAAGATGGCAGCAGTGTTTAGATTCACTTTTGAAAAAGATCCAGAAGGAGGAATAATTGGTGGAGGTACAACCTCAGAAGTTGAAGTTGTAGGAGGAATGGAAGTGTGAGAATCACCAACTTCTGTGACAGAAGGTAGTGAAGGAGATGGATGAGGAGTACGAGGAGAGGATGGATGAGAAGTATGAAGTGGAGATGGAATAACCTGTTCAGAGAGATTTGGATCATATGTGGAAATGGGCTCAGCAAAGATATGAGCCATTCTGAACAGCGTTTCAGAAGCATCTCTTTCACCAGGATTTCTCCCTTGACCCAGAAGAACATTATCTAGAAAATCATCAGTGTTGATGTTTTCAGCAAAATTCATAGCATTCTGAATGATAGTATCAGGCTCTTGATCACTATCTTCAGTCAGTTCTTCAATAATATGAGCATCATCATCCTTCTCAACAGACAAATCCATCATGTCTTCGTCATCAACCAAGTCCTCTTTTTCAGGAATTGATTCTTCCAGTTCAGTACTCGAAGCAATAGAGAAGTCCTTTTTGATCAGAGACCTTCTCTTTGCTGACATCTTCTTCTTTGGGATTCTTCTGGAGAGAGGAATATCTTCAGAGTCCTCATCCTCTTCAGTAGCCTTTGAGCTAATCCGAGTAGAGAGAGAGATATTCTCAAGCTCTTCTCCTTCCTCTGAAGCCTCAACATTCTTTGAGAACTCCACATCCTCAAGTTCAGCAGCACATGCAATGATTCTTGCATCAGCCTTAGCCTTTGCAGCAATTTCTCTTTCAGCTGCTAACTTGTCTTATGCTTCCTTTTGCTTTCTCTTCTTATCAGCAAGAGCCATAACCCTTGCAACCTTCTCAGCTTCAGCAGCCTTCTCTCTTTCAGCAAGGCGTGCGTTCTCAGCATCCTGAGCTTCCTTCTCAGGAGCATCCTTTGGCTTCTCAGCAACAATCTTGCCAGAGGGTTCAACACTGATTGTTGTTTGAACCATCGTGGGAAGAGGTTCTGAGACAACCACCTTCTCAACAGTCAGGACCAACTTCCTTGATCCCTTCTTTCCCTTGCCCTTCTTGGCAGCATTCTTTCCTTTCTGAACAACGGCCTCAACACTTTCCTTCTGAGCAATACTCACAGAGGAGCCCTTCTCATTCTTCTTCGAAGTCACACCAAAGCTGAGGTTCCTGAAGGTATGCATCTTCAGAACCGTACTCCTACTTGTAACACATTCTCCTGAAATCACAACAGAGGCTGCCTCAAACAACCTAGTCAGGAGTGAGCCATATGCTAATGCACTCACGGTAGTTACATTCTTCATCTGCCTTATCAGCATGGCAGGTAAGTTGACCTTCTTCTGGTTGACCAAATGCCACATAAACACCCTTTCCCTGTTGGAAACACAATTAACTCCTCCAGCCTTCGGAAGGAAAACATTAGTTGTCAAATAGTGTGCCCACCTCTGGTGCTGAGTGAGCCAGGTGGCATATGTTTCCTTGGCACTTAGATCTGGTCTAGCCCAGTTTGCTTCTGTAAAACCATCTGCTGAACCATCATCACCAATGATAATTCCTTCATCATTAATACCAATCACTTGAGAAATAGAAGCCCTGCTAACCTCAATCTCAACTTCCCCGACTACTGAGTGTAGAACATCCTCCTCATTTAAAAAGAAATGGAGGTTCTGATAGAATTCGGTGACTAACTTAGGATAGATAAATTCATCGAGAGAAACGAATGAATTCCAGTTTTGAGCACTAAGCCATTTTGAGATAGGTTCAGTCGATTTAACTTCATCATCTAGGAACCTAGAGGTGAATACCCTAGATTCGCTAACTTTCTTTTTGGATTCAGTGGTAAAGATGTGAGTGACAGTGATTTCTTGAGCCATTTTTGAAGATATAAGAAATTAGGTTAAGAAACTAGAGAAAAAAGATCACAGAAAATCTTATGGAAATTCTAATCGCAATGAAAATGAGAGTAAAAACTTCTAAGTATGGAAAACCCCTATTTATACCCAAACAAGAAACCGTTCCAATTCAAAAAGCAAATAAACACCGTTTAAAAGGGAACAAATGACCGTTAACCACAGAACAGCGCCGTAAAATGCAGTAGATAACGCATGCTTAAGTGTCAAATCATGATTAGAATTAATTATCACTTAATTATCTTAAACGATTAATCACTTAAGATACACAGAAAAAATTAAACTAAGTTATTGAAGTGGATAAGTCATACCAATGCCTTCTCGTAAGTTGCTGAAAGAATTACCGGCCAGAGGCTTAGTAAACATGTCAGCAAGATTCTCTTCAGAGGGAACATGAGTAATGATAATATCCTTCTTCAGAACATGATCTCTTAAAAAGTGATGCCTAATATGAACATGCTTCATCCTGCTGTGCTGAATAGGATTCTTTGAAAGATCAATTGCACTCTTGTTATCACAGTAGATTGTAATTGTTCCAGGGATGACTCCATAGTCAGCAATTTGTTGCTTGATCCAGAGCATCTGAGAAACACAACTTCCAGCAGCAACATACTCAGCTTCAGCAGTTGAGAGAGCCACAGAGGTTTGCTTCTTGCTATGCCAGGAGACTAGGCACTCCCCCAGAAAATGACAACCACCAGAAGTGCTAACCCTTTTCAATTTATCTCTACCATAGTCAGAGTCTGTGTATCCTATAGGAGTGAAATCAGAACTACAGCGATACCACAAACCAGCTTCTGGTGTGCCTTTAAGATATCTGAGAATTCTTTTGACAGCAACATCATGAATTTCTCTTGGCTTTGATTGATATCTAGCACAAAAACACACAGCAAAATGTATATCTGGCCTGCTGGCTGTTAGGTATAAAAGAGAACCAATCATACCTCTGTAGGTTTTTATATCTACAAGTTTACCAGCTTTCTCTTCATCATCAATGTCTTTGCTGACATCCATTGGAATATCAACAGCATTAGAGTCCATCATGCCAAATTTCTTCAGCACTTCTCTAGTGTACTTAGCTTGATTGATAAACACACCATCATTACTTTGCTTGATCTGAAGTCCTAAGAAGAAGGTTAATTCTCCCATCATAGACATTTCAAACTCAGCCTTCATGTGGTCACTGAACTCTCTGCACAAAGATTCGTTAGTAGCACCAAATATAATATCATCAACATATACCTGAGCTATAAGGATATCCTTGTTCTTCTTCAGAGTGAACAGGGTTGTATCAACACAGCCTCTGACAAATCCCTTAGACAAAAGGAACTTTGTCAGTCTCTCATACCAAGCTCTGGGAGCTTGTTTCAGTCCATACAATGCTTTCTTCAGCTTATACACATGATCAGGAAACTTAGGATCTTCAAAACCAGGAGGTTGAGACACATAGACTTCCTCATCAATGTAACCATTCAAGAATGCACTTTTTTAATCCATTTGAAAGAGCTTAAAAGCTTTGTATGATGCAAAAGCACATAAGATTCTAATGGCTTCTAATCTTGCAACAGGACCAAAAGTTTCACCATAATCTATGCCTTCTTGCTGACTGTAACCTTGAGCAACAAGTCTTGCCTTGTTCCTCACAACATTTCCAAATTCATCAAGCTTGTTCTTCAGAACCCATCTAGTTCCAACAACCTTTATGTTGTTAGGTCTGGGAACCAAAGTCCAAACTTCTGACCTTTTGAACTGGTCAAGTTCTTCTTGCATTGCCATTAACCAGGAGTCATCATCAGCAGCTTCATAGAAGTCCTTGGGTTCCAGAAGTGACACAAAAGCCACATTCCCCATGTATCTTCTGAGCTGAGCTCTGGTCATGACAGGATTATGAACAGAGTCAATAATGTTCTCTAAGGAATGATCCCTATGAGTTCTAACTTCTCTTGGTACATCCAATGAGTCTTCTGAAACCCGTTCATCATTTGTTGAATCATATATAGGAGCATCTTCTGGAAGGAAGTTGACTTCTGGAGTAAGATTCTCATCTTGAGCTTGTTCAGCAACAGGAGGAACCACTTCAGCAGCTCTGGGAGAAACATCTTCTTCTTCAACAGGAGATGTAACTTCAGGAGCTTGAACTATATCTTCATCAGGAGCTCTACTATCTGCAGGGTTAGTCTCATCAAACTGTACATGAACGGATTCATCTAAAGTTTGAGTCCTCTTATTAAAAACCCTATATGCTTTACTATGTGTTGAGTAACCAAGAAAAATGGCCTCATCTGCCTTTGAATCAAACTTTCAAAGATATTCTTTTGTATTCAAAACATAACATTTACAACCAAAGGTTCTGAAATATCCTATTTTAGGCTTTCGACCTTTCCAGAGTTCATAAGGGGTCTTGTTCAGAATGCTTCTGATTAGGACTCTATTCAGAACATAGCAAGCTGTGTTCACAGCTTCTCCCCAAAAGTACTTAGGAAGCCTTCTTTCATTGATCATAGTTCTGGCTATCTCAACCAGAGTTCTATTCTTCCTTTCAACTACCCCATTTTTTTGAGGAGTTCTGGGAAACATCCAAGTGACTCATCTTTGCTAGACAGCAAGATGACCCAAGTGAATCTTGAATAGTCATCTACAACAAAGGCATACTTCTTTCCAGCCATGCTCATTGGTTGAACAGGGCCAAAAAGATCCATATGAAGTAATTCCAAAGGTCTTTTAGTTGAAATGACTTTCTTAGTTTTAAAAGAGCTTCTGGATTGTTTACCAGATTGGCAAGCATTGCATAAATGATTCTTTTTAAAACTAATTTCAGGCAGACCCTCAACCAATTGATTTCTAGCTATTTTGGCCAGAAGGTCCATGCTCACATGAGCAAGTCTTCTATGCCAGAGCCAGGAGGTATCCTCTTTGGACATCAAGCATATATTTTTGCAAAGATTCTCAAGGTTCAGCATGAAAACATTTTCAACTCTAGGAGCAGTTAGAATAACTTCCCTTGACTTACTGTCCAAGATTTTACATCCAGAGGAGCTGAAGACAACATCTCTACCTTTATCACACAGTTGTGCAACACTCAGGAGATTGAACTTCAGGCCTCTGACTAGGGAGACATCTTCGATCGGAGGATTAGTTCCTATGGATCCAGAACCAAGTATCCTTCCTTTCTGAGCATCTCCAAAGCTGACTTTTCCACCTCTTTTAGGATCAAATGTGATGAATGCTTTTTCATCACCTGTCATATGCCTTGAGCACCCACTGTCAATGTACCACAGCTTTGACATTGATGGAGCACTCAGAGCCACCTGCAACACAATCAATTAGTGACAGGTACCCAATCCTTATTGGGTCCTTCAGAGTTAGATTTCTCTTCAGCAGGTTTTAATGATATCTCAGATTGCAAGAGGTTTTTAATATGGTACTTGCAATCCTTCAACCAGTGACCATCACTCTTGCAAAGTTTGCAAAAGGGAGGGTTCTTGGATCTTTCCCTTTGCTTCCTGGGAGATTTCTTCTTCTTCTGAGAAGGTCCAATATCTTCAGAGGCTATACCAGCACTCTCAGAGGTTCCAACATCAGGAGGAGAAGCTATCTCTTTCAGAAGAGAGGGAGTGACAGGTTTCTTCTTCTTCTGGGGTTTATCACTTCCCAGAGGCAGCTTTTCCTTGCCTTTGGCTTTAGAGCCATCAGCAGGAGTGCTGAACTGTTTATACAGTTTTTCTTCTAACACTTTCATGTCAGAATAAACTTGAGTAAACCTAAGAAACTTGTCAGCCTCACTCTTGTCCAATTTCCTTTTCAGGTACTTGAACATACTATAGAGTTCTTCAAGAGAATCAAAGATATTTTGTTCAGAAGATATGTTTACCTCGGAATCATATGTAGCTTCAGGAGATGCGGAAGTTTCTCCTGTGACATCTTCAGAAGTTGGCTCATCAATAGCCATAAAACAAATCTGAGCTTGCTCTTCCTTTTCTTCAGGATCACTGCTGGTCTCAGAGTCTGACCAGGCAACCAGCATTGCTTTCTTGAACTTTTTCTTATCTTTCTTCAGCTCCGGGCAGTTAGGCTTAATGTGCCGGTTGCTGACATCCATAGCACACAATAGGCTTATTTGGATCTCTCTTGAACTTATCACCAGAATCAGGAGTTTTCTTGTCAAAGCTCCTGAAAGGCTTTTCGTAGTTTCCACCTCTGCCTTTTCTAAAGGCCTTCTTGAACTTCCTGGTCAGCATAGCCAGTTCCTCATCTTTAGAGGATTCTTCAGAAGATTCTGCTTTCAGGACTACTCTTTTTCCTTCTGACCTTTCTCTTAGGTCATGATTCTTTAATGACATCTCATGGGTAATTAGAGACCCATTGAGCTCATCATACAAGTAATAGCTCAAATCCTGAACTTCTTCAATAGCAGTCTTCTTGGCTTGCCAAGACCTTGGTAAGCTTCTAACAATCTTCTTCACTCGATCAGATTCTTCAATATCCTTTCCTAAACTCTTCAAGTCATTGACTATCTTGGTGAATCTAGAGTTCATATCTGAAATAGATTCTTTATCAAGCATTTCAAATAACTCATATTCTCTCATGAGTTGGTTGACTTTCGATTGCTTCACTTTTCCTGTTCCTTCATATGTGACTTCCAGCTTGTTCCAAATGTCCTGTGCAGTTTCACAAGAAGAAACTTTGTTATATTCAGTAGCTGTAAGTGCACAATGCAACATATTTATTGCTGAAGCATTAGTTTGGAGTTTTTTCAGAATGTCATCTGTGTATTCTCTCTCAGAAATAACAACATTCCCTAAACCTTGTTCCATTCTGGTCGGAATGAAATCACCATCAGTGATGACATACCAAGCACTCATGTTCTGAGCTTGGATGAAGTACATCATCCTTTTCTTCCAGTATGAGTAGTTGTTGCCATTAAATAATGGAGGTCTAGTAGTGGAAGAACCTTCTGGAACTATGAAGTGAGAAGAATTCTCAGGCTGGTGTCTACTAGCCATCTCTATTGATTCTGATAGGATCTTACACTTAGATTGTTAGATCTTTAGTAAATATGCGAAGTGACCTTCGCTCTGATACCACTTGTTGGCCCTATCAAGAACAGAATCACCTAAAGGGGGTGAATAGGTGTCAAAGTTGAAAACTGAAAAATTCTAAGTTTTTAGGGAAACTTAATTTTCAGAGTCAAATTTCCTCAGAGTCAGAAGCTAGCTTACAGAAGTTACTTCTGAGGGAAATTCTGCCTAAACACAGTTAGACTGTTTTCAGCAACAGAAGTTCTGATTTGAGAACTTCTGGACAGCCTTCTGAACAAAGACAATGATACTTTAGAGAAAATCTGTTTCAGCACTAAATATAAGCAAGTACACAGAAGCAAAAATAACAAGTATAAGAGGGAGAAAGAAGTTCAGGAGATCCTGATTGAACAATTCGATTTATCCAAGTTCGCCACAGAAGTCCTGTGACTACGTCTTGTCCCCTGAGGTCGCAGCGTACAGAGATTTTATAAATCCACTATTCAGAACTTTTATGGCAAGTTCAGAAGCTCCTTTACATCAACAGAACTTAAGCTAATTTCTCACTTAGGACATCAAAAATCTGAGCTCGAGTTAAAGTTTTATCCGAAGCATCATAAAAACGTGTTAAAATTCAGTCCTGGTCCCCGAGGCACCCTAGAATTCGGCCCGAAAAACCCAAAATTTAAACGACCCATCAATTGTTATACGTGTTTCTTGGGGTATTGAAACATCAAAAATCTGAGCTCGAGTTAAAGTTTAGTCCGACGCAACATAAAAACGTGTTAAAAGTCAGTCCCGGTCCCCGAGACACCCTCGAATCCGGCCCGAAAAACTCAAAATTTAAATGACCCATCATTTGTTATACGTGTTAGTTGGGGTATTGGGACATCTAAAAATCTGAGCTCGAGTTAAAGTTTTGTCCGACGCATAAAAAAAACGTGTTAAAATTCTGCCCCGGTCCCCGTGGCACCCTAGAATCCGGCCCGAAAAACCCAAATTTTAAACGACCCATCATTTGTTATACGTGTTAGTCGTGGTATTGGGACATCTAAAAATTTGAGCTCGAGTTAAAGTTTTTTCCGACGCATCATAAAAACGTGTTAAAATTGAGTCCCGGTCCCCGAGGCACCCTAGAAACCGGCTCGAAAAACCCAAATTTTAAACGACCCATCATTTGATATACGTGTTAGTCGTGGTATTGGGACATCTAAAAATCTGAGCTCGAGTTAAAGTTTTGTCCGACGCATAAAAAAAACGTGTTAAAATTCTGCCCCGGTCCCCGAGGCACCCTAGCATCCGACCCGAAAAACCCAAATTTTAAACGACCCATCATTTGTTATACGTGTTAAAAGTGGTATTGGGACATCTAAAAATCTGAGCTCGAAATAAAGTTTTGTCCGACGCATAACAAAACGTGTTAAAATTCAGTCCCGGTCCCCGAGGGACATTAGAATCCGGCCCGTAAAACCCAAAATTTATACGACCCATCATTTGTTAAACTTGTTAGTTGGGGTATTGGGACATCAAAAATCTGAGCTCGAGTTAAAGTTTTGTCCGACGCATCATAAAAACGTGTTAAAATTCAATCCCGGTCCCCGAGGCACCCTTGAATCCAGCCTGAAAAACCCAAAATATAAACGACTCATCATTTGTTATAAGTGTTAGTTAGGGTATTGGGACATCCGAAATCTGAGCTCGAGTTAATGTATTGTCCGACGCATCAAACAAACGTGTTAAAATTTAGTCCCGGTCCCCGAGGCACCCTAGAATCCGGCTCGAAAAACCCAAAATTTAAACGACCTTCAATTGTTATACGTGTTAGTCGTGGTATTGGGACATCTAAAAATCTGAGCTTGAGTTAAAGTTTTGTCCAACGCATAAAAAAAACGTGTTAAAATTCAGTCCCGGTCCCCGAGGCACCCTAGAATTCGGCACGAAAAACCCAAAATTTAAACGACACATCAGTTGTTATACGTGTTAGTTAGGGTATTGGGACATCCGAAATCTGAGCTCGAGTTAAAGTTTTGTCCGACGCATCAGAAAAACGTGTTAAAATTCTGCCCCGGTCCCCGTGGCACCATAGAATGCGGCCCGAAAAACCCAAAATTTGAACGACTCATCATTTGTTATACGTGTTTGTCGTGGTATTGGGACATCTGAAATCTGAGCTCGACTAAAAGTTTTGTCCGACGAATCAAAAAAACGTTTTAAAATTCAGTCCCGGTCCCCGAGGCACCCTAGATTTCGGCCCGAAAAACCCAAAATTTAAACGACACATCATTTGTTATACGTGTTAGTTAGGGTATTGGGACATCAAAAATCTGAGCTCGAGTTAAAGTTTTGTCCGACGCATCATAAAAACGTGTTAAAATTGAGTCCCGGTCCCCGAGGCACCCTAGAATCTGGCCTGAATAACCCAAAATTTAAACGACCCATCAATTGTTATACGTGTTAGTTGGGGTATTGGGACATCAAAAATTTGAGCTCGAGTTAAAGTTTTATCCGACGCATCATAAAAACGTGTTAAAATTCAGTCCTGGTCCCCGAGGCACCCTAGAATCCGGCCCCAAAAACCCAAAATTTAAATGACCCATCATTTGTTATAATTGTTAGTCGTGGTATTGGGACATCTAAAAATCTGAGCTCGAGTTAAAGTTTTGTCCGACGCATAAAAAAACGTGTTAAAATTCAGTCGCGATCCCCGATGCACCCTAGAATCCCGCCCCAAAAACCCAAAATTTAAACGACCCATCATTTGTTATACGTGTTAGTCGTGGTATTGGGACATCGAAAAATCTGAGCTCGAGTAAAAGTTTTGTCCGACACATCAAAAAACACTGGTTAGAATTCGGCCCCGGTCCCCGAGGCACCCTAGAATCAGGCCCGAAAACCCGAAATTTAGACGACCTATCATTTGTTATATGTTTTAGTTAAGGTATTGGGACATCAAAAATCTGAGCTCGAGTTAAAGTTTTGTCTGACGCATCAAAAAACATTTGTTAAAATTCTGCCCCGGTCCCCGAGGCACCCTAGAATGCAGCCCGAAAAACCCAAAATTTAAACGACCCATCATTTGTTATACGTGTTTGTCGTGGTATTGGGACATCCGAAATCTGAGCTCGAGTTAAAGTTTTGTCCGACGCATAAACAAACGTGTTAAAATTCAGTCCCGGTCCCCTAGGCGCCCTAGAATCCGGCCCCAAAAACTCAAAAGTTAAACGACCCATCATTTGTTATACGTGTTAGTTGAGGTATTTGGACATCAAAAATCTGAGCTCGAGTTAAAGTTTTATCCGACGCATCATAAAAACGTGTTAAAATTAAGTCCCGGACCCCGAGGCACCCTAGAATCCGGCCCCAAAAACCCAAAATTTAAACGACCCATCATTTGTTATACGTGTTAGTTCGGGTATTGGGACAACAAAAATCTGAGCTCGAGTTAAACTTTTGTCCGAAGCATCATAAAAACGTGTTAAAATTCGGCCTAGGTCCCCGAGGCACCCTAGAATCCAGCCCGAAAAACCCAAAATTTAAACGACCCATCATTTGTTATACGTGTTAGTCGTGGTATTGGGACATCTAAAAATCTGAGCTCGAGTTAAAGTTTTGTCCGACGCATAAAAAAACGTGTAAAAATTCAGTCGCGGTCCCTAGGCACCCTAGAATCCCGCCCCAAAAACCCAAAATTTAAACGACCCATCATTTGTTATACGTGTTAGTCGTGGTATTGGGACATCGAAAAATCTGAGCTCGAGTAAAAGTTTTGTCCGACGCATCAAAAAACACTTGTTAAAATTCTGCCCCGGTCCCCGAGGCACCCTAGAATCCGGCCCGAAAACCCAAAATTTAGACGACCTATCATTTGTTATATGTGTTAGTTGGGGTATTGGGACATCAAAAATATGAGCTCGAGTTAAAGCTTTGTCTGACGCATCAAAAAACATTTGTTAAAATTTTGCCCCGGTCCCCAAGGCACCCTAGAATGCGGCCCGAAAAACCCAAAATTTAAACGACCCATCATTTGTTATACGTGTTTGTCGTGGTATTGGGACATTTGAAATCTGAGCTCGAGTTAAAGTTTTGTCCGACGCATAAACAAACGTGTTAAAATTCAGTCCCGGTCCCCTAGGCGCCCAAAAATCCGGCCCCAAAAACTCAAAAGTTAAACGACCCATCATTTGTTATACGTGTTAGTTGAGGTATTTGGACATCAAAAATCTGAGCTCGAGTTAAAGTTTTATCCGACGCATCATAAAAACGTGTTAAAATTAAGTCCCGGACCCCGAGGCACCCTAGAATCCGGCCCCAAAAACCCAAAATTTAAACGACCCATCATTTGTTATACGTGTTAGTTCGGGTATTGGGACAACAAAAATCTGAGCTCGAGTTAAAGTTTTGTCCGAAGCATCATAAAAACGTGTTAAAATTCGGCCTAGGTCCCCGAGGCACCCTAGAATCCAGCCCGAAAAACCCAAAATTTAAACGACCGATCATTTGTTATACGTGTTAGTCGTGGTATTGGGACATCTAAAAATCTGAGCTCGAGTTAAAGTTTTGTCCGACGCATAAAAAAACGTGTAAAAATTCAGTCGCGGTCCCCGAGGCACCCTAGAATCCCGCCCCAAAAACCCAAAATTTAAACGACCCATCATTTGTTATACGTGTTAGTCGTGGTATTGGGACATCGAAAAATCTGAGCTCGAGTAAATGTTTTGTCCGACGCATCAAAAAACACTTGTTAAAATTCTGCCCCGGTCCCCGAGGCACCCTAGAATCCGGCCCGAAAACCCAAAATTTAGACGACCTATCATTTGTTATATGTGTTAGTTGGGGTATTGGGACATCAAAAATATGAGCTCGAGTTAAAGTTTTGTTTGACGCATCCAAAAACATTTGTTAAAATTTTGCCCCGGTCCCCAAGGCACCCTAGAATGCGGCCCGAAAAACCCAAAATTTAAACGACCCATCATTTGTTATACGTGTTTGTCGTGGTATTGGGACATTTGAAATCTGAGCTCGAGTTAAAGTTTTGTCCGACGCATAAACAAACGTGTTAAAATTCAGTCCCGGTCCCCGAGGCACCTTAGAATCCGGCCCCAAAAACTCAAAAGTTAAACGACCCATCATTTGTTATACGTGTTAGTTAAGGTATTGGGACATCAAAAATCTGAGCTCGAGTTAAAGTTTTATCCGACGCATCATAAAAACTTGTTAAAATTAAGTCCCGGTCCCCGAGGAACCCTAGAATCCGGCCCCAAAAACCCAAAATTTAAACGACCCATCATTTGTTATACGTGTTAGTTGCGGTATTGGGTCATCAAAAATCTGAGCTCGAGTTAATTGTCCGAAGCATCATAAAAACGTGTTAAAATTCTGCCCCGGTCCCCGAGGCACCTTAGAATGCGGCCCGAAAAACACAAAATTTAAACGACCCATCATTTGTTATACGTGTTAGTTGGGGTATTGGGACATCAAAAATCTGAGCTCGAGTTGAAGTTTTGTCCGACGCATCAAAAAAACGTGTTAAAATTCTGCCCGGGTCCCCGTGCACCCTAGAATCTGGCCCGAAAAACCCAAAATTTAAATGACCCATCATTTGTTATACGTGTTAGTTGGGGTATTGGGACATCAAAAATCTGAGCTCGAGTTAAAGTTTTCTCCGATGCATCATAAAAACGTGTTAAAATTCTGACCCGCGGTCCCCGAGGCACCCTAGAATCAGGCCCGAAAAACCCAAAATTTAAACGACCCATCATTTGTTATACGTGTATGTCTGGGTATTGGGACATCCGAAATCTGAACTCGAGTTAATGTTTTGTCCGACGCATCAAAAAAACGTGTTAAAATTCAGTCTCGGTCCCCGAGGCACCCTAGAATCCCGCCCGAAAAACCAAAAATTTAAATGACCCTTGATTTGTTATACGTGTTAGTTGGGGTATTGGGACATCAAAAATCTGAGCTCGAGTTAAAGTTTTGTCCGACGTATCATAAAAACGTGTTAAAATTCTATCCTGGTCCCCGAGGCAGCTTAGAATCTGGCCCGAAAAACCCAAAATTTAAACGACCCATCATTTCTTATATGTTTTAGTTGGGGTATTGGGACATCAAAAATCTGAGCTCGAGTTAAAGTTTTGTCTGACGCATCAAAAAACATTTGTTAAAATTCTGCCCCGGTCCCCGTGGCACCCTAGAATGCGGCCCGAAAAACCCAAAATTTAAACGACCCATCATTTGTTATACGTGTTTGTCGTGGTATTGGGACAACCGAAATCTGAGCTCGAGTTAAAGTTTTGTCCGACGCATAAACAAACGTGTTAAAATTCAGTCCCGGTCCCCTAGGCGCCCTAGAATCCGGCCCCAAAAACTCAAAAGTTAAACGACCCATCATTTGTTATACGTGTTAGTTGAGGTATTGGGACATCAAAAATCTGAGCTCGAGTTAAAGTTTTATCCGACGCATCATAAAAACGTGTTAAAATTAAGTCCCGGACCCCGAGGCACCCTAGAATCCGGCCCCAAAAACCCAAAATTTAAACGACCCATCATTTGTTATACGTGTTAGTTCGGGTATTGGGACATCAAAAATCTGAGCTCGAGTTAAAGTTTTGTCCGAAGCATCATAAAAACGTGTTAAAATTCTGCCTAGGTCCCCGAGGCACCCTAGAATCCAGCCCGAAAAACCCAAATTTTAAACGACCCATCATTTGTTATACGTGTTAGTCGTGGTATTGGGACATCTAAAAATCTGAGCTCGAGTTAAAGTTTTGTCCGACGCATAAAAAAACGTGTTAAAATTCAGTCCCGGTACCCGAGGCACCCTAGAATCCGGCCCCAAAAACCCAAAATTTAAACGACCCATCATTTGTTAGAGCCTCATAATGCTCGTTTGCTTCCTTGACTGCTTCTGTCAAAATCCCCAAATTCTCATTGACTTTCAGGGAAGAAGCAAGAGCAATATTGTCCAAGGTAGGAAGAGTCAGAGCTAATTCTCTCAATTTATACAGCTCATCATATGTAGCCAGATGAAGTGTAGAAAGATTGCGTGTGTAGACAGAAGGATCCTGCAGTTGAAGCATAGTCATGAGCTGCAGGTTCTGAGCTTTCAAGGATTGAATTTCTTGCAGCACAATGCCCTGATCAAACATGTCAGCAGCAAAAGGCCTTTGCCCCACACCAGCAAATCTATTCAGCAATTCATCAGAGCCACTCTGACTCATTCTTCTCAACTCCTCAACACTGGGAACACCACCAGCTTCGGATACACCAGAAGCTCTGCCCATGAAACCAAAAGGACCAAAATTTCTCTCCAAGTTATCTCGTTCCTGGAAGTTGCGTAGGAAGTCATAGTTGGATGACAACCCAGCAAAACAGGAAGTGGAGGAGGAGGTAGTTAAGGGATCACACACAGGAGGTGCATGTCCAGAGGTTGAAGGAGGAGGGATAGATGTGTTTGTGGAAGGGATTGTATGTGTGAACGAGGAAGAGAGAGTATGAGAAAAGGATGGTAAAGTGGATGGTAGTGAAAAGGAGGGAGCAGTAAATCCAATTGATGGAATTACGGAGGAAGATGAAAGTGAGGAAGAAGTAGAAGTAGAAATGGAATCTGTGAAAATGGGTCCAGAGGACAGATTCACTTCTGAATAGGATCCAGAAGGAAGAGTAGATGGAGGAGGTACAACCTCAGAGGTTGAAGTTGTAAGGGGAATGGAAGTATGAGATTCACTCACTTCTGTGACAGAAGGTAGTGAGGGAGATGGATGAGGAGTATGAGTAGGAGATGAGATAACCTGGTCAGAAGAGTTAGGATCAAACATAGAAATGGGCTCAGCAAAGACATGAGCCATTCTGATCAGTGTTTCAGAGGCATCCCTATCACCAGGGTTTCTTCCTTGGCCTAGAAGAATGTTTTCAATAAAATTCTCATTATCAACATTCTCTACAAACTGTTGTGCATCCTGAAGAACCTCATCAGCATCTAGTTCACTCTCCTCTGATAGCTCTTCAACAAGAGGAGCATCAACATCCTCTTCAGCAGACATCTCCATCATGTCTTCGTCATCAACAGCTTCCTGTTCCTCAGCAACATGATCCTCTAACTCAGCACTAGAAGCAACATAGAAGTCCTTTTTCTTCAGAGACCTTCTTTTTGCTACAGCCATTGTCCTGATCCGAGTGGAGAGAGAGATATTCTCAAGTTCCTCTCCTTCTTCTGAAGCCTCAACATCCTTTGAGAACTCCACATTTTCAAGTTCAGCAGCACATGCAATAATTCTAGCATCGGCCTTAGCCTTTGCAACAATTTCTCTCTCAGCTGCTAACTTATCTTCTACTTCCTTCTTTTTTCTTTTCACATCAGCAAGAGCCACAACTCTTGCAACTTTTTCAGCTTCAGCAGCCTTTTCTCTTTCAGCAAGGCGTGCGTCCTCAGCATCCTGAGCTTCCTTCTCAGAAGCATCCTTAGGTTTCTCAGCAACGATCTTGCCAGAAGGTTCAACACTGATTGTTGTTTGAACCATAGTGGGAAGAGGTTCTGAGACAACCACCTTCTCAACAGTCAGGACCAACTTACTTGATCCTTTCTTTCCTTTGCCCTTTCTGGCAGCTTTCTTACCTTTCTGTGCTGAATCATCCACAATCTCCTTCTGAGCAATACTCACAGAGGAGCCCTTCTCATTCTTCTTTGGAGTCACACCAAAGTTAAGGTTCCTGAAGGTATGCATCTTCAGAACCGTACTCCTGCTTGTTACACCATCTCCTGAAACAACTACAGAGGTAGCTTCAAACAGCCTCGTCAGAAGGGAACCATAAGCCAGGGTACTTACAGTAGTGACATTCTTAATCTGCCTTATCAACATGGCAGGGAGATTGATTTTCTTCTGATTGACCAGATGCCACATAAACACTCTTTCCCGATTTGAAACACCATTAACTCCTCCAGCCTTCGGAAGGAACACATTTGTTGTTAGATAATGTGCCCACCTCTGGTGCTGAGTGAGCCAAGTGGCATAAGTTTCCTTGGCACTAAGATCTGGTCTGGCCCAATTTGCTTCTGAAAACCCATCAGCTGAACCATCATCACCAATGATGATTCCTTCATCATCAATACCAATTGCTTGAGAAATAGAAGCCCTACTGACCTCAATCTCAACTTCTCCGACTTCCAGTGAATAACATCCTCCTCATTAGAAAAGACATGGAGGTTCTGATAGAATTCGGTGACTAACTTAGGGTAGATGAATTCATCGAGAGAAACGAATGAATTCCAGTTTTGAGCACTTAGCCATTTGGAGATAGGTTCAGTGGATTTTACTTCGTCATCTAGGAACCTAGAAGTGAATACCCTAGATTCGCTAACTTTCTTCTTAGATTCAGTGGTAAAGATGTGAGTGACAGTGACTTCTTGAGCCATTGTAAGAAATAGGAAAATAGGTTAAGAATTTTGAGAGAAAGAAAATACAGAGAATCTATGGAAATTCTAATAGCAGTGAAAATGAAAGTAAAAACTTCTAAGTATGGAAAACCCCTATTTATACCCAAACGAATAAACCGTTCCAATTCAAAAAGTAAATACACACCGTTTAAAAAGGGAACAGATAACCATTAACCACAGAACAGCGCCGTAAAAATGCAGTAGATAACGCATGCTTAAATGTCAAATCATGATTAGATTTAATTAACACTTTAATCATCTTAAACGATAAATCACTTAAGATAAACAGATATAATTAAACTAAATTACTGAAGTGGATAAGTCATACCAATGCCTTCTCGTAAGCTGCTGAAAGAATTACCAGCCAGAGGCTTAGTAAACATGTCAGCAATATTCTCTTCAGAGGGAACATGAGTGATGATAATATCCTTCTTCAGAACATGATCTCTCAGAAAGTGATGCCTAATATGAACATGCTTCATCCTGCTGTGCTGAATAGGATTCTTTGAAAGATCAATTGCACTCTTGTTATCACAGTAGATTGTAATTGTTCCAGGGATGACTCCATAGTCAGCAATTTGTTGCTTAATCCAGAGCATCTGAGAAACACAACTTCCAGCAGCAACATACTCAGCTTCAGCAGTTGAGAGAGCCACAGAGGTTTGCTTCTTGCTATTCCAGGAGACTAAGCACTCCCCCAGAAAATGACAACCACCAGAAGTGCTGACCCTTTTCAATTTATCTCTACCATAATCAGAGTCTGTGAATCCTATAGGGGTGAAATCAGAACTACATGGATACCACAAACCAGCTTCTAGTGTGCCTTTAAGATATCTGAGAATCCTTTTGACAGCAACATCATGAATCTCTCTAGGTTTAGACTGAAATCTAGCACAAAAACACACAGCAAAATGTATATCTGGCCTGCTGGCTGTTAGGTATAAAAGAGAACCAATCATACCTCTGTAGGTTTTTATATCTACAGGTTTACCAGGTTTCTCTTCATCATCAATGTCTTTGCTGACATCCATTGGGATATCAACAGCATTAGAGTCCATCATGCCAAATTTCTTCAGCACTTCTCTAGTGTACTTGGCTTGATTGATAAACACACCATCATTACTTTGCTTGATCTGAAGTCCTAAGAAGAAGGTTAATTCTCCCATCATAGACATTTCAAACTCAGCCTTCATGTGGTCACTGAACTCTCTGCACAAAGATTCATTAGTAGCACCAAATATAATATCATCAACATATACCTGAGCTATAAGGATATCCTTGTTCATCTTTAGAGTGAACAGAGTTGTATCAACACAGCCTCTGACAAATCCCTTAGACAGAAGGAACTTTGTCAGTCTCTCATACCAAGCTCTGGGAGCTTGTTTCAGTCCATACAAGGCTTTCTTCAGCTTGTACACATGATCAGGAAACTTAGGATCTTCAAAACCAGGAGGTTGAGATACATACACTTCCTCATCAATGTGCCCATTCAAGAATGCACTTTTCACATCCATTTGAAAGAGCTTAAAACCTTTGTATGATGCAAAAGCACATAAGATTCTAATGACTTCTAATCTTGCAACAGGAGCAAAAGTTTCACCATAATCTACACCTTCTTGCTGACTGTAACCTTGAACAACAAAGTCTTGCCTTGTTCCTCACAACATTTCCAAATTCATCAAGCTTGTTTTTCAGAACCCATCTAGTTCCAACAACCTTTATGTTGTTAGGTCTGGGAACCAAAGTCCAAACTTCTGACCTTTTGAACTGGTCAAGTTCTTCTTGCATTGCCATTAACCAGGAGTCATCATCTGCAGCTTCATAGAAGTCCTTGGGTTCTAGAACTGACACAAAAGCCACATTCCCCATGTATCTTCTGACCTGAGCTCTGGTCATGACAGGATTATGAACAGAGTCAATTATGTTCTCTAAGGAATGATTCCTATGAGCCCTAACTTCTCTTGGTACATCCAATGAGTCTTTTGAAACTTGTTCATCATTTGTTGAATCATATATAGGAGCATCTTCTGGAAGGAAGTTGACTTCTGGAGTAGAATTCTCTTCTTGCGCTTGTTCAGCAACAGGAGGAATCACTTCAGCAGCTCTGGGAGAAACATCTTCTACTACATCAGGAGATGTAACTTCAGGAGCTTGAACTACATCTTCATCAAGAGCTCTACTATCTGCAGGGTTAGTCTCATTAAACTGTACATGAACAGATTCATCTAAAGTTTGAGTCCTCTTATTAAAAACCCTATATGCTTTACTATGTGTTGAGTAACCAAGAAAAATGGCCTCATCTGGCTTTGAATCAAATTTTGAAAGATATTCTTTTGTGTTCAAAACATAACACTTACAACCAAAGGTTCTGAAATAACTTACTTTAGGCTTTCGACCTTTCCAGAGTTCATAAGGGGTCTTGTTCAGAATGCTTCTGATTAGCACTCTATTCAGAACATAGCAAGTTGTGTTGACAGCTTCTCCCCAAAAATACTTTGGAAGCCTTCTTTCATTGATCATAGTTCTGGAAATTTCAACCAGAGTTCTATTCTTCCTTTCAACTACCCCATTTTGTTGAGGAGTTCTGGGAGCAGAAAAGTTATGATCAATTCCCTTGGTTTCACAGAATTCTTCAAACATAAAGTTTTTGAATTCTCCACCATTATCACTTCTAAATATGAACAACCTTTTCATTCCTTTCATTCTCAAGTTTCTTTATTAGAACTGAGAAACATCCAAGTGACTCGTCTTTGCTAGATAGCAAGATGACCCAAGTGAATCTTGAATAGTCATCTACTATGACAAAGGCATACCTCTTTCCACCCATGCTCTTTGGTGGAACAGGGCCAAAAAGATCCATATGAAGTAATTCCAAAGGTCTTTTAGTTGAAATGACTTTCTTAGTTTTAAAAGAGCTTTTGGATTGTTTACCAGATTGGCAAGCATTGCATAAATGGTTCTTTTTAAAACTAATTTCAGGCAGACCCTCAACCAATTGATTTCTAGCTACTTTGGCCAGAAGATCCATGCTTACATGAGCAAGTCTTCTATGCCAGAGCCAGGAGGTATCCTCTTTGGACATCAAGCATATATTTTTGCAAAGATTCTCAAGGTTCAGCATGAAAACATTTTCAACTCTAGGAGCAGTTAGAATAACTTCCCTTGACTTACTGTCTAAGATTTTACATCTAGAGGAGCTGAAGACAACATCTCTACCTTTATCACACAGTTGTGCAACACTCAGGAGATTGAACTTCAGGCCTCTGACTAGGGAGACATCTTCGATCGGAGGATTAGTTCCTATAGATCCAGGACCAAGTATGCTTCCTTTCTGAGCATCTCCAAAGCTGACTTTTCCACCTCTTTTAGGATCAAATGTGATGAATGTTTTTTCATCACCTGTCATATGCCTTGAGCACCCACTGTCAATGTGCCACAGCTTTGACATTGATGGAGCACTCAAAGCCACCTGCAGCACAATCAATTAGTGACAGGTACCCAATCCTTATTGGGTCCTTCATTGTTAGATTTCTCTTCAGCAGGTTTTAATGATATCTCAGATTGTAAGAGGTTTTTAATATGATACTTGCAATCCTTCAACCAATGACCATCACTCTTGCAAAGTTTGCAAAAGGGAGGGTTCTTGGATCTTTCCCTTTCCTTCTTGGGAGATTTCTTCTTCTTCTGAGAAGGATCAACATCTTCAGAGGCTACAGCAGCACTCTCAGAGGTGCCAACATCAGGAGGAGAAGCTATCTCTTTCAGAAGAGAGGGAGTGACAGGTTTCTTCTTCTTCTGGGGTTTATCACTTCCCAGAGGCAGCTTTTCCTTGCCTTTGGCTTTAGAGCCATCAGCAGGAGTGCTGAACTGTTTACACAACTTCTCTTCTAACACTTTCATGTCAGAATAAACTTGAGTAAACCTAAGAAACTTGTCAGCCTCACTCTTGTCCAATTTCCTTTTCAGGTACTTGAACATACTATAGAGTTCTTCAAGAGAATCAAAGATATCTAGTTCGTGAGAATTGTTTACCTCAGAGGCATAAAAAAAACGGTCGAGCTCAGATTTTTGATGTCCCTATACCCTAACTAACACGTATAACAAATAAAAGGTCGTTTAAATATTGTGTTTTTCGTGCCGGATTCTAGGGTGCCTCGGGGATCGGGACTGAATTTTAACACGTTTTTACGATGCATCGGACAAAACTTTAACTCAAGCTCAGATTTTTGATGTCCCAATACCCCAACTAAGACGTATAACAAATGATGAGTCGTTTAAATTTTGGGATTTTCGGGCCGGATTCTAGGGTGCCTCGGGGACCGGGACTGAATTTTAATACGTTTTTATGATGCGTCGGACAAAACTTTAACTCGAGCATAGATTTTTAATGTCCCAATACCCCAACTAACACGTATAACAAATGAAGGGTGGTTTAAATTTTGGGATTTTCAGGCCGAATTCTAGGGTGCCTCGGAGACCGGGACTGAATTTTAACACGTTTTTTTTATGCGTCGGACAAAACATTTGATTCTGAGGTAAACAATTCTCACGAACTAGATATCTTTGATTCTCTTGAAGAACTCTATAGTATGTTCAAGTACCTGAAAAGGAAATTGGACAAGAGTGAGGCTGACAAGTTTCTTAGGTTTACTCAAGTTTATTCTGACATGAAGGTGTTAGAAGAAAAACTGTGTAAACAGTCCAGCACTTCTGCTGATGGCTCTAAAGTCAAAGGCAAGGAAAAGCTGCCTCTAGGAAGTGATAAACCCCAGAAGAAGAAGAAACCTGTCACTCCCTCTCTTCTGAAAGAGATAGCTTCTCCTCCTGATGTTGGTACCTCTGAGAGTGCTGGTTTAGCCTCTGAAGATATTGGTCCTTCTCAGAAGAAGAAGAAATCTCCCAGGAAGCAAAGGGAAAGATCCAAGAACCCTCCCTTTTGCAAACTTTGCAAGAGTGATGGTCACTGGTTGAAGGATTGCAAGTACCATATTAAAAACCTCTTGCAATCTGAGATATCATTAAATCCTGCTGAAGAGAAATCTAACTCTGAAGGACCCAATAAGGATTGGGTACCTGTCACTAATTGATTGTGTTGCAGGTGGCTCTGAGTGCTCCATCAATGTCAAAGCTGTGGTACATTGACAGTGGGTGCTCAAGGCATATGACAGGTGATGAAAAAGCATTCATCACATTTGATCCTAAAAGAGGTGGAAAAGTCAGCTTTGGAGATGCTCAGAAAGGAAGGATACTTGGTTCTGGATCCATAGGAACTAATCCTCCGATCGAAGATGTCTCCCTATTCAGAGGCCTGAAGTTCAATCTCCTGAGTGTTGCACAACTGTGTGATAAAGGTAGAGATGTTGTCTTCAGCTCCTCTGGATGTAAAATCTTGGACAGGAAGTCAAGGGAAGTTATTCTAACTGCTCCTAGAGTTGAAAATGTTTTCATGCTGAATCTTGAGAATCTTTGCAAAAATATATGCTTGATGTCCAAAGAGGATACCTCCTGGCTCTGGCATAGAAGACTTGCTCATGTGAGCATGGACCTTCTGGCCAAAGTAGCTAGAAATCAATTGGTTGAGGGTCTGCCTGAAATTAGTTTTAAAAAGAACCTTTTATGCAATGCTTGCCAATCTGGTAAACAATCTAGAAGCTCTTTTAAAACTAAGAAAGTCATTTCAACTAAAAGACCTTTGGAATTACTTCATATGGATCTTCTTGGCCCTGTTCAACCAATGAGCATGGGTGGAAAGAAGTTTGCCTTTGTCATTATAGATGACTATTCAAGATTCACTTGGGTCATCTTGCTGTCTAGCAAAGATGAGTCACTTGGATGTTTCTCAGTTCTGATAAAGAAACTTGAGAATGAAAGGAATGAAAAGGTTGTCCATATCAGAAGTGATAATGGTGGAGAATTCAAAAACTTTAGGTTTGAAGAATTCTGTGAAACCAAGGGAATTGATCATAACTTTTCTGCTCCCAGAACTCCTCAACAAAATGGGGTAGTTGAAAGGAAGAATAGAACTCTGGTTGAGATAGCCAGAACTATGATCAATGAAAGAAGGCTTCCTAAGTACTTTTGGGGAGAAGCTGTTAATACAGCTTGTTATGTTCTGAACAGAGTGCTAATCAGAAGCATTCTGAACAAGACTCCTTATGAACTCTGGAAAGGTCGAAAGCCTAAAATAGGTTATTTCAGAACCTTTGGTTGTAAGCGTTATGTTTTGAATACAAAAGAATATCTTTCAAAGTTTGATTCAAAGGCAGATGAGGCCATTTTTCTTGGTTACTCAACACATAGTAAAGCATATAGGGTTTTTAATAAGAGGACTCAAACTTTAGATGAATCTGTTCATGTACAGTTTGATGAGACTAACCCTGCAGATAGTAGAGCTCCTGATGAAGATGAAGTTCAAGCTCCTGAAGTTACATCTCCTGTTGAAAAACAAGATGTCTCTCCCAGAGCTGCTGAAGTGGTTCCTCCTGTTGCTAAACAAGCTGAAGAAGAAAATTCTACTCCAGAAGTCAACTTCCTTCCAGAAGATGTTCCTATTTATGATTCAACAAATGATGAACAGGTTTCAGAAGACTCATTGGATGTACCTAGAGAAGTTAGAACTCACAGGAATCATTCCTTAGAGAACATTATTGACTCTGTTCATAATCCTGTCATGACCAGAGCTCAGCTCAGACGATACATGGGGAATCTGGCTTTTGTGTCACTTCTTGAACCCAAGGACTTCTATGAAGCTGCTGATGATGACTCCTGGTTAGTGGCAATGCAAGAAGAACTTGACCAGTTCAAAAGGTCAGAAGTTTGGACTTTGGTTCCCAGACCTAACAACATAAAGGTTGTTGGAACTAGATGGGTTCTGAAGAACAAGCTTGATGAATTTGGAAATGTTGTGAGGAACAAGGCAAGACTTGTTGCTCAAGGTTACAGTCAGCAAGAAGGCATAGATTATGGTGAAACTTTTGCTCCTGTTGCAAGATTAGAAGCCATCAGAATCTTATGTGCTTTTGCATCATACAAAGGTTTTAAGCTCTTTCAAATGGATGTGAAAAGTGCATTCTTGAATGGTTACATTGATGAGGAAGTCTATGTATCTCAACCTCCTGGTTTTGAAGATCCTAAGTTTCTTGATCATGTGTTTAAGCTGAAGAAAGCATTGTATGGACTGAAACAAGCTCCCAGAGCTTGGTATGAGAGACTGACAAAGTTCTTTCTGTCTAAGGGATTTGTCAGAGGCTGTGTTGATACAACTCTGTTCACTCTGAAGAAGAACAAGGATATCCTTATAGCTCAGGTATATGTTGATGATATTATATTTGGTGCTACTAATGAATCTTTGTGCAGAGAGTTCAATGACCACATGAAGGCTGAGTTTGAAATGTCTATGATGGGAGAATTAACCTTCTTCTTAGGACTTCAGATCAAGCAAAGTAATGATGGTGTGTTTATCAATCAAGCCAAGTACACTAGAGAAGTGCTGAAGAAATTTGGCATGATAGACTCTAATGCTGTTGATATTCCAATGGATGTCAGCAAAGACATTGATGATGAAGAGAAAGCTGGTAAACCTGTAGATATAAAAACCTACAGAGGTATGATTGGTTCTCTTTTATACCTAACAGCCAGCAGGCCAGATATACATTTTGCTGTGTGTTTTTGTGGTAGATATCAATCAAAGCCAAGAGAAATTCATGATGTTGCTGTCAAAAGAATTCTCAGATATCTTAAAGGCACACCAGAAGCTGGTTTGTGGTATCCTTGTAGTTCTGATTTCACTCCTATAGGATACACAGACTCTGACTATGGTAGAGATAAATTGAAAAGGGTCAGCACTTCTGGTGGTTGTCATTTTCTGGGGGAGTGCCTAGTCTCCTGGCATAGCAAGAAGCAAACCTCTGTGGCTCTCTCAACTGCTGAAGCTGAGTATGTTGCTGCTGGAAGTTGTGTTTCTCAGATGCTCTGGATCAAGCAACAAATTGCTGACTATGGAATCATCCCTGGAACAATTACAATCTACTGTGATAACAAGAGTGCAATTGATCTCTCAAAGAATCCTATTCAGCACAGCAGGATGAAGCATGTTCATATTAGGCATCACTTTCTGAGAGATCATGTTCTGAAGAAGGATATTATCATTACTCATGTTCCCTCTGAAGAAAATCTTGCTGACATGTTTACTAAGCCTCTGGCTGGTAATTCTTTCAGCAACTTACGAGAAGGCATTGGTATGACTTATCCACTTCAATAACTTAGATTAATTATTTCTGTATGTCTTAAGTGATTAATCGTTTGAGATAATTAAGTTATAATTAATTCTAATCATGATTTGACACTTAAGCATGCGTTATCTACTGCATATTACGGCGCTGTTATGTGGTTAACGGTTATCTGTTCCCTTTTAAACGGTGTGTATTTGCTTTTTGAATTGGAACGGTTTTTGTGTTTGGGTATAAATAAGGGGTTTCCATACTTAGAAGTTTTTACTCTCTTTTTCTTTGACCATTAGAATTTCCATAGATTTTTCTGTGTTCTCTTCTCTCTAAAATCTTAACCTAATTTCTTATATCTTCAAAAATGGCTCAAGAAATCACTGTCACTCACATCTTCTCCACTGAATCACAAAAGAAGGTTAGCGAATCTAGGGTATTCACCTCTAGGTTCCTAGATGATGAAGTTAAATCGACTGAACCTATTTCTCACTGGCTTAGCGCTCAAAACTGGAATTCATTCGTCTCTCTCGATGAATTCATTTATCCTAAGTTAGTTACAGAATTCTATCAGAACCTTCATTTCTTTTCTAATGAGGAGGATGTTCTACATTTTGAAGTCGGGGAAGTTGAGATCGAAGTCAGCAACGCTTCCATTTCTCAAGTGATAGGGATTGATGATGAAGGAATCATCATTGGTGATGATGGTTCAGCAGATGGTTTTACTGAAGCCAACTGGGCTAGGCCAGATCTGAATGCCAAGGAAACGTATGCCACCTGGTTGACTCAGAACCAGAGGTGGGCACACTATTTGACTACAAATGTCTTTCTTCCGAAGGCTGGAGGAGTCAATGGGGTTTCCAACAGGGAAAGGGTTTTCATGTGGCATCTGGTCAACCAGAAGAAAATTAATTTACCTGCCATGCTGATAAGGCAGATGAAGAATGTAACGACCGTGAGTGCATTAGCATATGGCTCACTCCTGACGAGGTTGTTTGAGGCAGCCTCTGTTGTTGTCTCAGGAGAAGGTGTTACTAGTAGGAGTACGGTTCTGAAGATGCATACCTTCAGGAACCTGAGTTTTGGTGTGACTCCGAAGAAGATTGAGAAGGGCTCCTCTGTGAGTATTGCTCAGAAGGAAATTATGGCAGCTAATGTGCAGAAAGGAAAGATTGCTGCCAAGAAGGGCAAGGGAAAGAAAGGATCAAGCAAGTTGGTCCTGACTGTTGAGAAGGTAGTTGTCTCAGAACCTGTTTCCACGATGGTTCAAACAACAATCAATGTTGAACCCTCTGGCAAGATTGTTGCTGAGAAGCCAAAGGATGTTCCTGAGAAAGATGCTCAGGATGCTGAGGAAGCACGCCTTGCTGAGAAAGAGAAGGCTGCTGAAGCTGAAAAAGTTGCAAGAGTTGTGGCTCTTGCTGATGAGAAAAGAAAGAAGAAGGAAGCTGAGGATCAGTTAGCTGCTGAGAGAGAAATTGCTGCAAAGGCTAAGGCCGATGCAAGACTTATAGCATGTGCTGCTGAACTTCAGGATGCGGAGTTCTCAAAGGAAGTTGAGGCTTCAGAAGAAGGAGAGAATCTTGAGAATATCTCTTTGTCCTCTCGGATAATTGAGAATATCTCTCTCTCTACCGGGATTGGGAAGAAGGCTGTTGCAAAACGAAGGTCGCTGAGGAAAAAGGACTTCGTTGTTGCCTCGAGTGCTGAATTAGAAGATCATGTTACTCAGGAACCGGAAGATGCTGATAAAGACTTGTCAGAAATGTCTGATGAAGAGAATGTTGATGCTCCTCTGATTGAAGAGCTGTCAGAAGAGAGTGAACCAGAAGATGAAGAGGTTCTTCAGAATGCAAAACAATTTGTTGAGAATGTTGATGATGAAAACTTCATTGACAACATTCTTCTGAATCAAGGAAGAAACCCTGGTGAAAGGGACGCCTCTGAAACACTGATCAGGATGGCTCACATCTTTGCTGAGCCCATCTCAATGTTTGATCCAAACTCTGACCAGGTCATCTCTTCTCCCACTCTTACTCCTCATCAATCTCCTTCACTCCCTTCTGTCACAGAAGTGAGTGGTTCCCAAACTTCCATTCCTCCTACAACTTCAACCTCTGAGGTTGTACCTCCTTCAATCATTCCTCCCTCTGGATCCTTTTCAGAAGTGAATTTAAACACTGCTCCCATTTTCACAGACTCTATATCCACATCCACTACCTCTTATATTCCCTCCTCCTCTGTAAGTCCATCAATTGGATTTACTGCTCCATCTTTCTCACTACCATCTACTTTACCTTCCATTTCCCCTACCATTTCTTCCTCTACCACCAATGCCATCCCTTCCTCAAACACTCAAATTCCTCCTCTCTCAACTTCTGGACATACACCTCTTGTGTGTGATCCCTTAACTACCTCCTCCACTACTTCTTGTTTTGCTGGGTTGTCATCCAACTATGACTTCCTACGCAAACACATGAATCGGGATGATCTGGATACCAAGTTTGGTAGTTTTGGTTTCATGGGCAGAGCTTCTGGTATTTCCGAAGCTGGAGGTGCCCCCAGTGTTGAAGAGTTGAGAAGAATGAGTCAGAGTGGCTCTGATGAACTGCTGAATAGATTTGCTGGTATGGGGCAAAGGACTTCTGCTGCTGACATGTATGCTCAGGGCATTGTGCTGCAAGAATTGCATTCTTTGAAAGCTCAGAACCTGCAGCTCATGACTATGCTTCAAATGCAGGATCCTTCTGTTTACATACGCAATCTTTCTACACTTCATCTAGCTACCTATGAAGAGCTGTACAAATTGAGAGAATTAGCTCTGACTCTTCCTTCTCTGGATAATATTGCTCTTGCTTCTTCTCAGAAGGTCAATGAGAATTTGGAGATATTGACAGAAGAAGTCAAGGAAGCAAACGAGCATTATGAGGCTCATGAGAAGATGCTCCCAAGTAAGATTGATGACCTGCAAAGTACTGCCAATCACATTCTGAGAGAAGTGAAATCTTCTGCTCAAGGTTCATCATCTTCCGGGGCTGCTAAGATTGTATATGACATCACTCCTGATCTCAACAATCAACTCTCCAACATTGAGTCTGCTGTATCTGCTCAGAACGCACAGATTGCTGAGCTTACCGAACTTCTGAAGGTTATGCACACTCAAGCACGAGAATAAGAGAAGACTCTTCATAATTGTTATAGGTTTGTTCGAGGACAGACTTATATTCAGAATGAGTATCTTACTGCTGCTGTGTATGCTAACAATAGGTTGATCAAGCTCCTTCTGGAAGATGTTCAGAGACATCGACCTATGTCTGGTTAGACCTTTGATCATATGAAGACCATTGATGATGACTTCAGAAGACGAATGGATCTGATCAATACTGTGAGACCAACCCCTCAGCAATATCAGACTGCACTGAATGTTCAGCAAAAATTGAAATCTCAGGGTGCTCTGGGTGTTGCTCTTGGTTCTGGTCAAACGGGGGAGAAGTCTGGTCAGAGGAGATCAAGTGCTGCTGAAGGTTCTAGTGTTGTTCCTCCTCCTCAGAAGAAACCTAGGAACATGTAATCTTTTAGGACTTATATTTCTTAGCAAGGTTCTGGGTTGGGTAGTTTTTGTCTTAGGATTTTTTTCTGCTCTTCTGATTATTTTGTTTCTTATGCTGTCTTCTGAATGAATTTATACACACTGAATCTTTCTTATACTCTCTTGCGTATCTGACTTCTTACTTTTTGCTTATGTTTCTTTTTGACTTAAGTAAATTACACTTCATCAAATCTAACAACTTGATCTTAAGTCTTTCTTTAAGTTTATACAGATTGCTGAAGTTCACCATTTACACTAAAATGGGGGAGTTAATTTACTCAGAAGTTATGAAACATTTGCATCAGGAAGTCATTTTCTAAACCTCATGTTTTCTGTTACCTTCTGACCACGGTTTGTCCATAACCAAAATGGGGGAGAATGATGAACCCTATGTGTTTTGATTATGTCCAAACGTTTCAGAAGATGAAAACCTAATACTATCTTACATATAGTTTATTGTTGACTAATATTTTTGCTTTAGTCTATGTGTAAGTTTCTCAGCAGTTGCTGAATGAATCATTTTTGGATTGCCTAAAGGACTCAGAAGATCTGTTTGCTAAAGTCAGAGTTTCATCAATTCAGAAGCTGGATTCCTCCGCTCTAAAGCCGAAGTCTGCTAAAGCTCTCCTCAGAAGTTCCTTGCAATCAGAAGTTTTGCCAATTGTGATCAGAAGTCTAGTCAACTGGAAATTAACCTCTGAAAGCTAAAGTCACGGGTTCTGGATAGCATTTAATGCTCTGACAAGTGCATTTAATGCAAGGCGCCAAAAGTTCAAAAAGCTGTTTTGATGGAGCGCGCCTGTCTGTTTAAAAGAAACCAGAATTTCCATGTCTACCCTTTGTTGATCCAATTGAAGAATGATTCCAGTCAACCTCGTCTTTGATTTCAAATCACTTACCAGATTTAGTTAAAGAACAAGGATAACGGAATCAAAGTGTTTGAAGACCGTTTGAAGATTTGACAAATTAACGGCTACAACATCTGATGTCATCTCCTTTGAAGTTTCAAACTCACCAACGGTCATCTTCACTCACTATAAATAGTAGCCAAGCTCCAATGCATCAACACACGCATGATCATCGAGCAAAATCTCAACGCACTGTTCTAACTAGAAAACAGAGTTGTTGTTGTTCTGGTGGAAATCCTTTAACTCTTTTTAGGCTAGTCAGAACTAAGTGAGAAATTAGCTTAAGTTCTGTTGATGTAAAGGAGCTTCTGAACTTGCCATAAAAGTTCTGAATAGTGGATTTATAAAATCTCTGTAGGCTGCGACCTCAGGGGACAAGACGTAGTCACAGGACTTCTGTGGCGAACTTGGATAAATCGAATTGTTCAATCAGGATCTCCTGAACTTCTTTCTCCCTCTTATACTTGTTATTTTTGCCTTTGTGTACTTGTTCATATTTAGTGCTGAAACAGATTTTCTCTAAAGTATCATTGTCTTTGTTCAGAAGACTGTCCAGAAGTTCTACAATCAGAACTTCTGTTGCTGAAAACAGTCTAACTGTGTTGTCGCGCCCCGAAAAACGCCGGGCGCGAGGCCATGCTCGCTCTTAATTGTTTGGGAGCGGAAACGTCATTTTTGGGGCATTATCCGCTAATTAGGAGTCGAGTCGCCACCAATTATCTTGTACGGTGTAATTGGATAACCGCTATGTAGATTGACTCTATTTATCATGTTTTTGGATAATTTACTGGTTTGAGAGATTCTTCGGTTCTATGTATTTTCTTATATTGCTTATATATTGTTTAAAGTTATAACATAACCTTATTTTTACTAAAGTGTTAACGTGTAATTTATCACATAACTACACGTGTTGAAAAAGTGTTTTTGAAATACCGTTTTATTAATGTTTTGAAAAACGCGTTTATAGTTATCACATAACTATTCGTATGTTCAGGAGTATAACATAACCCTTGTGCGGTGTGTGAAAGAGTATATAATTATCACATAACTATTTATTTTATCGAATTAGACGTTTACACGGTTATTATATAACCCTTTTGATATGTGTTATAATTTATTAAATTCTTGATTCACGATTATTACATAGTCGTGAGTCGACCATTTTTTTACTTGATAAAGATCAGTAATATTTTATATTTAACAAGGCTAATTTACGTTTATCACATAGACGTAAATGTACCATTTTTGTATTTGGAAAACATTTTATTTCAGCGTTTTAAGTTCACGTGTATAACATACACGTGGCATTTATAAGTTTACGTTTTGTTTAAAGGTTCCAAGCATTAATAATTAATAATAATAAGTAATATAATAAAAATAATAAATAATATTAATACTAAATAATAATAATAAATAATATAATAAATTAATAATAATAATATATAAATATAATAAATAATAATAATAATAATAATGATAAATATTAATAAATGATAATAATTAATAAATAATATAATAATGATAATAATAATAAATATATAATAGTATAATAAATTAATAATTCTAAATATTAGAAAAAAGATAAAAATTGCTACTAAGCCTAATTCGACTAATTGGGGTTAAATTTGTCAAAGTTTTCATAAATTGCTAAATTTGAAATTCTATACAATAAAAGTGAAGCTACTTAAAGTTTTCTAATCGATGCAATTGATTTGATTGAAAGTTGTGAACGAATTTACCTATGCTAATTAGCATGAATATTGAATATTTATACAAGTTATAAAATTATAAATAATAAATATGGCAATTAATAAATATTTATTCTAATTAACATGCTAATACTTACGAAACGAACAAACTATTATATACTAAGACAGATTAATTATTATTTTCCAGGATAAGTTAAGATGATTAAGCTAATTATGCAATAAAATTATTAATAAGAATGAATTAAAAACTCAACTGGGTTGGGCTTAAACTGATGGGCAGACGGGTCGGATACGGATCAGATCGAATCCGTTTTAATGGTAACTGGGTCGGTTTGGATTCATTTGGTGAACGGGTCAAGAGGGGGTATAAAAATGAAAACCCTAATTTCCTTAATCATTTCATCTTCTCCTTCTCTTCTCTGCCTCAGGAAACGCCGGCCACCCTCTTCTCTTCGCCGCCGTTCTTCTCTCCTTCGCCGGCGATCTCTGCTTCTGTTTCTCCGGCAGTGGAGCTCTGCTTCTTTTCGACGGAAACAGCCGCCGTTCTCCTCTACTCCTCTCGTCATTCATTCTGTAAAAAAAACAACCGAAACCTCTATGGCAGTTAGGGACGACAACGGCGGCAGGCAGTGACTATCATCGACGGCGGGAGTTTTCCGGCGGTGAGTTTTCTGTCCTCACTTCTGACCTCCTTCGTTTTAATTAGACTTGTTTCTTAGATCCGTGGATCTATTTGATAATTGCTTAGATTCGTTATTGTTTTGGTGATTTTGATTTGGGTTTTGGATGTTTCAGGAGAGTTTCCGATGACGACGGCTGGTTTACAGGCAGCGGAGTCGACGGTGACGGTTTCAGCGGCGGTTCGCCATTGACGGCGAGGGTTCCGGCGACCGGCAGCAGCAACTCGGTGTTCCTGCAGGGGCGAAACTGGAAACGAAATGAAAAATAGATAATTGTAATAATTAGTTAACTAGATTAGATTAATTGTTAAGTTAATTAGCTAGATTAGGATTTGTTATTTTATGTAAACTGTTAAGATAAAACTGATAGTGAAAAAGTATTATAGACTCGTGAGAGATCAGTAAGGGCTCGAGCAAATTAAATGGGTTCGACTCCTAAGAGTTTGATTATCGAATCTGAACTGTTTTCGAGTCAAAACCTGTTTTTCATCAAAGCTGAAAATGGTTTAAACTGAAAGGTCGATTCCAAAGAGTAGATTTAGATTGTTAAATCATATTTTTGCTATCTAATATACCAGTAGATAAAACAACAAAGAACCAAATTAAGAACTTTGTAAAAAAAAATGTAAATAGATAAGAACACGAACAAAAGAACTAAATGAATATGATTGCAAGAAATGTAAGTATTTTTGTATTAGAATTTGATGGGAGTGAGTTCCAGAATTGGGAACTCATTTACAAATGGTAAGAAATGCCTTTTTATAGGCGATTTCAGCTTAGAAGTTAAGCAAACAATCTAGGATAGATTTAGGAGATCAAAATCTAATCCAAATCAAAATAAAATCAAATCAAATCTCTTCAAAATCTACTCAAAATCAGATTTAAATCTGATATGATTTCCCAAATCTTCATCTTCAAAATATCTTGTATATGAGCTTTCTTCAATCCAAATTGTTGAACTTTGCTGATGGGCCTGCGAATTTCAAATGGGCCTGCTAGGGTTGTGAATGTTAATGGGCCGAAAATTGTGGTAACTGGGCCAAGAGATAATTTGACCCTCCCTCGTTAACTTGGTTGAACTTGTGAATTGAACTTGAACCGACTCGAGTTTGAAATGGACTTGAATCGGATCTGAACTTGAACATTTTAAATGGATCATTAGCTTGCTTCTAAACTCGAACCTCTGACTTGGATTTTAAATGATTGAACAATGTAGATCGGTCGTCCTTGACACCTCGAAAATGTTGATGAAAGATTTCAAGCTTTTCTTGGGTTGAATTTGAATTTGACTGCTCGGCTCGCTTCGAGACTCGAACGTTTGACTTGGGGTTCCTCTCGTATATTAGACAGTTGTACCTGTCAATAATTAAACGGAGATATAAAAATGGATACAATTGATAGTTAAACATTTATTAAAATGAAACTTGATTAATAAATAATGTAATAAGTTGAGAAATGTGTGTTAATTCTAATAAATGAAATATTCATTATAAGTTGATACGTCTATCGATTATTCGTCAAAATATGATAAATTGGAGTTAAAAGCACTATCTGAGTTAAGTTTCATATTTTAAACAACTCTGAAAATTGTTCATAATTTTAAGTTTATTTATTAAACAAATAAAAATTAAGGGCATAAAAGTTCAATTTTACAGAAAAAGATGTTTTTCGAGCCGGTCAAAAATAGGTGCTAACAGCTGCCCCCCTTTGTATAGCTCCATTGAAAAGGGAGTATACAAAGCACAACAAAGCGACCATTTTTGGCCGAGTCATAATGTAGCTAGAATTAAAAGGAAATGGATGGAAATTAAATGTAATGTAATTGAAATTAAAAGAAAGAGACAGAAGTTGGTTGAATGTTTTTCACTGGGCATTCTCGAGGATGATATTGTTGCTGAAGAGTTGGATTGCAAATGAATCGTGCATATGTCGAGTTGAAGTGATTGTGCATTGCAAATTAACCGTGCATCCGTCGGGTTGAAGAGGTATTGGATTGCAAATGAGTCGCGCATCCGTCGAGTAAGTGGTAGTAGATTGCAAATTAACCGGGTATCCGTCGAGTTGAATTGGTATTGGATTGCAAATGAGTCGCGCATCCGTCGAATTGAAGTGATAGTGGATTGCAAATAAACCGTGCATCCGTCAGGTTGAAGAGGTATCGGTTTGCAAATGAGTCGCGCATCCGTCGAGTAAGTGATAGTAGATTGCAAATTAACCGTGCATCCTTCGGGTTGAAGAGGTATTGGATTGCAAATGAGTCGTGCATCCATCGATTTAAAGTGGTATTGGATTGCAAATGAGTCGGGCATCCGTCGACTTGAATTGGTATTGGATTGCAAATGAGTCGCGCATCCGTCGAATTGAAGTGATAGTGGATTGCAAATTAACCGTGCATCCGTCAGGTTGAAGAGGTATCGGATTGCAAATGAGTCGCGCATCCGTCGAGTAAGTAGATTGCAAATTAACCGTGCATCCTTCGGGTTGAAGAGGTATTGGATTGCAAATGAGTCGTGCATCCGTCGATTTAAAGTGGTATTGGATTGCAAATGAGTCGGGCATCCGTCGAGTTGAATTGGTATTGGATTGCAAATGAGTCGCGCATCCGTCGAGTTGAATAAGTATGAGTATCATGGCTCCCCACCATTTGAGTGATTAGAGTGGCTCCCCACCGCTGGAATATATCTGCAAAACTGAATAATTGGGTAAGTGGTAAGTGATATAAGTGATTTTTAAATGAGGTGATTCCTTTGTCTTGGAAAGTAGGGATCGAAGTTGGAAAGTTTGTGATGTGTTTTTTTTTTGAAAATAATTGAACTGTGGGACTTGATCTTAGGGAATTCTATGGATTCGAATTATGAGACTTGATCTCAGGGAATTCTAAGGATGCAAATTATGAGAATTGATCTCAGGGAATTCTAAAGATGTGAATTATGAGAATTGGTCTCAGGGAATTCTAATGATGCGAATTATGAGAATTGATCTCAGGAAATTCTAAAGATGCGAATTCAGGGAATTCTAAATATGCGAATTCAGGGAATTCTAAATACGCGAATTATGAGAATTGATCTCAGGGAATTCTAAAGATGCCAATTCAAGGAATTCTAAGGATGCAAATTATGAGAATTGATCTCAGGGAATTCTAAAGATGCGAATTATGAGACTTAATCTCAAGGAGTTCAAAAGGGTAAATCCTATGGAAGTCGAAGTGAACTATGGGACTTAATCACATGGAATTGAAAAGGTCTACCGACTAGTACGATGAAGTTCAAGTTGATCGAAAATAACAATTTTTGTTGAGTTTTGTGGCTCCCCACGGCTTGTGATATGTTAGGATTGAGTGATTAAGGTGGCTCCCCCGCCGGACTTTTTGCCGAAACGAGTTTTTATCGTGGCTCCCCACTGCTGGAATATGTGATGGATTGTATAAAAACTTGGTAATATATGTGATGAATATTTAACAGTGATTCATTTACCTTTGAGAAGATGAATCAAATTTGGATATTTTTGGATATATTTATTTTTTTTATTTTTTTTTAGAAAAGCCGTGATAAGGCTGACTCTACTGGGGATTTGTCATAAATTTTGTTTTGTTCAAAAAGGTTTGAAAGCATGCAAGAGGAAAAGTATAGAGAGGTAAATTTATTATCTGCTGGAGAAATTAAAGCAAAAATATTTGAAAGTTTCTGAAAACAATGCAAGATAACATGTAGTAATGCATGATCATGTAGTGGTGTTTATAATGTATGATGAATAAATTAAAGTAATATATAAAGAATACATAATGAATTGACAAGTGAATATGTGATAAAAGTGATTATGAAGATGTACATCTGTATAAGGAGTAATTAAGATTTATACGTAAAGATGAGAATATGATTTATCAACAAGATTAAAACTAAATTGACATTTGTACAAGTTGTTCATAACATATTAAGTGAATAACTTTGTCTAAGGATGTGATAATGTTGAGAAAATGTGAATGAAAATTATAATAATGTCCAAGGTAGACTCATGTAATCAAGATATTCTTGTAATGTTAAAAGAGTTTATTTGGTAATTTTTGAAAATTCATTTAAGGATAAAAGAATATTAACTTATTTGGAAAAGATGTAATTGAAACATCGATGTGATATGACAAAAATATTAATGAATGACAATTTATCATTAAGAAATGTTATAAAAAGAAATTGTATGAATCATGATGATATAAACATTAAATGTGACCTAAGGTGAAAATTGAAGGGAAACAAGATGAAAATAAAATTGAATGTGATTTAATGTAAAAATTGAAAAGAATTAAGATGGTGAAAATGTGTAGGCTATGGTCACTCTGTTTTTCCCTTACTTTGTTTATACTTTGTCTTTTTCACCATTGGATTAGTTTTTAACCCATGATCCAATGGTTGACAAAATAAAGTAATGGTTACTTTGTGAAATACAAAGTGACCATAGAATATCCCTGGTGAAAATTATATAAAATATAATAATAGGAATAACAAAATGATTTATGATGAAAAATGTATGAAACATGATAATGTGAACTAATGGCATTTAATTTGATGACAACATTTTATCTGGATTATTTACAGCAAATTTTAACAAATGAATGAGCATACATTTCTATATGCAATGTGAAATGATTATGGATATATGTATGTACGTATTTATCATGAAATATCTACAACGGATTCGATAAATGAACGAAAGGATATATAACATTTTTTACATGTATTGTAAAATGATCAAGAGAAAATGCACGAAAGCTAATGCAAAACAACATGGATATCTGTATACACATTCGAAAGTGTATCTAGGAACTCAATGAGGACAAACAGATTTATCAATTGACAAGAATAAAAGCAAACGATTTATGTGCATGATGCAAAATAAAGTAATGGATATCTATATGCTTATAAGAAGGAGTATCTAGGACTCATAACTTGATGATGAAATTTTTCTTTTGTTTAAATTTGATAAGCTTAAGGTTAAACCGACGTATGTACAGGTTTACTCTAAGGTTGATGAATGGGATGACATATTATATGGAGAAAATGGAGAAATGTATTAACATACTATGACAATGCTTAAAAAGGACTTGATTGATGATGATATGTTGGGGATGAGAAAATGTATTTGAGAAACTTAAAATGCAGCTAATTATATGCAAAATGATATTTGATTGATTATTTTTTCTTTTTATTTTTATGTTGAGTAATAGCTTATTCATTTGGCTTATGGAATGAAGAGATCAAAACTGCTTCATAGGAATCTTATTTAATTTGACCAGAATTTGAGGATGCTTATTTGGTTGGCAAACTGTCATTCAGATGTATCTTGGCTCGTTCTTGCGCGAGAAGTTGATCAATCTTTTTGTGACTCGGCTAATGATGATCCTCAAGACTTCCGAAAATTATGGTTATGTATAATGTCTTTCCAACATTCATTTTGTGAGAAGAGATGTTCTTGCAATTTCTCTCGATGTATGCTTCAAAATGGTTGATGAATAGACTTGATGTTGGAATTCAATCATGTTGCCCCCAAGCTTGTTAATGTTTTTGTTTTAATGTTCGAAAGAGTCAATCATATTGCCCCCTGGCTTGTTGATATTTCAATCATGGCACATCAAATGTTGAGGGAGTCAATTATATTGCATCCAAGTAGTCCAATGTTCATTAATAGCTTCATCTTGCTTGTCTTTGGATTTTTCAATTTGATGTCATGCAAATGGGATGGATTATTGGCCTTCATAATTGCTCCTCAGTTAAGAGTTTTCATGACATTTCAACCACTTGCTCCAATTTATTAACCACTTGTATCCTAGACTGATGTCATAGATACCCTTAAGGCGACACTTTTGCAGTTGCCCCCAAATTTGTTTGATTCAGTGCATATTTGTTCACGTTGAAGGAGCCTTCAAAACTGCTTTAGCCTTGTTGGCTGGATATAAGCACGATGGATATGTCATTGGTGGGAAGATGGACCTTGATGCCCCCGCTTTTCTTAGTGTATTTAGAGCGATATTTGAAGTGATTCCGCTTTTGCAAGAGTTTTAAGCTGAGATTGTCTTAAGCAATACCATTGAGGTTTCTTGACACATTTCATTTATTTACCCTAATTGTTGCCTAGATTGCCCTTTGCGGGTTTCAAACTAGCGGATTTTCTTTGCCTTAATTGTTGCCTAGATCGCCCTTTGCGGGTTTTCAACCTAACAGGCTTTTTATTGTTTAAAGTTGCTGATGGGGTAGAAGATTTCCGTTGATGTCGTTCTGATTGTCTTTTCAACCTTCTTAAAATGGGATTATGAACACCGCTTCCTTGGTGGCATTTTTGCATTTGCCCCCAAATCGTGCTCATCTCAATGCAGATTCATGTTGGCCTGAGTGAATTCTGCTGAAAAGGTCAATTTTGACTACCCTGACTTCTCAACATATTTTCTTTGAAGTTTGAAAGGCATCTATAAGAAGATTCATTATGCTTGTGAGGAAATTCCTGGATACTTTCCCTTTTATCTGCTTCGAAAATGTTCTGGCTTCAACTGTCCTGGTTCAAGCATGATTGATCTTATGATTCTAGGAGACAACTCTAGATTCCCCCGGTCGTCATTTTTGTGTTCAAATGATGCCATAAACCAAGTGATCTCCGCTGATGGCCTTCAATGTTGTTGATTTCTGCTTAAAATTTGTCATATGTTGATTGATCTATGTTGAAGACATTCGATCTATGATGATATTGCGAACATCCATTTCTTGGTGACATTTCTGCATTTGCCCCCAAATTGTGCTCGTCTTAGTCTAGATTTCTCAATTCTTGGGAGTGTCCCAACTTCAGCTGCGTCAATTTGGACGCACATTTTGCTATCAATCATGATGATCTGAATCTTCTCAATGAAATGGCTTCTCTGAACGCGGCTAATTGTTCATTTTCAATGTAAATTCAAGTCTTGTGTAATCCACTTCTGTCAATTACGATTTTGCATGGATTGCGATATGACAAACTTATAAATGATAATATTCCAGTGGCTTTCTTTGGAGATCGAGGAATATTCATAAAGCGATCCTTGATGCTTTTGTGGAAGCCTTTGGGAATACAATTAAGTTTTAACAGTAATGTGATCGCTCTGGTCCTTCTTTGATATATTCACACAAATGTTATGCCGACATTCCCAGAATTTGCTGAGATTGCTGATGATTCATAAGAGATTTTCACCAAATTGACTACTCCAGCTTCACAATTGGCATTTAAAGTGATAAGTCTTGATGACCCCCAACTTTTCTGATATTCAGAGTAGATGATTCATAAGGCATATGTTGATGTAGCAAACATTCATCTGATGGCTTCAAAGCAATTTGTGATGACCAACTGATATGTCGAAAAAATTAACCATGATGCCTTCCAATTTCTTAAGTTATTTGGGTTTACTCATCTTCTCATTATGATATCTTCACAAAACTTTGCTAACTTCGAACATGAAGTTCGTTTGATCATCTTAAGAGAACACATCATCTGTTACTCCATGTGTTTGTTTCGGGCTCAGCAGTACCCCTAACTGAATGTATTTTCAAACTACCATAAGCTTATTCTTCGTATTCATCTCCACTAATGTAGATTAACTCATGACTATGAATCGAAAGGTCTTTTGGGTTTTAAGGGTTAAAATGGGAGTGGGAAACCAGTTGAATTGGATGGCCTTCGGCTAATGTAAAATGGTCTTGATATATTCAGTCTTCATCACCGTTGCGTACCGGGTAATTTTGTTGATTATTTTAACTTGTAATTTTTCATTTTCAGTTTTATGGGGCTTTTCATTTAATCTCTCTTTTTCCTCACTTTTCTTTTTCACTCTTTTCGCTCAGTAACATTTTCTCATTTTTTTATTTTATTTTTATATCTTTTTGCCCCCTGCCTGGTATCTAGGCCGCCCTTTACGGGTTTTCAACCTAGCAGGCTTCATTATGGATATTAGCTGCTTTAATTGACATGATGCAACATCTTGGAATTAATTTGACCTTGTTCGGGTCCTTTTTGCTTTTATTTGGGAAATGGACTTCTTTGGTCCAAATCTGACTTTTTGGTCAGTTCTTGATTTTTGACCGATTCTTGATTTTTGGTCAATTTTTGCTCGTTCTTGTTCTTCGAGCAACTGGTTTCCTTTGGTGACTGACAACCGGACTAGGCGACACGAAAGAAAATATCGTCCGCTCAAAAGTGGATAACTAGGGAATATACTTGAAGGGTAGGTAGGGCTAAATAGGCTATCCTAAGGGTGCCTTAGTCACTTCCTAATCATGAGTTAATCAGATATTTCGCCTCGATGAATACTCAAATAAGTTCTAGAGTTCTCAGTCAAAGCAACAAGTTCATTCATCAATTTATTCTCGTGGAATACATTCGTTTCGTGATTCTCAAACAAGCACATAATTCATTAACAGTACCATTAAGTCATGCATACGTGTTAAAAATAGAGCTCATCTTCAATCATTGTCGTCATTCCAGAGCGACTTTATGAGCATTCCAAGCAGATGGCAACATGTGAGAAATAGATCTATCAGTATAAATTTTTCCGCTACTGAGGGATATCTGGAAATCCTCCAAAAAGATAAACTAGGCTGCAAATCATCAAAATCTCTGGCTCAGCTGAAACCCAACTCTCCAGCTTCTATTATCTGCTTGATGAGTAGTTTAAAAGTTTGGCATAGATTCAATGATTGCATGACAAACTCTTGAACTGAATTCACACCGACCTCGGGATCATAACACTTCCGATACGGCGATTACAATGGCTCAACATATCAAGGGGATATCTGCTAGCTTTGAAGGAAATTAGAGAAATATTAAAGTATAAGGTAATGACACTGGATTACTAGAGGCCCTCTTTTTCTTCCTTCCATGGAGTTGTGATCCTTTATGGATCATATGATCAAATTGGTCAATGTATCATCAATGGCAGCCAGAGGACAATATTCTTTGTATTTTCCTTCATTTCTGACTGCTCTGAACCTCTGCTTAATTTTGCTCTGAATATGGCTAAATCTGAAAAATTCTTCACGGGCCTTGCCTTTATCAAATTGGTATATGCCAGGGTTTTCAACATGTGTAGGAATACTCTGCCTTTTCTTCCTCTGTCATTGTTAGATTAAATTGAATTGCCATAATTGATCATCTCTCAACATCTGATTCATATCTTCTTCAGTATGTGCATCATGAAAGCATATGCTCAATTTTCATAATTTCGAGCACAAGTTTACTCTGATTGTGAGTACTATTCCAAGGATAGAACTTCAAGATTTTCTGAGAAAATTTATATCATGGCTTTATCATCATCATCATCATCATCATCATTGTCATCATTATCATGATAGATCTTCATTTGTGCTCTAGGGCAAAGAAAACAAAATTCGGAAGACAAAACTGAGATTTGAACCATACTTAGCAAATTGGATCATTTCATTCGAATCTTCGACAATTTCAAAGTTTTTTTCAACAACCCAATTCTTCATATCAGATGGGAAATTTGCACTCCATTACTAGCATTCTCGGCTCTCATCTGTTCTCAATTCAAGGCTTTCTTCTGTCTTTGAATGATATATGATAAACAAGTCTTTACCAAACTGATCAATGAGTCTTTATACCTGGGGGTTTAAATGCATCACCTTTCAACTGTTTGGTCTTTGTTCATTCTAATAATTGTGCTTCTTGTCTTTTTATCCCTGATAACCGAGAGAACTGATCCTTTTGTTGGTAGACTTCATTTTCTCAAATCCACATGAGTCTGGTAATTAATGAACCTCAATTCCCCTTTTGAAACTTTCTCTTTCATAAGCCAAATGGACATGCTACTATTAATTTATTATTATCTTTTATCATGTTTAAGCCATTTTAACGTTATATGGAAATATGTGAATGATACATGAAGATGACAACATTGTGTATGCATGAGAAAGTTGACACAAAATGCGAAAGCTAATCTATGATGAATGAATGGATAACTAGACGGAACTAGAAAACACTGTACGAGATAAGATGATAAATCCTAGGATATGTGAAGACACGTAACAATTGTTACAATACTATTTACAAAAAATACGAAAACTAGATATTGATGATAATGAATGAAAAACTAGATAAAACTAGGGAATAAATATCCTAGAATATACAAAGACACTGTATGGTGACTAACATGTTTATGCATGACAAAGTTGACACAAAATGGGAAATCAAATGAATGAACACCTAAGTGGAACTAGGTTATCGAAATATTTTTGACAAAAATGATGGATTTTAGAAGAAACTATATGTTATGAACAATGATAGCTACGAAACAATTATGCATGCAAAAGATGGAAAAGCTAGACTATGAAGGATAACTAGCGAAGACGTAAACAAAATTAGGTTATAAGAATATACATATACATGTTGATTTAAGGAAAAAGTAACTATTGTTATGACACAATTTATGCATGAAGAATGGTATACAAATAGAATGGTACACAATAGATGATGATCATTGAACACCTATACGAGACTAGGCTATCAAGAGGATGAAAAAATGAATCTTAGACTGTACAATGAGACTGGATCCTAATATGCTCAGAATTTAATTATCATGTTAATTTTCCTGAAATGTATGTATTTTCATTTAATTGGAGTAAGGATGTAACATGATGACAAATGAACATGGATAAATTAAGATATATAGTAGGCACATCATGATATAATAATGCATGAAGAGATCCTAAAGGGTGGATACCTGCACAAAAGGGCTAGCTTCTAGTGGGGTAATTTTAGTTCTAAACATCAGTTCCCGATTTCCTTATCCCACCAAAGTTGTGAGAGATCAGTCCTCGGGTTGAGTACGTTTCAGGATCCTTTTCCCGCATTCGAGAGGTATCCATACTTTGCCTCGTCCTATATCTCCTAAAGGGTAGATCATAGCATGACCTTTTGGGTGTAAGTGTGCGTCCGTGTAGATTTATGATGAGACAATTTTAAAATGCAACATTTATATACAATATACAAACATACAAATAAGCAATATAAAAATAAAATAAAAAGTTAATAATATTTTTTCGAAAATACTAATTTCCCCAGCAGAGTCGCCAGCTGTCGCGCCCCGAAAAACGCCGGGCGCGAGGCCATGCTCGCTCTTAATTGTTTGGGAGCGGAAACGTCATTTTTGGGGCATTATCCGCTAATTAGGAGTCGAGTCGCCACCAATTATCTTGTACGGTGTAATTGGATAACCGCTATGTAGATTGACTCTATTTATCATGTTTTTGGATAATTTACTGGTTTGAGAGATTCTTCGGTTCTATGTATTTTCTTATATTGCTTATATATTGTTTAAAGTTATAACATAACCTTATTTTTACTAAAGTGTTAACGTGTAATTTATCACATAACTACACGTGTTGAAAAAGTGTTTTTGAAATACCGTTTTATTAATGTTTTGAAAAACGCGTTTATAGTTATCACATAACTATTCGTATGTTCAGGAGTATAACATAACCCTTGTGCGGTGTGTGAAAGAGTATATAATTATCACATAACTATTTATTTTATCGAATTAGACGTTTACACGGTTATTATATAACCCTTTTGATATGTGTTATAATTTATTAAATTCTTGATTCACGATTATTACATAGTCGTGAGTCGACCATTTTTTTACTTGATAAAGATCAGTAATATTTTATATTTAACAAGGCTAATTTACGTTTATCACATAGACGTAAATGTACCATTTTTGTATTTGGAAAACATTTTATTTCAGCGTTTTAAGTTCACGTGTATAACATACACGTGGCATTTATAAGTTTACGTTTTGTTTAAAGGTTCCAAGCATTAATAATTAATAATAATAAGTAATATAATAAAAATAATAAATAATATTAATACTAAATAATAATAATAAATAATATAATAAATTAATAATAATAATATATAAATATAATAAATAATAATAATAATAATAATGATAAATATTAATAAATGATAATAATTAATAAATAATATAATAATGATAATAATAATAAATATATAATAGTATAATAAATTAATAATTCTAAATATTAGAAAAAAGATAAAAATTGCTACTAAGCCTAATTCGACTAATTGGGGTTAAATTTGTCAAAGTTTTCATAAATTGCTAAATTTGAAATTCTATACAATAAAAGTGAAGCTACTTAAAGTTTTCTAATCGATGCAATTGATTTGATTGAAAGTTGTGAACGAATTTACCTATGCTAATTAGCATGAATATTGAATATTTATACAAGTTATAAAATTATAAATAATAAATATGGCAATTAATAAATATTTATTCTAATTAACATGCTAATACTTACGAAACGAACAAACTATTATATACTAAGACAGATTAATTATTATTTTCCAGGATAAGTTAAGATGATTAAGCTAATTATGCAATAAAATTATTAATAAGAATGAATTAAAAACTCAACTGGGTTGGGCTTAAACTGATGGGCAGACGGGTCGGATACGGATCAGATCGAATCCGTTTTAATGGTAACTGGGTCGGTTTGGATTCATTTGGTGAACGGGTCAAGAGGGGGTATAAAAATGAAAACCCTAATTTCCTTAATCATTTCATCTTCTCCTTCTCTTCTCTGCCTCAGGAAACGCCGGCCACCCTCTTCTCTTCGCCGCCGTTCTTCTCTCCTTCGCCGGCGATCTCTGCTTCTGTTTCTCCGGCAGTGGAGCTCTGCTTCTTTTCGACGGAAACAGCCGCCGTTCTCCTCTACTCCTCTCGTCATTCATTCTGTAAAAAAAACAACCGAAACCTCTATGGCAGTTAGGGACGACAACGGCGGCAGGCAGTGACTATCATCGACGGCGGGAGTTTTCCGGCGGTGAGTTTTCTGTCCTCACTTCTGACCTCCTTCGTTTTAATTAGACTTGTTTCTTAGATCCGTGGATCTATTTGATAATTGCTTAGATTCGTTATTGTTTTGGTGATTTTGATTTGGGTTTTGGATGTTTCAGGAGAGTTTCCGATGACGACGGCTGGTTTACAGGCAGCGGAGTCGACGGTGACGGTTTCAGCGGCGGTTCGCCATTGACGGCGAGGGTTCCGGCGACCGGCAGCAGCAACTCGGTGTTCCTGCAGGGGCGAAACTGGAAACGAAATGAAAAATAGATAATTGTAATAATTAGTTAACTAGATTAGATTAATTGTTAAGTTAATTAGCTAGATTAGGATTTGTTATTTTATGTAAACTGTTAAGATAAAACTGATAGTGAAAAAGTATTATAGACTCGTGAGAGATCAGTAAGGGCTCGAGCAAATTAAATGGGTTCGACTCCTAAGAGTTTGATTATCGAATCTGAACTGTTTTCGAGTCAAAACCTGTTTTTCATCAAAGCTGAAAATGGTTTAAACTGAAAGGTCGATTCCAAAGAGTAGATTTAGATTGTTAAATCATATTTTTGCTATCTAATATACCAGTAGATAAAACAACAAAGAACCAAATTAAGAACTTTGTAAAAAAAAATGTAAATAGATAAGAACACGAACAAAAGAACTAAATGAATATGATTGCAAGAAATGTAAGTATTTTTGTATTAGAATTTGATGGGAGTGAGTTCCAGAATTGGGAACTCATTTACAAATGGTAAGAAATGCCTTTTTATAGGCGATTTCAGCTTAGAAGTTAAGCAAACAATCTAGGATAGATTTAGGAGATCAAAATCTAATCCAAATCAAAATAAAATCAAATCAAATCTCTTCAAAATCTACTCAAAATCAGATTTAAATCTGATATGATTTCCCAAATCTTCATCTTCAAAATATCTTGTATATGAGCTTTCTTCAATCCAAATTGTTGAACTTTGCTGATGGGCCTGCGAATTTCAAATGGGCCTGCTAGGGTTGTGAATGTTAATGGGCCGAAAATTGTGGTAACTGGGCCAAGAGATAATTTGACCCTCCCTCGTTAACTTGGTTGAACTTGTGAATTGAACTTGAACCGACTCGAGTTTGAAATGGACTTGAATCGGATCTGAACTTGAACATTTTAAATGGATCATTAGCTTGCTTCTAAACTCGAACCTCTGACTTGGATTTTAAATGATTGAACAATGTAGATCGGTCGTCCTTGACACCTCGAAAATGTTGATGAAAGATTTCAAGCTTTTCTTGGGTTGAATTTGAATTTGACTGCTCGGCTCGCTTCGAGACTCGAACGTTTGACTTGGGGTTCCTCTCGTATATTAGACAGTTGTACCTGTCAATAATTAAACGGAGATATAAAAATGGATACAATTGATAGTTAAACATTTATTAAAATGAAACTTGATTAATAAATAATGTAATAAGTTGAGAAATGTGTGTTAATTCTAATAAATGAAATATTCATTATAAGTTGATACGTCTATCGATTATTCGTCAAAATATGATAAATTGGAGTTAAAAGCACTATCTGAGTTAAGTTTCATATTTTAAACAACTCTGAAAATTGTTCATAATTTTAAGTTTATTTATTAAACAAATAAAAATTAAGGGCATAAAAGTTCAATTTTACAGAAAAAGATGTTTTTCGAGCCGGTCAAAAATAGGTGCTAACATGTGTTTAGGCAGAATTTCCCTCAGAAGCAACTTCTGCAAGCTAGCTTCTGACTCTGAGGAAATTTGACTCTGTAATTTAAGTTTCTTTAAAAACTTAGAAAATTTCAGTTTTCAACTTTGACACCTATTCACCCCCCTCTAGGTGATTCTGTTCTTGATAGGGCCAACAGCACCCTAGAATCCGGCCGTAAAAACCCAAAATTTAAACGACCCATCATTTGTTATACGTGTTAGTTGGGGTATTGGGACATCAAAAATCTGAGCTCGAGTTAAAGTTTTGTCCGACGCATCATAAAAACGTGTTAAAATTAAGTCCCGGTCCCCGAGGCACCCTAGAATCCAGCTGGAAAAACCAAAAATTTAAACGACCCATCATTTGTTATACGTGTTAGTTGGGGTATTGGGACATCAAAAATCTGAGCTCGAGTTAAAGTTTTGTCTGACGCATCATAAAAAGTGTTAAAATTCAGTCCCAGTCCCCGAGACACACTATAATTCGACCCGAAAAACACAAAATTTAAACGACACATCATTTGTTATATGTGTTAGTTAGGGTATTGGGACATCAAAAATTTGTGCTCGAGTAAAAGTTTTGTCCGACACATCATAAAAACGTGTTAAAATTGAGTCCCGGTCCCCGTGGCACCCTAGAATCCGGCCGGAAAAACCCAAAATTTAAACGACCCATGATTTGTTATACGTGTTAGTTGGGGTATTGGGACATCAAAAATCTGAGCTCGACTTAAAGTTTTGTCCGACGCATTATAAAAACGTGTTAAAATTGAGTCCCGGCCCTCGAGGCATCCTAGAATTCGGCCCGAAAAACCCAAAATTTATACGACCCATCATTTGTTATACGTTTTTGTCGTGGTATTGGGACATCCGAAATCTGAGCTCGAGTTAAAGTTTTGTCGGACGCATAAAAAAAACATGTTAAAATTGAGTCCCGGTCCCCGAGGCACCCTAGAATCCGGCCCGAAAAACCCAAAATTTAAACGACCCATCATTTGTTATACGTGTTAGTTGCGGTATTGGGACATTAAAAAGCTGAGCTCGAGTGAAAGTATTGTCCGACGTATCATAAAAACATGTTAAAATTGTGTCTCGGTCTCCGAGGCACCCTAGAATCCGGCCCGAAAAACCCAAAATTTAAGCGACCCATCATTGGTTATACGTGTTAGTCGTGCTATTGGGACATCTAAAAATCGAAGCTCGAATAAAAGTTTTGTCCAACGCATCAAAAAACACTTGTTAAAATTCTGCCCAGGTCCCCGAGGCACCCTATAATCCGTCCCGAAAAACCCAAAATTTAAACGACCCATCATTTGTTATACGTGTTAGTTGGGGTATTGGGACATCAAAAATCTGAGCTCGAGTTAAAGTTTTGTCCAACGCAAAAAAAAAAACGTGTTCAAATTCAGTCCCGGTCCCCGAGTCACCCTAGAATTTAGCCCGAAAATCCCAAAATTCAAACCACCCATCATTTGTTATACATGTTATTCGTGGTATTGGGACATCCAGAAATCTGAGCTCGAGTAAAAGTTTTGTCTTCCGCATCAAAAAACACTTGTTAAAATTCTGCCCTGGTCCCCGAGGCACCCTAGAATCCGGCCCCAAAAACCCAAAATTTAAACGACACATCATTTGTTATACGTGTTAGTTAGGGTATTGGGACATCAAAAATCTGAGCTCGAGTTATGTTTTGACCGACGCATCATAAAAACGTGTTAAAATTGAGTCCTGGTCCCAGAGGCACCCAAGCATCCGGCCGGAAAAACCCAAAATTTAAACGACCCATCATTTGTTATACATGTTTGTTGGGGTATTGGGACATCAAAAATCTGAGCTCTCGTGAAAGTTTTGACCGACGCATCATAAAAACGTGTTAAAATTGAGTCTCGGTCCCCGATGCACCCTAGAATTCGGCCGGAAAAACCCAAAATTTAAACGACCAATCATTTGTTATACGTGTTAGTTGGGGTATTGGGACATCAAAAATCTGAGCTCGAGTTAAAGTTTTGATCTACGCATCATAAAAACGTGTTAAACTTGAGTCCCGGTCCCCGAGGCATCCTAGAATGCGGCCCGAAAAACCCAAAATTTAAACGACCCATCATTTGTTATACGTGTTAGTTGCGGTATTGGGACATCAAAAATCTGAGCTCGAGTTAAAGTTTTGTCCGACGCATCATAAAAACGTGTGAAAAGTCAGTCCCGGTCCCCGAGGCACCCTAGAATGCGGCCCGAAAAACCCAAAATTTAAACGACTCATGATTTGTTATACGTGTTGGTCGTGGTATTGGGACATCCGAAATCTGAGCTCGAGTTAAAGTTTTGTCCGACGCATAAAAATAACGTGTTAAAATTCAGTCCCGGTCCCCGAGGCACCCTAGAATCCGGCCGCAAAAACCCAAAATTTAAACGACCCATCATTTGTTATACGTGTTAGTTGGGGTATTGGGACATCAAAGATCTGAGCTCGAGTGAAAGTTTTTTCCGACGCATCATAAAAACGTGTTAAAATTTAGTCCCGGTCGCCGAGGCACCCTAGAATCTGGCCCGAAAAACCCAAAATTTAAACGACCCATCATTTGTTATACGTTTTAGTCGTTGTATTGGGACATCTAAAAATTTGACCTCGAGTAAAAGTTTTGTCCGACGCATCAAAAAACACTTGTTAAATTCTGCCCCGGTCCCAGTGGCACCCTAGAATCCGGCCCGAAAAACCCAAAATTTAAACGACACATCATTTGTTATACGTGTTAGATAGGGTATTGGGACATCAAAAATCTGAGCTCGAGTTAATGTTTTGTTCGACGCATCATAAAAACGTGTTAAAATTGAGTCCCGGTCCCCGAGCCACCCAAGAATCCGGCCGGAAAAACCCAAAATTTAAACGACCCATCATTTGTTATACGTGTTAGTTGGGGTATTGGGACATCAAAAATCTATGCTCGAGTTAAGTTTTTGTCCGACGCATCATAAAAACCTGTTTAAATTCTGTCAGGTCCCCTAGGCACCCTAGAACCCGGCCCGAAAATCCCAAAATTCAAACCACCCATCATTTGTTATACGTGTTATTCGTGGTATTGGGACATCCAGAAAACTGAGCTCGAGTAAAAGTTTTGTCCTACGCACAAAAAACACTTGTTAAAATTCTGCCCCAGTCCCCGAGGCACCCTAGAATCCGGCCCGAAAAACCCAAAATTTAAACGACACATCATTTGTTATACGTGTTAGTTAGGTTATTGGGACATCAAAAATCTCAGCTCGAGTTAATGTTTTGTCCGACGCATCATAAAAACGTGTTAAAATTGAGTCCCGGTCCCCGAGGCACCCTAGAATCCGGCCCGAAAAACCCAAAATTTAAACGACCCATCATTTGTTATACGTGTTTGTCGTGGTATTGGGACAACCGAAATCTGAGCTCCAGTTAAAGTTTTGTCCGACGCATAAAAAAAACGTGTTAAAATTCCGTCCCGGTCCCCGAGGCACCTTAGAATCCGGCCCGAAAAACCCAAAATTTAAACAATCTTTCATTTGTTATATGTGTTAGTTGGGCTATTGGGACATCAAAAATCTATGCTCGAGTTAAAGTTTTGTCCGACGCACCATAAAAACGTGTTAAAATTCAGTCCCAGTCCCCGAGGCACCCTAGAATCCGGCCCCAAAAACACAAAATTTAAACGACCCATCATTTGTTATACATGTTAGTCGTGGTATTGGGACATCTAAAAATCTCAGCTCAAGTAAAAGTTTTGTCCTACGCATCAAAAAACACTTGTTAAAATTCTGCACCGGTCCTCGAGGCACCCTGAATCCGGCACGAAAAACCCAAAATTTAAACGACCCATCATTTGTTATACGTGTTAGTTAGGGTATTGGGACATAAAAAATCTGAGCTCGAGTTAAAGTTTTGTCTGACGCACCAAAAAAACGTGTTAAAATTGAGTGCTGGTCCCCGAGGCACCCTAGAATCCGGCCCGAAAAACCCAAAATTTGAACGCCCATCATTTGTTATACGTGTTAGTCGTGCTATTGGGACATCCGAAATCTGAGCTCGAGTGAAAGTTTCTTCCGACGGATAAAAAAAAAGTGTTAAAATTAAGTCCCAGTCCCCGAGGCACCCTAGAATCAGGCCCGAAAATCACAAAATTCAAACGACCCATCATTTGTTAAACCTGTTATTCGGCCCGAAAATCCCAAAAAACATGTTAAAATTCAGTCCCGGTCCCCAAGGCACCCTAGAATCCGGCCCGAAAAACCCAAAATTTAAACGACCTATCATTTGTTATACGTGTTAGTTGGGGTATTGGGACATCAAAAATCTATTCTCAAATTAAAGTTTTGTCCGACGCATCATAAAAAGGTGTTAAAATTCAGTCCCGGTTTCCGAGGCACCCTTGAATCCGGCCTGTAAAACCTAAAATTTAAACGACCCATCATTTGTTATACGTGTTTGTCGTGGTATTGGGACATCTGAAATCTGAGCTCGAGTTAAAGTTTTGTCCGACGCATAAAAAAACGTGTTAAAATTCAGTCCCGGTCCCCGAGGAACTCTAGAATCGGGCCCGAAAAACCCAAAATTTAAACGACCCATCATTTGTTATACGTGTTAGTTGGGGTATTGCGACATAAAAAATCTGAGCTCGAGTTAAAGTTTTGTCCGACGCATTATAAAAACGTGTTAAAATTCAGTCCCGGTCCCCGTGGCACCCTAGAATCCGGCCGGAAAAACCCAAAATTTAAATGACCCATCATTTGTTTTACGTGTTAGTTTGGGTATTGGGACATAAAAAAATATGAGCTCGAGTAAAAGTTTTGTCCGACGCATCATCAAAACGTGTTAAAATTCAGTCCCGGTCCTTGAGGCACCCAAGAATCCGGCCTTAAAAACCCAAAATTTAAACGACCCATCATTTGTTATACGTGTTTGTCGTGGTATTGGAACATCCGAAATCTGCGTTCAAGTTAAATTTTTGTCTGACGCATAAAAAAAACCAGCTTAAATTCAGTCCCGGTCTTCGAGGCACCCTACAATCCCACCCGAAAAACCCAAAATTTAAACGATCTATCATTTGTTATACGTGTTAGTTAGGGTATTGGGACATCAAAAATCTAAGCTTGAGTGAAAGTTTTGTCCGACGCATTATAAAAACGTGTTAAAATTCAGTCCCGGTCCCCGAGGCACCTTAGAATCCGGCCCGAAAAACCCAAAATTGAAACGACCTATCTTTTGTTATACGTGTTAGTCGTGGTACTGGGACATCCAAATCTGAGCTCGAGTTAAAGTTTTCGACAACGCATCAAAAAAACGTGTTAAAATTCAGTCCCGGTCCTTGAGGCACCCATGCATCCGGCCCGAAAAACCCAAAATTTAAACGACCCATCATTTGTTATACGTGTTTGTCGTGGTATTGGGACATCCGAAATCTGCGTTCGAGTTAATTTTTTGTCCGACACATAAAAAAAACCTGTTAAAATTCAGTCTCGGTCTTCGAGGCACCCTACAATCCGATCCGAAAAACCAAAATTTAAATAATCTATCATTTGTTATACGTGTTAGTTAGGGTATTAGGACATCAAAAATCTAAGTTTGAGTGAAAGTTTTGTCCGACGCATTATAAAAACGTGTTTAAATTCAGTCCCGGTCCCCGAGGCACCTTAGAATCCGGCCCGAAAAACCCAAAATTGAAACGACCCATCTTTTGTTATACGTGTTAGTCATGGTATTGGGACATCCAAAATATGAGATCGAGTTAAAGTTTTCGACGACTCATCAAAAAAACGTGTCAAAAACAACCCATCATTGGTTATACGTGTTAGTTAGGGTATTGGGACATACAAAATCTGAGCTCGAGTTAAAGTTTTGGCCGACGCATCAAACGTGTTAAAATTCAGTCCCGGTCCCCGAGGCACCCTAGAATCCGGCCCGAAAATCCCAAAATTTCAACGACCCTTCATTTGTTATACGTGTTAGTTGGGGTATTCGGACAACCCAAATCTGAGCTTGAGTTAAAGTTTTTTCCGACGCATCAAAAAAACGTGTTAAAATTCAGTCCCGGTCCCCGGGGCACCTTAGAATTTGGCCCGAAAAAACCTAAAATTTAAACGACCCATCCTTAGTTATACATGTTAGTTGGGGTATTGTGTTATCAAAAATCTGAGCTCGAGTTAAAGTTTTGTCTGACGCATCAAAAAAACATGTTAAAATTCAGTCCCATCGCCCGAGGCCACTTAGAACCCGAAAAACCCAAAATTTAAACTACCCATCATTTGTCATACATGTTTGCCGGTCTCTTGCGGCATCTAAAATCTGAGCTCGAGTTAAAGATTTTTCCCACGCATCAAAAAAACGTGTTAAAATTCAGTCCCGGTCCACGAGGCACCGTAGAATCAGGCCCCGAAAAACCCAAAATTTAAACGAGCCATCATTTGTTATACGTGTTTGTCGGGGTATTGGGACATCCGAAATCTGAGCTCGAGTGAATGTTTTGTCTGAAGCATAACAAAAACGTGTTAAAATTCAGTCCCGGTCCCCGAGGCACCATAGAATCCGGCCCGAAAAACCCAAAATTTAAACCACCCATCATTTGTTGTACGTGTTAGTTGGGGTATTGGGATATCCAAAATTTAAGCTCGAGTTAAATTTTTTTCCGACGCATCATAAAAACGTGTTAAAATTCAGTCCCGGTCCCCGAGGCACGCTAGAATCAGGCCCGAAAATCCTAAAATTTAAACGACCCATCATTTGTAATACGTGTTAGTAAGGGTTTTGAAAAATAAAAAATCTGAGCTCGAGTTAAAATTTTGTCCAACGTATCATAAAAACTTGTTAAAATTCCGTCCCGGTCCCCGAGGCACGCTAGAGTCCGGCCCCAATAACCCAAAATTTTAACGACCCATCATTTGTTATACGTGTTTGTCGTGGTATTGGGACATCCAAAATCTGAGCTCGAGTTTAATTTTTTTCCCATGCATAAAAAAAACGTGTTAAAATTCAGTCCCGGTCCACGAGGCACCGTAGAATCCGAAATTTGTTATACGTGTTTGTCAAGGGTAATAGGACTTCCGAAATCTTAGCTCGAGTTAAAGTTTTGTCCGACGCATCAAAAAAATGTGTTAAAATGCAGTCCCAGTCCCCGAGGCACCCTAGAATCCGGCCCGAAAAACCCAAAATTTAAACGACCCATCATTTGTTATACGTGTTAGTTGGGGTATTGGGACATCAAAAATCTGAGCTCGAGTTAAAGTTTTGTCCGACGCATCATAAAAACGTGTTAAAACTCAGTCTCGGTCCCCGAGGCATGCTAGAATCCGGCCCGAAAAGCCCAAAATTTAAACGACCCATCCTTTGTAATATGTGTTAGTTAAGGTATTGGGAAATTTAAAATCTGAGTTCGAGTTGAAGGTTTGTTTGACGCATCATAAAAAAGTGATAAATTCAGTCCCGGTCCCCGAGGCACCTTAGAATCCGGCCCGAAAAACTCAAAATTTAAACAACCCATCATTAGTTATACGTGTTAGTTGGGTTATTGGGTTATCAAAAATCTGAGCTCGAGTTAAAGTTTTGTTCGACGCATCGTAAAAACGTGTTAAAATTGTGTCCTGGTCCCCGAGGCACCCTAGAATCCGGCTCGAAAAACCCAAAATTCAAACGACCCGTCATTTGTTATACGTGTTTGTCAGGGTATTCGGACATCCGAAATCTGAGCTCGAGTTAAAGTTATTTCCGACGCATCAAAAAAACGTGTTAAAATTCAGTCCCGGTCCCCGAGGCACCCTAGAATCGGGCCCGAAAAACCCAAAATTTAAACGACCCATCCTTTGTTATACGTGTTTTTCGTGGTATTGGGACATCCGAAATCGGAGCTGCTGTTAAAGTTTTGGCTGACGCATCAAAAAAACGTGTTAAAATTCAGTCCTAGTCCCCGAGGCACCCTAGAATACGGCCCGAAAATCCAAATATTTAAACGACCCATCATTTGTTATACGTGTTAGTCGTGGTATTGGGACATCCAAAAATTTGAGCTCGAGTAAAAGTTTTGTCCTACGCATCAAAAAACACTTGTTAAAATTCTGCCCCGGTCCTTGAGGCACCCTAGCATCTGGCCCGAAAAACCCAAAATTTAAACCACCCATCTTTTGTTATACGTGTTAGTCGTGGTATTGGGACATCAAAAATCTGAGCTCGTGTTAAAGTTTTGTCCGACGCATCACAAAAACGTGTTAAAATTCAGTCCCGGTCCCCGATACACCCTAGAATCCAGCCCGAAAATCAAAATATTTAAACGACTTATCATTTGTTATACGTGTTAGTTGGTGTATTGGTACATCAAAAATCTGAGCTCGAGTTAAAGTTTTGTCTAACGCATCAGAAAACCGTGTTAAATTTCAGTCCCGGTCCCCGAGGTACCCTATAATGCGGCCCGAAAAACCCAAAATTTAAAGGACCCGCTATTTGTTATACGTGTTAGTCGTGGTATTGGGACATCTAAAAATCTGAGCTCGAGTTAATGTTTTGTCCGACGCATAAAAAAAAACTTGTTAAAATTTTGTCCCGGTCCCCGAGGTGCCCTAGAATCCGGCCCGAAAAACCCAAAATTTAAACGACCCATCATTTGTTATACGTGTTAGTTTGGGTATTGGGACATCAAAAATCTGAGCTCGAGTTAAAGTTTTGTCCGACGCATCATAAAAACGTGTTAAAATTCAGTCCAGGTCCATGAGGCACCGTAGAATCTGGCCCGAAAAAGACAAAATTTAAAGGAACCATCATTTATTATACGTGTTTGTCGGGGTATTGGGACATCCGAGATCTGAGCTCGAGTTAAAGTTTTGGCCGACACATCAAAAAAACGTGTTAAAATTTTGTCCCTGTCCTCGAGGCACCTTTGAATCCAGCCCGAAAAATCCCAAAATTTAAACGACCCTTCATTAGTTATACGTGTTAGTTTGGGTATTGAGTTATCAAAAATCTGAGCTCGAGTTAAAGTTCTGTCCGACGCATAAAAAAAAGTGTTAAAATTCAGTCCCGCTCCCCGAGGCACGCTAGAATTTGGCCCGAAAAACCCAAAATTTAAACGACCCATGATTTGTTATACATGTTTGTCGGGCTATTTGGGCATCAAAAATCTGAGCTCGAGTTAAAGATTTTTCCCACGCATCAAAAAAACGTGTTAAAATTCAGTCCCGGTCCCTATGGCACCGTAGAACCCAGCCCGAAAAACCCAAAATTTAAACGACCCATCTTTTGTTATACGTATTTGTCGGCGTATTGGGACATCCGAAATCTGAGCTCGAGTAAAAGTTTTTTCCGACGCATCAAAAAAACGTGTTAAAATTCAGTCCCGGTCCCCGAGGTGCACCTTATAATCCCGCCCGAAAAACCAAAAAATTAAACGACCCATCATTTAATATACGTGTTAGTTGGGGTATTGGGACATCAATAATCTTAGCTCGATTTATAGTTTTGTCCGACGCATCATAACAACGTGTTAAAATTCCGTCCCGATCCCCGAGGCACCCTAGAATCCGGCCCGAAAAACCCAAAATTTAAATGACCCATTATTTGTTATACATGTTTGTCGGAGTATTGGTACATCCAAAATTTAAGCTCGAGTTAAAGATTTTTCCCACGCATAAAAAAAAAGTGTTAAAATTCAGTCCCGGTCCCCGAGGCACCCTGGAATCCGGCTCGAAAATCCCAAAATTCAAACGACCCATCATTTGTTATACGTGTTTGTCGGGGCATGGAACATCCGAAATCTGAGCACGAGTTAAATTTTGCTTGACGCCTCAAAAAAACGTGTTAAAATTCAGTCTTGGTCCTCGAGGCACCCTAGAATCCGGCCCGAAAAACCCAAAATTTAAACGACCCATCATTTGTTATACGTGTTAGTTGGGGTATTGCAACATCAAAAATCTGAGCTCGAGTTAAATTTTTGTCCGACGCATCATAAAAACGTGTTAAAATTCAGTCCCGGTCCCCGAGTCACCGTAGAATCCGACCCGAAAAACCCAAAATTTAAACGACCCATCATTTGTTATACGTGTTTGTCGGGGTATTGAGACATTCGAAATCTGAGCTCGAGTTAAAGTTTTGGCCGACGAATCCAAAAAATGTGTTAAAATTCAGTCCCGGTCCCCGATGCACCTTAGAAGCCGGCTCGAAAAACCCAAAATTTAAACGACCCATCATTTGTTATACGTGTTAACTGGTTTATTGGGACATCAATAATCTGAGCTGGAGTTAAAGTTTTGTCCAACGCATCATAAAAACGTGTTAAAATTTAGTCCCGGTCCCCGAGGCATCGTAGAATCCGGCACGAAAAACCCAAAATTTAAACAACCCATCATTTGTTATACGTGTTTCTCGGGGTATTGGGACATTTGAAATATGTGCTCGAGGTAAAGGTTTGCCCGACGCATCAAAAAAACGTGTTAAAATTCAGTCCCGGTCCCCGAGGCACCCTAGATTCCGGCTTGAAAAAACCCAAAATTTAAAAGACCCATCATTTGTTATACATGTTTGTCGGGGTATTGGGATATCCAAAATCTGAGCTCGAGGTAAAGATTTTTCCCACGCATCAAGAAAACGTGTTAAAATTCAGTCCCGGTCCCCGAGGCACCCTAGAAGCCGGCCCGAAAAACCCAATATTTAAACGACCCATCATTTGTTATACGTGTTAGTTGGGGTATTGGGACATCAAAAATCTGAGCTCGAGTTAAAGTTTTGTCCGACGCATCATAAAAACGTGTTAAAATTCAGTCCCGGTCCCCGAGGCACCCTAGAATCCGGCCTGAAAAACCCAAAATTTAAACGATACGTAATTTGTTATAAGTGTTAGTTTGGGTATTGGGATATCAAAAATCTGAGCTCGAGTTAAACTTTTTTGTCCGACGCATGATAAAAACGTGTTAAATTTCAGTCCCGGTTCCCGAGACTCCCTAGAATCCTGCCCGAAAAACACAAAATTTAAACGACCCATCATTTGTTATACGTGTTATTCGTGGTATTGGGACATCTAAAAATCTGAGCTCAAGTTGAAGGTTTGTCCGACGCATCAGAAAACCTTGTTAAAATTCAGTCCCGGTCCCCGAGGCACCATAGAATCCGGCCCGAAAAACCCAAAATTTAAACGACCCTTCATTTGTTATACGTGTTAGTTGGGGTATTGGGACATCAAAAATCTATGCTCAAGTTAAAGTTTTGTCCGACGCATCATAAAAACGTGTTAAAATGCAGTCCGGGTCCCCGAGGCACCCTAGAATGCGGCCCGAAAATCCCATCATTTGTTAGACGTGTTATTCGTGGTATTGGGACATCTAAAAATCTGAGCTCGAGTTAAAGTTTTGTCCGACACATCAAAGTTTTGTCCCCAACGCACCCTAGAATCCGGCCTGAAAAACCCAAAATTTAAACGACCCATTATTTGTTATACGTGTTAGTTGGGGTATTCGGACATAAATAATCTGAGCTCGAGTTACAGTTTTGTCCGACGCATTATAAAAACGTGTTAAAATTCACTCTCGGTCCCGGAGGCACCGTAGAATCTGGCCTGAAAAACCTAAAATTTAAACGACCCATCATTTGTTATACGTGTTTTTCGGGGTATTGGGACATCAGAATTCTGAGCTCGAGTTAAAGTTTTGGACGACGCATTAAAAAAACGTGTTCAAATTCAGTCCCGGTCCCCGAGCACCCTAGAATCCGGCTTGAAAAAACCCAAAATTTAAACGACCCATCATTTGTTATACATTTTTGTCGGGGTATTGGGACATCCCTAATCTGAGCTTGAGTTAAAGTTTTTTCCCACACATCAAAAAAACGTGTTAAAATTCAATCCTGGTCCTCGAGGTACCTTAGAATCTGGCCCGAAAAACCCAAAATTTAAACGACCCATCATAAGTTATACGTGTTAGTTGGGGTATTGGGTTATCAAAAATTTGTGCTCAAGTTTAAGTTAAGTCCGACGAATCAAAAAAACATATTAATATTCAGTCCCGGTCCCCGAGGCACCCTAGAATCCGGCCCGAAATTCCCAAAATTTAAACGACCAATCATTTGTTATACGTGGTAGTCGTGGTATTGGGACATCCAAAAATCTGAGCTCGAGTAAAAGTTTTGTCCTACGCAGTAAAAAACACTTGTTAAAATTCTGCCCCGGTCCCCGAGGCACCCTAGAATCCGGCCCGAAAAACCCTAAATTTAAACGACACATCATTTGTTATACGTGTTAGTTTAGGTATTCGGACATCAAAAATCTGAGATTGAGTTAAAGTTTTGTCCGACGCATCATAAAAACGTGTTAAAATTCAGTCCCGGACCCCGAGGCACCCTAGAATCAAGCCCGAAAAACCGAAAATTTAAACGACTCATCATTTGTTATACGTGTTAGTTGGGGTATTGGGACATCAAAAATCTGAGCTCGAGTTAATGTTTTGTCCGACACATCATAAAAACGTGTTAAAATTCTGCCCTGGTCCCCGAGGCACCCTAAAATCTGGCCCGAAAAACCCAAAATTTAAACGACCCATCATTTGTTATACGTGGTAGTCGTGGTATTGGGACATCCAAAAATCTGAGCTCGAGTAAAAGTTTTGTCCTACTCATTAAAAAACACTTGTTAAAATTCTGCCCCGGTCCCCGAGGCACCCTTGAATCCGGCTAGAAAAACCCAAAATTCTGCCCTGGTCCCCGAGGCACCCTAGAATCTGGCCCGAAAAACCCAAAATTTAAACGACGCATCATTTGTTATACGTCTTAGTCGTTGTATTGGGACATCCAAAATTTGAGCTCGAGTTAAATTTTTGTCCGTTGCATCATAAAGACATGTTAAAATTCAGTCCCGGTCCCCGAGGCACCCTAGAATCACGCCCGAAAACCCAAAATTTAAACGACCCATGATTTGTTATACGTGTTAATCGTGGTAATCGGACATCCAAAAATCTAAGCTCGAGTAAAAGTTTTATCGGACGCATTATAAAAACGTGTTAAAATCCAGTCCCGATCCCCGAGTCACCGTAGAATCTGGCCCGAAAAACCCAAAATTTAAACGATCCATCATTTCTTATACGTGTTTGTCGGGGTATTGGGACATCCGAAATATGAGCTCGAGTTAAAGTTTTGTCCGACGCATCAAAAAAACGTGCTAAAATTCAGTCTCGGTCCCCGAGGCACCATAGAATCCGACCCGGAAAACCCTAATTTTAAACGACCCATCATTTGTTATACGTGTTAGTTGGGGTATTGGGACATCAAAAATCTGAGCTCCAGTTAAAGTTTTGTCCGACGCATCATAAAAACGTGTTAAAATTCAGTCCCGGTCCCTGAGGCATTCTAGTATCCGGCCAGAAAAAACCTAAACTTTAAACGACCTATCATTTGTTATACGTGTTTGTAGGAGTATTGGGACATCCGAAATCTGAGATCGAGTTAAAGATTTTTCCCACGCATCAAAAAAACGTGTTAGAATTCGGTCCCGGTCCCCGAGGCACCGTAGAATCCGGCCCGAAAAACCCAAAATTTAAACGACCCATCATTTGTTATACGTGTTTGTCGGGGTATTGGGACATCCGCAATCTGAGCTCGAGTTAAAGTTTTGTCCGACGCATCAAAAAAACGTGCTAAAATTCAGTCTAGGTCCCTAAGGCACCCTAGAATCCGGCAGAAAAACCCTAAATTTAAACGACCCATCATTTGTTATACGTGTTAGTTGGGGTATTGGGACATCAAAAATCTGAGCTCGAGTTAAAGTTTTGTCTGACGCATCATAAAAACGTGTTAAAATTCAGTCCCGGTCCCCGAGGCACCCTAGAGTCTGGCCCGAAAAACCCAAAATTTAAACGACCCATCATTTGTTAAACGTTTTAGTCGTTGTATTGGGACATCCAAAATCTGAGCTCGAGTTAAAGTTTTGTCCTACGCATCAAAAAACACTTGTTTAAATTCTGCCCCGGTCCCCGAGGCACCCTAGAATCCGGTCTGAAAAACCCAAAAATTAAACGACCCATCTTTTGTTATACGTGTTAGTCGTGGTATCGGGACATGCAAAATCTGAGTTCGAGTCAAAGTTTTGTCCAACGCATTAAAAAACAATTGTTAAAATTCTGCCCCGGTCCCCGAGGCATACTTGAATCCGGCTAGAAAAACCTAAAATTTAAACGACCCATCATTTGTTATATGTGTTTATCGAGTTAAAGTTTTTTCAGACGCATAAAAAAAACGAGTTAAAATTCAGTCCCGGTCACCGAGGCACCCTAGAATCCGGCCCGAAAAACCCAAAATTTAAACGACGCATCAATTGTTATACGTCTTAGTCGTTGTATTGAGACATCCAAAATTTGAGCTCGAGTTAAAGTTTTGTCCGTTGCATCAAAAAGACATGTTAAAATTCAGTCCCGGTCCCCGAGGCACCCTAGAATCACGCCCGAAAACCCAAAATTTAAACGACCCATGATTTGTTATACGTGTTAATCGTGGTAATCGGACATCCAAAAATCTGAGCTCGAGTAAAAGTTTTATCCGACGCATTATAAAAACGTGTTAAAATCCAGTCCCGATCCCCGAGGCACCGTAGAATCCGGCCCGAAAAACCCAATATTTAAACGACCCATCATTTGTTATACGTGTTTGTCGGGGTATTGGGACATCCGAAATCTGAGCTCGAGTTAAAATTTTGTCCGACGCATCAAAAAAACGTGCTAAAATTCAGTCTCGGTCCCCGAGGCACCCTAGAATCCGACCCGGAAAATGCTAAATTTAAACGACCCATCATTTGTTATACGTGTTAGATGGGGTATTGGGACATCAAAAATCTGAGCTCCAGTCAAAAAAACGTGCTAAAATTCAGTCTCGGTCCCTGAGGCATTCTAGAATCCGGCCAGAAAAACCTAAAATTTAAACGACCCATCATTTGTTATACGTGTTTGTCGTGGTATTGGGACATCTAAAAATCTGAGCTCGAGTTAATGTTTTGTCCGACGCATCATAAAAACCTGTTAAAATTCAATCCCGGTCCCCGAGGCACCCTAGAATCCGGCCTGCAAAACCCAAAATTTAAACGACCCATCATTTGTTATACGTGTTAGTTGGGATATTGGGTTATCAAAAATCGGAGATCGAGTTAAAGTTTTGTCCGACGCATCAAAAAAACGTGTTAAAATTCAGTCTCGGTCCCCGAGGCACCTTATAATCCGGCCCGAAAAACCCAAAATTTAAACGACCCATCATTTGTTATACGTGTTAGTTGGGGTATTGGGTTATCAAAAATTTGAGCGCGAGTTAAAGTTTTGTCCGACGCATGAAAAAAACGTGTTAAAATTCAGTCCCGGTCCCCGAGACACCTTATAATCAGGCCCGAAAAACTCAAAATTTAAACGACCCATCATTTGTTGTACGTGTTAGTTGGGGTATTGGGACATCAAAAATCTGAGCTCGAGTTAAAGTTTTGTCCGACGCATCATAAAAACGTGTTAAAATTCAATCCCGGTCCCCGAGGCACCCTAGAATTCGGCCTAAAAAACCCAAAATTTAAACGACCCATCATTTGTTATACGTGTTAGTTGGGGTATTGGGACATCAAAAATCTGAGCTCGAGTTAAAGTTTTGTCCGACGAATTATAAAAACGAGTTAAAATTCAGTCCCGGTCTCTGAGGCACCGTAGATTCAGGCCCGAAAAACCCAAAATTTATACGACCCATCATTTGTTATACGTGTTTGTCGGGGTATTAGGACATCTGAAATCTGAGCTCGAGTTAAAGTTTTGGCCTACGCATCAAAAAAACGTGTGAATATTCAGTCCCGGTCCCCGAGGCATCCTATAATCCGTCCCAAAAAACCAAAAATTTAAACGACCCATCATTTGTTCTACATGTTGTTTGGGAATGGGGACATCCCAAATCTGAGTTTGAGTTAAAGTTTTGTCCGACGCATAAAAAAAACGTGTTAAAATTCAGTCCCGGTCCCCGAGGCACCCTAGAATCCGGCCCGAAAAGCCAAAAATTTAAACGACCCATCATTTGTTATACATGCTTGTCGGGGTATTGGTACATCCAAAATTTAATCTCGAGTTAATGATTTTTCTCACGCATCAACAAAACGTGTTAAAATTGAGTCCCGGTCCCCGAGGCACCCTAGAATCCGGCCCGAAAAACCCAAAATTTAAACGACCCATCATTCGTTATACGTGTTTGTCGGGGTATTGGAACATCCGTAATCTGAGCTCGAGTTAAAGTTTTGTCCGACGCATCAAAAAAACGTGTTAAAATTCAGTCTCGGTCCTCGAGGCACCCTAGAATCCGGCCCGAAAAACCTAAAATTTAAACGACCCATCATTTGTTATACGTGTTAGTTGGAGTATTGCGACATGAAAAATCTGAGCTCGAGTTAAAGTTTTGTCCGACGCATCATAAAAACGTGTTAAAATTCAGTCTCGGTCCCCGAGGCAGCTTAGAATCTGGCCCAAAAATCCCAAAATTTAAACGACCCATCATTTGTTATACGTGTTAGTCGTGGTTTTTGGACATCAAAAATCTGAGCTCGAGTTAAAGTTTTGTCTGACGCATCATAAAAACGTGTTAAAATTCAGTCCCGGTCCCCGAGGCACCCTAGAGTCGGGCCCGAAAAACCCAAAATTTAAACGACCCATCATTTGTTAAACGTTTTAGTCGTTGTATTGGGACATCCAAAATCTGAGCTCGAGTTAAAGTTTTGTCCTACGCATCAAAAAACACTTGTTTAAATTCTGCCCCGGTCCCCGAGGCACCCTAGAATCCGGTCTGAAAAACCCAAAAATTAAACGACCCATCTTTTGTTATACGTGTTAGTCGTGGTATCGGGACATGCAAAATCTGAGTTCGAGTCAAAGTTTTGTCCAACGCATTAAAAAACAATTGTTAAAATTCTGCCCCGGTCCCCGAGGCATACTTGAATCCGGCTAGAAAAACCTAAAATTTAAACGACCCATCATTTGTTATATGTGTTTATCGAGTTAAAGTTTTTTCAGACGCATAAAAAAAACGAGTTAAAATTCAGTCCCGGTCACCGAGGCACCCTAGAATCCGGCCCGAAAAACCCAAAATTTAAACGACGCATCAATTGTTATACGTCTTAGTCGTTGTATTGAGACATCCAAAATTTGAGCTCGAGTTAAAGTTTTGTCCGTTGCATCAAAAAGACATGTTAAAATTCAGTCCCGGTCCCCGAGGCACCCTAGAATCACGCCCGAAAACCCAAAATTTAAACGACCCATGATTTGTTATACGTGTTAATCGTGGTAATCGGACATCCAAAAATCTGAGCTCGAGTAAAAGTTTTATCCGACGCATTATAAAAACGTGTTAAAATCCAGTCCCGATCCCCGAGGCACCGTAGAATCCGGCCCGAAAAACCCAATATTTAAACGACCCATCATTTGTTATACGTGTTTGTCGGGGTATTGGGACATCCGAAATCTGAGCTCGAGTTAAAATTTTGTCCGACGCATCAAAAAAACGTGCTAAAATTCAGTCTCGGTCCCCGAGGCACCCTAGAATCCGACCCGGAAAATGCTAAATTTAAACGACCCATCATTTGTTATACGTGTTAGATGGGGTATTGGGACATCAAAAATCTGAGCTCCAGTCAAAAAAACGTGCTAAAATTCAGTCTCGGTCCCTGAGGCATTCTAGAATCCGGCCAGAAAAACCTAAAATTTAAACGACCCATCATTTGTTATACGTGTTTGTCGTGGTATTGGGACATCTAAAAATCTGAGCTCGAGTTAATGTTTTGTCCGACGCATCATAAAAACCTGTTAAAATTCAATCCCGGTCCCCGAGGCACCCTAGAATCCGGCCTGCAAAACCCAAAATTTAAACGACCCATCATTTGTTATACGTGTTAGTTGGGATATTGGGTTATCAAAAATCGGAGATCGAGTTAAAGTTTTGTCCGACGCATCAAAAAAACGTGTTAAAATTTAGTCTCGGTCCCCGAGGCACCTTATAATCCGGCCCGAAAAACCCAAAATTTAAACGACCCATCATTTGTTATACGTGTTAGTTGGGGTATTGGGTTATCAAAAATTTGAGCGCGAGTTAAAGTTTTGTCCGACGCATGAAAAAAACGTGTTAAAATTCAGTCCCGGTCCCCGAGGCACCCTAGAATTCGGCCTAAAAAACCCAAAATTTAAACGACCCATCATTTGTTATACGTGTTAGTTGGGGTATTGGGACATCAAAAATCTGAGCTCGAGTTAAAGTTTTGTCCGACGAATTATAAAAACGAGTTAAAATTCAGTCCCGGTCTCTGAGGCACCGTAGATTCAGGCCCGAAAAACCCAAAATTTATACGACCCATCATTTGTTATACGTGTTTGTCGGGGTATTAGGACATCTGAAATCTGAGCTCGAGTTAAAGTTTTGGCCTACGCATCAAAAAAACGTGTGAATATTCAGTCCCGGTCCCCGAGGCATCCTATAATCCGTCCCAAAAAACCAAAAATTTAAACGACCCATCATTTGTTCTACATGTTGTTTGGGAATGGGGACATCCCAAATCTGAGTTTGAGTTAAAGTTTTGTCCGACGCATAAAAAAAACGTGTTAAAATTCAGTCCCGGTCCCCGAGGCACCCTAGAATCCGGCCCGAAAAGCCAAAAATTTAAACGACCCATCATTTGTTATACATGCTTGTCGGGGTATTGGTACATCCAAAATTTAATCTCGAGTTAATGATTTTTCTCACGCATCAACAAAACGTGTTAAAATTGAGTCCCGGTCCCCGAGGCACCCTAGAATCCGGCCCGAAAAACCCAAAATTTAAACGACCCATCATTCGTTATACGTGTTTGTCGGGGTATTGGAACATCCGTAATCTGAGCTCGAGTTAAAGTTTTGTCCGACGCATCAAAAAAACGTGTTAAAATTCAGTCTCGGTCCTCGAGGCACCCTAGAATCCGGCCCGAAAAACCTAAAATTTAAACGACCCATCATTTGTTATACGTGTTAGTTGGAGTATTGCGACATGAAAAATCTGAGCTCGAGTTAAAGTTTTGTCCGACGCATCATAAAAACGTGTTAAAATTCAGTCTTGGTCCCCGAGGCAGCTTAGAATCTGGCCCAAAAATCCCAAAATTTAAACGACCCATCATTTGTTATACGTGTTAGTCGTGGTTTTTGGACATCAAAAATCTGAGCTCGACTTAAAGTTTTGTCCGACGCATCAAAAAAACGTGTTAATATTCAGTCCCTATCCCCGAGGCACCCTAGAATCCGGCCCGAAAAACCTGAAATTTAAATGACCCATCATTTGTTACATGTGTTTGTCGGGGTATTGGGACATCCGAAATTTGAGCTCGAGTTAAAGTTTTGTCCGACGCATCAAAAAAACGTGTTAAAATTTAGTCCCGGTCCGCAAAAAACCCAAGAATCCGGCCCGAAAAACCCAAAATTTAAACGACTCTTCATTCGTTATACGTGTTATTGGAGGTATTGGGACATCAAAAATCTATGCTCGAGTTAAAGTTTTGTTCGACGCATCATAAAAACGTGTTAAAATTCAGTCACGGTCCCCGAGGCACTCTAGAATCCGGCCTGAAAAACCCAAAATTTAAACGACCCATCATTTGTTATACGTGTTAGTCGTGGTATTGGGACATCTAAAAATCTGAGCTGGAGTAAAAGTTTTGTCCGACACATCAAAAAACGCTTGCTAAAATTTTGCCCCGGTCCCCGAGGCAACCTAGAATCCGGCCCGAAAAACCCAAAATTTAAACGACCCATCTTTTGTTATACGTGTTAGTCGTTGTATTGGGACATCAAAAATATGAGCTCGAGTTAAAGTTTTCGCCGACGCATCATAAATACGTGTTAAAATTCAGTCTGTCCCCGAGCCACCCTAGAATCCGGCCTGAAAAACCCAAAATTTAAACGACCCATCATTTGTTATACGTGTTAGTCGTGGTATTGGGACATCTAAAAATCTGAGCTCGAGTAAAAGTTTTGTCCGACGAATCAAAAAACACTTGTTAAACTTTTGCCCCGATCCTCGAGGCACCAAAGAATCCGGCCCGAAAATTTCAAAATTTAAAAGACCTATCATTTGTTATACGTGTTTTTCGGGGTATTGGGACATCCGAATTCTGAGCTCGAGTTAAAGTTTTGGCCGACACATCAAAAAAACGTGTTAAAATTCAGTCCCGGACCCCGAGGCACCCTAGAATCCGGCCCGAAAAAACCCAAAACTTAAACGACCCATCATTTGTTCTACAGGTTAGTTGGGGTATTGGGACATCAATAATCAGAGCTGGAGTTAAAGTTATGTCCCACGCATTATAAAAACGTGTTAAAATTCAGTCCCGGTCCCGGAGGCACCGTAGAATCCGGCCCGAAAAACCCAAAATTTAAACGACCCATCATTTGTTATACGTGTTTTTCGGGGTATTGGGACATCCCAAATCTGAGCTTGAGTTAAAGTTTTTTCCCACGCATCAAGAAAACGTGTTAATCATTAAGTCTTGGGGCCCGAGGCACCTTAGAATCCGGCCCGAAAAACCCAAAATTTAAACGATCCATCATAAGTTATACGTGTTAGTTGGGGTATTGGGTTATCAAAAATCTGAGCTCGAGTTTAAGTTATGTCCGACGCATCAAAAAAATGTATTAAAATAAAGTCTTGGTCCCCGAGGCACCCTAGAATCCGGCCCGAAAATCCCAAAATTTAAACGACCCATCATTTGTTATACGTGGTAGTCGTGGTATTGGGACATCAAAAAATATTAGCTCGAGTAAAAGTTTTGTCCTACGCATCAAAAAACACTTGTTAAAATTCTGCCCCGGTCCCCGAGGCACCCAAGAATCCGGCTCGAAAAACAAAAATTTAAACCTCCCATCATTTGTTATACGTGTTAGTCGTTGTATTGGGACATCCAAAATCTGAATTCGAATTAAAGTTTTGTCCGACACATCTTAAAAACGTGTTAAAATTCAGTCCCGGTCCCCGAGCCACCCTAGAATCCGACCCGAAAAACAAAAATTTAAACGACCCATCATTTGTTATACGTGTTAGTCGTGGTATTGGGACATCTAAAAATCTGAGCTCGAGTAAAAGTTTTGTCCGACGCATCAAAAAACACTTGTTGAAGATCTGCCCCGGTCCCCGCGGCACCCTAGAATCCGGCCCGAAAAACCAAAAATTTAAACGACCCATCATTTGTTATACGTGTTAGTCGTGGTATTGGGACATCTAAAAATCTGAGCTCGAGTCAAAGTTTTGTCCGACGAATCAAAAAACGCTTGTTAAAATTTTTCCCCGGTCCCCGAGGCACCCTAGAATCAGGCCCGAAAAACCCAAAATTTAAACGACCCATCTTTTGTTATACGTGTTAGTCGTTGTATTGGGACATCAAAAATCTGAGCTCGAGTTAAAGTTATCGCCGACGCATTATAAATACGTGTTAAAATTCAGTCCCGTACGCCGAGGCACCCTAGAATCCGGCCCGAAAAAACCCAAAACTTGAACGACCCATCATTTGTTCTACAGGTTAGTTGGGGTATTGGGACATCAATAATCTGAGCTGGAGTTGAAGTTATGTTCCACGCATTATGAAAACGTGTTAAAATTCAGTCCCGGTCCCGGAGGCACCGTAGAATCCGGCCAGAAAAACCCAAAATTTAAACGACCCATCATTTGTTATACGTGTTTTTCGGGGTATTGGGAAACCCCAAATCTGAGCTTGAGTTATAGTTTTTTCCCACGCATCAAAAAAACGTGTTAATAATTCAGTCTTGGGGCCCGAGGCTCCTTACAATCCGGCCCGAAAAGCCCAAAATTTAAACGATCCATCATAAGTTATACGTGTTAGTTAGGGTATTGGGTTATTAAAAATCTGAGCTCGAGTTTAAGTTATGTCCGACGCATCAAAAAAATGTATTAAAATTCAGTCCCGGTCCCCGAGGCACCCTAGAATCCGGCCCGAAAATCCCAAAATTTAAACGACCCATCATTTGTTATACGTGGTAGTCGTGGTATTGGAACGTCCAAAAATCTGAGCTCGAGTAAAAGTTTTGTCCAACGCATCAAAAAACACTTGTTAAAATTCTGCCCCGGTCCCCGAGGCACCCTAGAATCCGGCCCGAAAAACCCAAAATTTAAACGACCCATCATTTGTTATACGTGTTAGTCGTGGTATTGGGACATCTAAAAATCTGAGCTCGAGTAAAAGTTTTGTCCGACGAATCAAAAAACACTTGTTAAAATTTTGCCCCGGTCCCCGAGGCACCAAAGAATCCGGCCCGAAAAACCCAAAATTTAAACGACCCATCATTTGTTATACGTGTTTTTCGGGGTATTGGGACATCCGAATTCTGAGCTCGAGTTAAAGTTTTGGCCGACACATCAAAAAAACGTGTTAAAATTCAGTCCCGGACCCCCAGGCACCCTAGAATCCGGCCCGAAAAAACCCAAAACTTAAACGACCCATCATTTGTTCTACAGGTTAGTTGGGGTATTGGGACATCAATAATCTGAGCTGGAGTTAAAGTTATGTCCCACGCATTATAAAAACGTGTTAAAATTCAGTCCCGGTCCCGGAGGCACCGTAGAATCCGGCCCGAAAAACCCAAAATTTAAACGACCCATCATTTGTTATACGTGTTTTTCGGGGTATTGGGACATCCCAAATCTGAGCTTGAGTTAAAGTTTTTTCCCACGCATCAAGAAAACGTGTTAATCATTAAGTCTTGGGGCCCGAGGCACCTTAGAATCCGGCCCGAAAAACCCAAAATTTAAACGATCCATCATAAGTTATACGTGTTAGTTGGGGTATTGGATTATCAAAAATCTGAGCTCGAGTTTAAGTTATGTCCGACACATCAAAAAAATGTATTAAAATTCAGTCCCGGTCCCCGAGGCACCCTAGAATCCGGCCCGAAAATCCCAAAATTTAAACGACCCATCAATTGTTATACGTGGTAGTCGTGGTATTGGAACGTCCAAAAATCTGAGCTCGAGTAAAAGTTTTGTCCTACGCATCAAAAAACACTTGTTAAAATTCTGCCTCGGTCCCCGAGGCATCCTAGAATTTGGCCCGAAAAACTCAAAATTTAAACGACCCATCTTTTGTTATACGTATTAGTCGTGGTATTGGGACATCAAAAAATATTAGCTCGAGTAAAAGTTTTGTCCGACGAATCAAAAAACACTTGTTAAAATTTTGCCCCGGTCCCCGAGGCACCCCAGAATCCGGCTCGAAAAACAAAAATTTAAACCACCCATCATTTGTTATACGTGTTAGTCGTTGTATTGGGACATCCAAAATCTGAATTCGAGTTAAAGTTTTGTCCGACACATCTTAAAAACGTGTTAAAATTCAGTCCCGGTCCCCAAGCAACCCTAGAATCCGACCCGAAAAAAAAAAATTTAAACGACCCATCATTTGTTATACGTGTTAGTCGTGGTATTGGGACATCTAAAAATCTGAGGTCGAGTAAAAGTTATGTCCGACGCATCAAAAAACACTTGTTGAAGATCTGCCCCGGTCCCCGAGGCACCCTAGAATCCGGCCCGAAAAACCCAAAATTTAAACGACCCATCATTTGTTATACGTGTTTGTCGGGGTATTGGGACATCCGAAATCTGAGCTCGAGTTAAAGTTTTCTCCGATGCATCAAAAAAATGTGTTAAAATTCAGTCCTGGTCCCTGAGGCACCTTAGAATCCGGCCCTAAAAACCCAAAATTTAAACGACCCTTCATTTGTTATACGTGTTATTTGAGGTATTGGGACATCAAAAATCTATGCTGGAGTTAAAGTTTTCGCCGACGCATCATAAAAACGTGTGAAAATTCAGTCCCGGTCCCCGAGGCACCCTAGAATGCGGCCCGAAAAACCCAAAATTTAAACGACCCATCATTTGTTATACGTGTTTGTCGGGGTATTGGGACATCCCAAATCTGATCTCGAGTTAAAGTTTATTCCGACGCATCAAAAAAAGGTGTGAAAATTCAGTCCCGATCCCCGAGGCACCCTAGAATCCGGCCCGAAAAACCCAAAATTTAAACGACCCTTCATTTGTTATACTTGTTAGTTGGGGTATTAGAACATCAAAAATCTATGCTCCAGTTAAAGTTTTGTCCGACGCATCATAAAAACGTGTTAAAAATCAGTCCCGGTCCCCGAGGCACCCTAGAATCCGGCTCGAAAATCCCAAAAGTTAAACGACCCATCATTTGTTAAACGTGTTAGTCGTGGTATTGGGACATCCAAAAATCTGAGCTCGAGTAAAAGTTTTGTCCGAAGCATCAAAAAACACTAGTTAAAATTCTTACCCGAGGCACCCTCGAATCCGGCAAGAAAAACACAAAATTTAAACGACCCTTCATTTGTTATACGTGTTTGTCGGGGTATTGGGACATCCGAAATCTGAGCTCGAGTTAAAGTTTTGTCCGAAGCATCAAAAAAACGTGTTAAAAATCAGTCCTGGTCCCCGAGGCACCCTAGAATCCGGCTCGAAAATCCCAAAAGTTAAACGACCCATCATTTGTTATACGTGTTAGTTAGGGTATTGGGACATCAAAAATCTGAGCTCGAGTTAAAGTTTTGGTCGACGCATCATAAAAACGTGTTAAAATTCAGTCCTGGTCCCCGACGCACCCTAGAATCTGGCCCAAAAAACCCAAAATTTAAACGACCCTTCATTCGTTACACGTGTTATTTGAGGTATTGGGACATCAAAAATCTATGCTCGAGTTAAAGTTTTGTCCAACGCATCATAAAAACGTGTTAAAATTCAGTCCCGGGCCTCGAGGCACCCTAGAATCCGGCCCGAAAAACCCAAAATTTAACCGACCCATCATTTGTTTTACGTGTTAGTCGTGGTACTGGGACATCTAAAAATCTGAGCTCGAGTAAAAGTTTTGTCCGACTTATCAAAAAACACTTGTTAAAATTCTTACCCGAGGCACCCTCGAATCCGGCCCGAAAAACCCAAAATTTAAACGACCCATCATTTGTTAAACGTGTTTGTCGGGGTATTGGGACATCCGAAATCTGAGCTCGAGTTAAAGTTTTGTCCGACGCATCAAAAAAACGTGTTAAGATTTAGTCCCGGTCCGCAAGGCACCCAAAAATCCGGCCCGAAAAACCCAAAATTTAAACGTCCCATCATTTGTTATACGTGTTAGTCGTGGTATTGGGACATCAAAAATCTTAGCTCGAGTTAAACTTTTAGTCGACGCATCATAAAAACGTGTTAAAATTCACTCCCGGTCCCCGAGCCACCTTAGAATCCGGCCCGAAAAATCCAAAATTTAAACGACCCATCATTTGTTATACATGTTAGTCGTGGTATTGGGACATCAAAAATCTGAGCTCGAGTTAATGTTTTCGCCGACGCATCATAAAAACGTGTTAAAATTCAGTCCCGGTCCCCGAGGCACCCTAAAATCCGGCCAAAAAATCCAAAAATTTAAACGACCCATCATTTGTTATACGTGTTAGTCGTGGTATTGGGACATCCAAAAATCTGAGCTCGAGTAAATATTTTGTCTTACGCATCAAAAAACACTTGTTAAAATTCTACCCCGGTCCCCGAGCCACCCTAGAATGCGGCACGAAAAACCCAAAATTTAAACGACCCATCATTTGTTATATGTGTTTGTCAGGGTATTGCGACATCTGAAATCTGAGCTCGAGTTAAAGTTTTGTTCGACGCATCAAAAAAACGTGTTAAAATTCAGTCCCGATCCCCGAGGCAACCTAGAATCAGGTCTGAAAAACCCAAAATTTAAACGACCCTTCATTTGTTATACGTGTTAGTTGGGGTATTGGGACATTAAAAATCTATGCTCGAGTTAAAGTTTGGTCCGACGCATCATAAAAACGTGTTAAAATTCAGTCCCAGTCCCCGAGACACCCTAGAAACTATGCTCGAGTTAAAGTTTTGTCCGACGCATCATAAAAACGTGTTAAAATTCAGTCCTAGTCCCCGAGGCACACTAGAATCCGGCTCGAAAATCCCAAAATTTAAACGACCCATCATTTGTTATACATGTTAGTCGTTGTATTGGGACATCCAAAAATCTGAGCTCGAATAAAAGTTTTGTCCTACGCATCAAAAAACAATTTTTAAAATTCTGCCCCGGTCCCCGAGGCACCTTAGAATCCGGCCCGAAAAACCGAAAATTTAAACGACCCATCTTTTGTTATACGTGTTAGTCGTGGTATTGGGACATCAAAAATCTTAGCTCGAGTTAAACTTTTCGTCGACGCATCATAAAAACGTGTTAAAATTCACTCCTTGTCCCCGAGCCACCCTAGAATCCGGCTCGAAAAACCCAAAATTTAAACGTCCCATCATTTGTTATACGTGTTAGTCGTGGTATTGGGACATCAAAAATCTGAGCTCCAGTTAAAGTTTTCGCCGACGCATCATAAAAACGTGTTAAAATTCAGTCCCGGTCCCCGAGGCACCCTAGAATTTGGCCCAAAAATCCCAAATTTTAAACGAGCCATCATTTGTTATACGTGTTAGTCGTGGTATAGGGACATCCAAAAATCTGAGCTCGAGTAAATGTTTTGTCTTACGCATCAAAAAACACTTGATAAAAACGTGTTAAAATTCACTCCCGGTCCCCGAGCCACCCTAGAATCCGGCACGAAAAACCCAAAATTTAAATGACCCATCATTTGTTATATGTGTTTGTCGGGGTATTGGGACATCTGAAATCTGAGCTCGAGTTAAAGTTTTGTCCGACGCATCAAATAAACGTGTTAAAATTCAGTCCCGATCCCCGAGGCACCCTAGAATCCGGTCCGAAAAACCCAAAATTTAAACGACCCTTCATTTGTTATACGTGTTAGTTGGGGTATTAGGACATTAAAAATCTATGCTCGAGTTAAAGTTTCGTCCGACGCATCATAAAAACGTGTTAAAATTCAGTCCCGGTCCCCGAGGCACCCTAGAATCTATGCTCGAGTTAAAGTTTTGTCCGACGCATCATAAAAACGTGTTAAAATTCAGTCCAGTCCCCGAGGCACACTATAATCCGGCCCGAAAATCCCAAAATTTAAACGACCCATCATTTGTTATACGTGTTAGTCGTGTTATTGGGACATCCAAAAATCTGAGCTCGAATAAAAGTTTTGTCCTACGCATCAAAAAACAGTTGTTTAAATTTTGCCCCGGTCCCCGTGGCACCCTAGAATCCTGCCCGCAAAACCCAAAATTTAAACTACCCATCATTTGTTATACGTGTTAGTCGTGGTATTGGGACATCTAAAAATTTGAGCTCGAGTAAAAGTTTTGTCCGACGCATCAAAAAACACTTGTTAAAATTCTGCCCCGGTCCCCGTGGCACCCTAGAATCCGTCCCGAAAAACCCAAAATTTAAACGACCCATCATTTGTTATACGTGTTAGTTAGGGTATTGGGACATCAAAAATCTGAGATCGAGTTAAAGTTTTCGCCGACGCATCATAAAAACGAGTTAAAATTCAGTCCTGGTCCCCGAGGCACCCTAGAATCCTGCCAAAAAAACCCAAAATTTAAACGACCCTTCATTTGTTATACGTGTTAATTGGGGTATTGGGACATCAAAAACCTATGCTCGAGTAAAAGTTTTTTCCGACGCATCATAAAAACGTGTTAAACTTCAGTCCCGGTCCCTGAGGCACCCTAGAATCTATGCTCGAGTTAATGTTTTGTCCCACGCATCATAAAAACGTGTTAAAATTCAGTCCCGGTCCCCGAGGCACCATAGAATCCGGCCCGAAAAACCCAAAATTTAAACGACCCATCATTTGTAATACGTGTTAGTCGTGGTATTGGGACATCTAAAAATTGGAGCTCGAGTAAAAGTTTTGTCTGACTCCTCAAAAAACACTTGTTAAAATTCCGCCCCGGTCCCCGGGGCACCCTAGAATCCGGCCCGAAAAACCCAAAATTTAAACGACCCATCTTTTGTTATACGTGTTAGTTGTGGTATTGGGACATCCAAAATCTGAGCTCAAGTTAAAGTTTTCACAGACGCATCAAAAAAACGTGTTAAAATTCAGTCCCGGTCCATGAGAAACCCTAGAATCCGGCCCGAAAAACCCAAAATTTAAACGACCCATCTTTTGTTATACGTGGTAGTCGGGGGTATTGGGACACCCGAAATCTGAGCTCGAGTTAAAGTTTTCGCAGACGCATCAAAAAAACGTGTTAAAATTCAGTCCCGGTCCCCGAGGCAGCCTAGAATACGGCCCGAAAAAGCCAAAATTTAAACGACCCATCATTTGTTATACGTGTTTGTCGGGGGTATTGGGACACCCGAAATATGAGCTCGAGTTAAAGTTTTGTCCGACGCATCAAAAAAACGTGTTAAAATTCAGGCCCGGTCCCAGAATTTAAACGACCCATCATTTTGTTGGCCCTATCAAGAACAGAATCACCTAGAGGGGGGTGAATAGGTGTCAAAGTAGAAAACTGAAATTTTCTAAGTTTTTCGGGAAACTTAAATTTCAGAGTCAAATTTCCTCAGAGTCAGAGGCAAGCTAACAGGAGTTGCTTCTGAGGGAAATTCTGCCTAAACACAGTTAGACTGTTTTTCAGCAACAGAAGTTCTGATTTGGGAACTTCTGGACAGTCTTCTGAACAAAGACAATGATGCTTGAGAGAAAATCTGTTTCAGCACTAAATATAGACAAGTACACAGAAGCAAAAAAAACAAGTATAAGAGGGAGAAAGAAGTTCAGGAGATCCTGATTGAACAATTCGATTTATCCAAGTTCGCCACAGAAGTCCTGTGACTACGTCTTGTCCCCTGAGGTCGCAGCCTACAGAGATTTTATAAATCCACTATTCAGAACTTTTATGGCAAGTTCAGAAGCTCCTTTACATCAACAGAACTTAAGCTAATTTCTCACTTAGTTCTGACTAGCCTAAAAAGAGTTAAAGGATTTCCACCAGAACAAACAATACTCTGTTTTCTGGATTTCTCACCCAACTCTAATCTCAACTAGATTTCTCTCTTTCAATCTAACTGAATATCACAAACGATATCAGTTTACAAGATTCCTATTATGAACTTGTTTTTCTTCACTCTCTCACTTTAACTAAGACTAAGCTAAGAAAGATTGAGAATGGAAAGTATTGCTCTGTTTTTCTTGTTAAAACAGTGCGTTGAGATTTTGCTCGATGATCACGCGTGTGTTGATGCTTTGGAGCTTGGCTACTATTTATAGTGATTGAAGATGACCGTTGGTGAGTTTGAATCTTCGAAGGAGATGACATCAATTGTTGTAGCCGTTAATTTGTCAAGTCTTCAAACGGTCTTCAAACACTTTGATTCCGTTATCCTTGTACTTTAACTAAATCCGGTAAGTGATTTGAAATCAAAGACGAGGTAGAGTGGAATCATTCTTCAATTGGATCAACAAAGGGTAGACAAGGAAATTCTGGTTTCTTTTAAACAGACAGGCGCGCTCCATCAAAACAGCTTTTTGAACTTTTGGCGCCTTGCATTAAATGCACTTGTCAGAACATTAAATGCAATCCAGAACCCGTGACTTTAGCTTTCAGAAGCTAAAATGCACTTGACTAGACTTCTGATCACAATTGGCAAAACTTCTGATTGAAAAGAACTTCTGAGGAGAGCTTTAGCAGACTTCGTCTTCAGAGCGGAGTATCCAGCTTCTGAGTAATTGAAACTCTGACTACAGCAACTGATCTTCTGAGTTCTTTAGGCAATCCAGAAAAGATTCATTCAGCACCTGCTGAGCAACTTACACAAAGACTAAGTACACAAAAATTATTAGTCAATAGTAAACTATATGTAAGGAAGTATTAAGTTTTCATCTTCTGAAACGTTTGGACATAATCAAAACACATAGGGTTCATCACATTTGTTTTACGTGTTAGTTAGGGTATTGGGACATCAAATATCTGAGCTCGAGTTAAAGTTTTGTCTGACGCATCATAAAAACGTGTTAAAATTCAGTCCCGGTCCCCGAGGCACCCTACAATCCGGCCCGAAAAACCCAAAATTTAAACGACCCATCATTTGGTATACGTGTTAGTCGATGTATTGGGACATCAAAAATCTATGCTCGAGTTAAAGTTTAGTCCGACACATCATAAAAACGTGTTAAAATTCAGTCTCGGTCCCCGAGGCACCCTAGAATCCGGCCTAAAAATCCCAAAATTTAAACGACCCATGAGTTGTTATACTTGTTAGTCGTGGTATTGGGACATCCAAAAATCAGAGCTCCAGTAAAAGTTTTGTCCTACGCATCAAAAATAACTTGTTAATATTCTGCCCCGGTCCCCGAGGCACACTAGAAAGTGGCCCGAAAAACCCAAAATTTAAACGACCCATCATTTGTTATACGTGTTAGTTGGGGTATTGGGACATCAAAAATCTGAGCTCTAGTTAAAGTTTTGTCCGACGCATCATACAAACGTGTTAAAATTCAGTCCCGGTCCCCGAGGCACCATAGAATCAGGCCTGAAAAACCAAAAATTTAAACGACCCATCATTTGTTATACATGTTAGTCGTTGTATTGGGACATCCAAAAATCTGAGCTCGAGTAAAAGTTTTGTCTGACGCATCGAAAAACACTTGTTAAAATTCTGCCCCAGTCCCCGAGGCACCCTTGAATCCGGCACAAAAAACCCAAAATTTAAACTACCCATCTTTTGTTATACGTGTTAGTCGTGGTATTGGGACATCCAAAATCTTAGCTCGAGTTAAAGTTTTCACAGACGCATCAAAAAACATGTTAAAACTCAGTCCCGGTCCCTGAGGCACCCTGGAATCCGTCCCGAAAAACCCAAAATTTAAACGACCCATCTTTTGTTATACGTGTTAGTCGTGGTATTGGGACATCCGAAATCTGAGCTCGAGTTAAAGTTTTCGCAGACGCATCAAAAAAACTTGTTAAAATTCAGTCCTGGTCCCCGAGGCAGCCTAGAATCCGGCCTGAAAAACCCAAAATTTGAACGACCCATCATTTGTTATACGTGTTTGTCGGGTGTATTGGGACATCCGAAATCTGAGCTCGATTTAAAGTTTTGTCCGACGCATCAAAAAAACGTGTTAAAATTCAGGCCCGGTCCGCGAGGCAGCCTATAATCCGGCCCGAAAAACCCAAAATTTAAACGACCCATCATTTGTTATACGTGTTTGTCGGGGGTATTGGGACATCCGAAATCTGACCTCGATTTAAAGTTTTGTCCGACGCATCAAAAAAACGTGTTAAAATTCAGGCCCGGTTCCCGAGGCACCCTAGAATCCGGCGAGAAAAACGGAGAATTTAAACAACCCATCATTTGTTATACGTGTTAGTTAGGGTATTGGGACATCAAAAATCTGAGCTCGAGTTAAAGTGTTGTCCGACGCATCATAAAAACGTGTTAAAATTCAGTCCTGGTCCCCGAGGAACCCTACAATTTGGCCCGAAAAACCCAAAATTTAAACGACCCATCATTTGTTATACGTCTTAGTCCTGGTATTGGGACATCCAAAATATGAGCTCGAGTTAAAGTTTTCGCAGACGCATCAAAAAAATGTGTTAAAATTTCAGTCCCCGTCCCCGAGGCACCCTAGAATCCGGCCCGAAAAACCCAAAATTTAAACGACCCATCATTTGTTATACGTGTTTGTTGGGGTATTGGGATATCCAAAATCTTAGCTCGAGTTAAAGTTTTGTCCGACGCATCAAAAAAACGTGTTAAAATTCCGGCCTGGTCCCCGATGCACCCTAGAATCTGGCCTGAAAAACCTAAAATTTAAACGACATATCTTTTTGTTATACGTGTTAGTCATGGTATTGGTGTTACAGAGAAATTGTAACTTGTATTCCACGTAAGCTATGTTAACTGCAACACAGAAAACGTTAGCCTAAAGGAGGCCGCTGACCGGCAACCCCTCTCCGATGTTAAAGTCAGTATAGAACTTGTGATCGGAAAAGTAATTTACTCAGAGTATGAGTCTAGAATCATGTACCTTAGATTGTAGGAAATACCATGTATTTATAGTCTTTGACATCGTATCTGAATCCTAGTCCTATTAGGACATATCAAGAATCACGCCTCATTAGGCCGGTGATCTAAGTCCTAAATAGCTTGAGTATTCCTAATCGAATTAGGAGACCTAAAAGGGTAACATAGTCCTCGTAGGAGAGACGCTCTCCTAGCTTTGACTATTCAACGCACGTCTGTGTGGACACAGAAGCCCATTAGACATGGCCCATCTGTCCTACATGGTTCTAATAAGAATTATCACTGGTCCACGTGCCATGCCAAATATTAGGTGATAACAGAAGCCCCCCCCAAAGTATAAACAAGCTTCTTCAGGGCTTGGAACTTTCAAAAGATACAACAAAAGCCCCCTTATACGCCAAGCCCACGGAACAGGCCCATAACGCCAAATCTGTTAGCCCACGCATTTAAGCTCAACCACTTTTATTGCACGCCACCTCTCAACTATTCACACGTGGCAACAAGCGTGATTCCCATTCAAACTCCCTCCAAGCAGACGAAGGGTCTCTCTTTCAAAAAATATTTCATCACCTATAAAGCCTTGTCACTTGCCATTTCCAGATTTTTCACTCTCAAAACTTCTCCAGAATCCACCGTGTTTCCAAATTCCGGCTAAGTTCACTTCGTCCGTTTAAACCGTAAGTCTTTTCTTTACATCCACTTACCATTCCTCTTTCACTCTATTGAAATGGCCTCATCTTCAAATCAAACCACAAACCCTAGAACTGTAAATGCCGACCCGGCAGCTCTTCATCGGAGACGTCGTCAAATCATGGCCGACTGGACCGATGAGGAAGTTGAAATTTCTAGGGAAACCATGGAACTAATCAGGCCGCGAATGCGCCCGACCGTAAATCCCATCCCTAATCCTGCAAACCCTAGAACCCTAATCCCTGAGCAAGGCCTATGGAAAACCACGCTTCCGACAGAGCATTCCAAAATTTCTAATCAGGGTATGCTACAAGCGTTGAAGGGCAAATTCCCTGACCTCAAAGGTCTTGAATGTGAAATTCCTTCGAAAACCGAGGTGATGTTCAAAGGGAAAGGCAGGAAATTCGCTGCTCTAGAGCGATTGATGGAATTCGGTCTAAGATTTCCACTCCCCGAGGTTGTGACCGACATCCTTAATGAGTTTAACTTGTGTCCGGCTCAGATCGTTCCAAACTCGTGGCTTGAGATGATTGCTTTAGCACGAATCTGCGAAGACCTCCAATCCTCAATCCTGGAGAAATCCCTCGAAAGAGGTTACCTTAACCGAGGAGGAGAAACACTCTTTCTCCATGCTTCTTAAATATAAACCCCCAATCCAACCTAGCGTCGACCAATTTGTCTCTAGATACAGGAGCGGGAGGCCCATAGCTGCTGTAGATAAGGAAGGGAAAATCCACTATTACCCCGCCCCTGAAGTCGAGAAAATCTTCTGTGGCGAGGAGATCGATCTCAACATTGACCCTTGTAAGTGTTCTTTTTTGACGAATGTTTACTTATAAAATATTCTACTGTGCAGGATTGCAATGGCACCTAAACTATCTTTAAAACAACAACTTGCAGCACATCGCCTCGAAGTGCTCTCTGGTCAAGCTAACGCTCCTCGATCAGTTCCGGTCCCGAAGTCTCATAAGGTGAGGCAAGCGAAAGTTAAATAGGCTTTTGTTTCGCAAGCTACCACCTCACCAAGGAGCTCTGGTGTCCAAAGGACGATCCTTCAACAAGGGCGCGCATCAGAAACCGCTGCTCAACTGCCAGTTACCATTGAGCAAATAAACCCCAATGCTACTGAAGGTACCCACCAGTTGTCATTCATATTGGTTCATTAAATCTTGCTTTCACTAAATTTTTATTTGTTTATCCAGATGAGGATATCGTGGCATCGAGCTCATGAGATGATATCCCTTTGAGGGCACGACCTAGTCTGGTTAACCCGACACCCAGAGGTGATCAACCTTTGAATCCCCCTTTAGATCGTGTTCATACTCCTTCACCTTCAAACCCACTTCCAAATCCTCCATCTTCATACCATCCTTCAAATCCTCATACTCCTTCACCTTCAACCCCAATTCCAGAGGGTCCCTTGAGGTCTAAGGAGATGCCTGGCATTTCCACAAATGCTTCGAAACGTCCTCGAGAAGATGAGGCCTTCTCTGGAGATGTCCCTCCTCCCAGAAGACAAAGACATTTTGGAGAAGCATCGGCCAAATGTCCCGAGATTGTCAACATTCCTCCTCACGAGATGAGTGAGGACGAAATTGGAATGTTCGAGCAGTTCCAACTACAAAATGTAAGTGACTTTACCATGTTATAAGTTAATTTCTTAATTATCACTTGACTCACGCATCTCTCACCCTTTTAGTTTTGGAAAGCCCGATTCCCTAGAGTTTCCCTGAGCAATCCTCGGGTTGCGGAAGATATCGCTTACACCACTCTTGTCCAAGAAGAAGGGGAAAAAAGTGAAGCATTGATCGACGAGGAGTTGATTCAACTCGCCCGAATCCGTGAGGCGAAGGTAATCCCAGTATCCTTTTATCTCTTCGTTTTTCAAACCCTTTCATCCTTTATTTTAACACTATCTTCCAATCAGTCGATGGCTGCAACCAACCTACTCATTCATAGATTCGAGTCTCAGACTCCTTCTATGAACGAGTACTTCGAGAAGTGGGACAGGGTTGAAGATGAGCTAAAAGAAGCCAAAGACGAGGTTGCTCATCTTAAAGCGGAGCTGACCTGGCGAAGAAGCGCGAGAAAGATATCATTCTCGAAAAAGAGAATGCAAGGCTCGAAATGATAAAATGGCAAGGTCGATACACGGCGCTGGGGCGCGCGTATCAAGATGAATGCAATGACCTCTGCCATACCCTTTCCTTGATCCAAGCTGATGCGATTTCTTTGCTTAGACAAGAGAGAGCCGAAAAGACTAGGCTTCTAAACAAATGCATCATGCTTCGCGAGGGCAATCTTCAACTGAACCGGTCTTTAAGCGAGGTCGAGGCGAAAAGGAGAAAACTGAGAAGAAAAAACGAGAGTGACCTAGCAAAGTTGGAGCACCTCAGCATTTGGAGGCACTCGAGGTTCCACACTCGTGTCTGCCAGACCCTTAGGGAGAAATTCCCGAACATGTCTGAAGAAGACATGAAGTTTTGGGTGAACCTGAGCGCTCCCGAAGATGATGAGGAAGCTGACGTGGTTCTCGATGACTCCTTTCCTCAGCCGGACCTTAGGGAACCTATTCCGGAGACGCCTATCGAAACTGTATCGGTTCAAAATAGCAATGAGCCCCAAAATTAGATTAGCCTTGATCTAATTTTTCTTGTATCTTTGTATTTCGTGCTTTGATTAATGAAGAGTTTTTCTATCTTTTACTTGTTCTCGTAATATTACGTCTAACATCCATTTGTACAAGTAGTCTTTATAGAAACTCGATCTTCATTTAAGCCTTTTATATTCGATGCCTAGATAAACTGATACCTTGCTACTGTATTATATTTCAACTATGTTTGTTCGCAGCCCTCGTAGTTGCCCCCCCTTTATTCCTGGTCGGGCTAACTCTTGTCGGGTGGATTCTTACCACGACGTACATAGATTTGGTTATAATCGAAGCTTTCTAGCATGCAATAAGCTTGATTTTTAAAACGAACCAAAATGTCCAGTGTCGAATACTTAGAACAAGTTTCAAAATAAATCTATGTAAGGTTAACTGTGTTTCGAGCACTTTTCATAAGCAAATAATTCCAAAGTAATATCTGAATTAAAAGTCATGGATGAAAACGATGCCTCGTGGGCCTTTATTCAAAATAACTCCTAAGTTGGATTCTGAGTTATACAACAAAAAATATCCTAAAAGGAATAAACAGAATCTAAAAATAATATTTCCTGAGGGAAATTGCGTTCCAGGTCCGCGGAACCTCAGTTCCATCGAGTTGCTGCAAACAATAAGTATGTGTTCCGACGCATTCTACAATCTGAAATGGTCCTTCCCACTTAATCCCCAATCTGCCTTTGCCCTGTCTTGAGCTCGAGGCTGCTGTACTACGAAGGACAAAATCCCCTTTAAAAAATTGTCTTGGTCGTACGCCTTTGTCATAGATTCTCTTTGTTCTGGCTTTATACGCCTCGATCCGTGCAAGCGCCATCTCCCTTTTTTCCTCGAGGTCGTCCAAGTTATCTCGTAAATTCAGTTCATTCCATTCTTCAGTATAATGGAGAACCCTCGTACTCGGTACCTTAATCTCGACCGGAATAAAGGCTTTTGTCCCATAAGTTAACGAAAAAGGGGTTTCTCCAGTAGCTGTCTTTGGTGTTGTTCGATACGACCACAACACATGATACAGCTCCTCGACCCAGTTTGTTAACTTCTCGAGGTGCGTTAAACGCTTCTTGATTCCTTCCATGATCGTTCGATTAGTTCTCTCGGTCATTCCATTTGTCTGAGGGTGCCTTAGCTTGATCCCTTCTCTTTCACAAAAATGTCTAAATAGAACACTGTCAAATTGTTTGCCATTGTCTGTGATTATCGTATTGGGGATCCCAAAGCGGTATACAATGATATTCTTGACAAATTTCACAATCTGTTGAGCTGTTATTGAGGACACCGCTTCGGCCTCGATCCACTTTGTAAAGTGATCGACGGCCACGATGACATACTGTCTTTGATTAGTTGACATTGGAAATTGCCCAACAATATCAATTCCCCATGTCGCGAATGGCCAAGCCACTTTGATACCTTCTAGCCCCGAGGCCGGGCTTTGCAAAACCGGAGCGTGAGCTTGGCATGTACCACATTTATTTACGAACTCTGCAGCATCATTGTTCATCTGAGGCCAGTAATAGCCTAACAATCTTGCCTTTCTAGCCAAAACATTCCAACCCTCGTGTGCTCCGCACGAGCCTTCATGGATTTCTTCTAAGATTTTAGCCCCTTCCTCGATTCCAACCGCTTTGAGCCATGGTTGAGAATACGATCTTCAGAACAAATTTCCGTCCACGACTGAGTATCTACTCGACTTTCTCACAATCTTCGGATGTTGAGACTTATCTTCCGGCAACTTTCCCTCGTACAGATATTCAAAAATTGGCCAGTACCATTCGTTGCCTCGATCGAGCGCAAACACTTCTTTGGAATCGATACTCGCGCATGGAATAACCTGTATATCACAAGGACACAAATTTAGGTTAGTAGGATCAGAAGCTAATTTAGCTAGGTGATCAGCCTCCATGTTCTCCTCCCTTGGGATTTGCACGATCTCAACTTTACATCCCACGAGCTCACACTCCTCAATAGTTCGCTTTACCAATTCGTGATACTTTTTCATTCGAGCGTGCTTGGTCTCCCAAGAATTTCTTATCTGATTGGTTGCCAGGCCTGAATCACTCTTGATGACTGCCTTGTCTGCCCTAATGATTTTAAACAGACGTAACCCGAGCAATATCGCCTCGTATTCTGCAGCGTTATTCGAGGAATCAAAGCCCAAAGTCGCAGTGTGTCTGAACACCAACCCATTTGGACTTTTGCAAAAAACTCCGATCCCCGATTGACTCTTATTGGCACTCCCATCTACAAAGATTTCCCAAGTATTTAATACTGGCTCAGTTTCTTCTTCAGGCGGGACCTCGATCAAAAAGTCAGCGAGGACTTGAGCCTTCTTTGATGGCCTTGGCTCGAATCTTACATCAAACTCCGTGAGTCTTATGGACCATTCCGTCAGTCTCCCCGAGGCCTCAAGTCGTGAAAGAATCTTTCTGAGTGGGGTGTCTGTTCGAACAACGATCGTATAACTCAAGAAATAATGTCTCAATTTCTGAGCAGCAATATACACTCCGAAAGCCAGTTTCTCCATTTTAGGGTATCTCGATTCTGCCCCTCGAAGCACTCTGCTTACATAATAAACCGGATATTGAACTTTTCCTTCATCTTCTTCTCGAATTAGTACCATACCAATGCACTCCTCTCCCACGCTTATGTACAAATACAAATCTTCTCCTTTCACAGGCTGACTTAAGAGAGGTGGAGAGGATAAAAATTTCTTGAGATCCTCGAACGAGGTTTGACACTCTTCAGTCCACACGAAGTCCTTTACTCCTTTAAGACTTTTGTAAAAGGGCATGCATCGTTTGGCGGAATAAGAGATAAAACGACCCAGAGCGTTGATCTTGCCGTTTAAAACTTGTACCTCGCGTACACTCTTTGGTGGCTGGAGATCAACAATAGCCTTGATTTTGTCTGGGTTCGCCTCGATGCCTCGTTTAGAGATCATGAAACCCAAAAACTTACCAGAATTGATCCCAAAGGTGCACTTTTCGGGATTGAGCCTCAAATTATACTCCCTTAGAATTTTAAAGACCACTACGAGGTCCCTAGCATGTTCTTCCGCCTTCTTGCTTTTTACTATCATGTCGTTAACATAGATCTCGACATTCTTCCCAATGAGCTCCTTGAACATCTTGTTGACCAGTCTTTGATAAGTTGCTCCAACATTTTTCAGACCAAAAGGCATTACTTGATAACAATAAGTACCTTCCGGTGTAATGAAACTAGTTTTTTCCATGTCCCTCTCGGCCAACGGGATTTGATGAAAACCCTCCTTTGCATCGAGGAAAGAATATACCTCGTAACCGGCAGTTGAGTCCACCAACATGTCAATACACGGCAACGGATAAAAATCCTTGGGGCAAGCTTTATTCAAATCGGAGAAATCGACGCACATTCTCCATTTTCCATTTGCCTTCTTAACTAGCACCACATTCGAGATCCACTGTGGATAATGAACCTCCTTGATCCTCCCAAACTCAAGCAACTTTTCTACCTCACTCTTGATGAGCTGTTGTTTCTCTGCCCCTTGGTTTCTCTTTTTCTGTTTCACAGGAGTATATTCTGGATCAATGTCTAGTGTGTGCTCCATGACATCACGAGATACTCCTATAATATCTGCCGATGTCCAGGCAAAGACATCTTTATTCTCCTCGAGCGCAGCGATAACAGTCTTCTTTGAATTTCCTTGCAGCTCTGCTGACACTTGTACTATTTTTCCTTCTTCTAAAGTTACGGCCTCAATAGCACCGACAAGTTCGCCACGCTCCTTGACTTCTTCCACCAGGACACTTTCTTGAGGAACAATCTCCAACGAGGTCATATAGGTATGCCTTGCAACTGTCTGACTACCAAGCGCTACTGCCATTCCCCTCTCAGTCGGGATCATCCATGCTAAATAAAAAAGGGATATCGCACCTCGACTGCCTGAAATCAAAGGCCTACCGATTATCAAGTTATAAGCGATCGGTGTGTCAATCACCAAAAAATCGGTAACTGCTCGCCATTTGCTTGCGGTACTCCCTATTTCGACTTCGAGCTGGGTTTCACCCAATAGAAGTACGGGATGTCCACTAATACCAACTAAAGGTGACGAGGAAGGTGTCAAACGCCCACTATTCAAACCTAGGGCCTCGAAAGCCTTTCTTGTGATGATATTTACCGAGCTCCCTGTATCTAACAAAGCTCTTTTAACCGTAAAACCTTCTACGTTCATATTGATCACCAGAGCATCATCATGTGGTTCGATCGGACGGCCTTTCAATGACCCGAAATCAAAGACCTTCGAAATCTCGTCGATTCGTCTTTGCTCACCAATTCCCCGTTTCCTTTTGATACTCCTGTCTACAGGCGAACCTCCCATAATCATATGTATGACCCTTCGAGGAGGCTTCTCTCCCTCTTGTTCCGGGAATTGGTCCTTATACTTCTCGAAGAGGCTCTTCAGTTTTCCTTTAGCCGCCAATTTATCCAATTCCTTTGCTAGCTGTTTACAATCTTCTGTATCGTGACCCTGCAACTTGTGAAAAGCGCAGTACTTGCCATTATACTTAGGCTGCCCCCCTTTGGGCGGATATCGGATTTGCTCCTTTTGCTCTTCAACCCACATGAGAACATGAGCTCGTGGAGCGGGCAACGGAATTCGGTCCCTTTTATCGAAAGGCTTCCTTGGTACCTCACGAGGCCTTTCACACCTGTCCGAGCTCCGTCCATTACCTCGATCAGCTCCTCGATCCCTCTCTTGACATCCAAAATCTGAGCTCGAGTTAAAGTTTTCGCAGACGCATAAAAAAAACGTGTTAAAATTCAGTTCAGGTCCCCGAGGCACCCTAGTATCCGGCCCGTAAAACCCAAAATTTAAACGACCCTTCATTTGTTATACGTGTTAGTTGGGGTATTGGGACAGCAAAAATCTATGCTCGAGTTAAAGATTTGTCCGACGCATCAAAAAAACGTGTTAAAATTCAGTCCCAGTGCCCGAGGCACCCTAGAATCCGGCCTGAAAATCCCAAAATTTAAACGACCCATCATTTGTTATACGTGTTAGTCGTGGTATTGGGACATCCAAAAATCTGAGCTCGAGTAAAGGTTTTGTCCTCCGCATCAAAAAACACTTGTTAAAATACTGCCCCGGTCCCCGAGGCACCCTAGAATCCGGCCCGAAAAACCCAAAATTTAAACGACCTATCAATTGTTATACGTGTTAGTCGTGGTATTGGGACATCTAAAAATCTGAGCTCGAGTAAAAGTTTTGTCCGACGCATCAAAAAACACTTGTTAAAATTCTGCCCCGGTCCCCGAGGCACCCTAGAATCCGGCCCGAAAAACCCAAAATTTAAACGACCCATCATTTGTAATACGTGTTTGTCGGGGTATTGGGACATCCGAAATCTGAGCTCCAGTTAAAGTTTTGTCCAACGCATCAAAAAAAAGTGTTTAAATTCAGTCTCGCACCCCGAGGCACCCTAGAATCCGGTCCGAAAAACCCAAAATTTAAACGACCCTTCATTTGTTATACTAGTTAGTTGGGGTATTGGGACATCAAAAATCTATACTCGAGTTAAAGTTTTGTCCGACGCATCATAAAAACGTGTTAAAATTCAGTGCCAGTGCCCGAGACACCCTAGAATCCGGCCAGAAAATCCCAAAATTTAAACGACCCATCATTTGTTATACGTGTTAGTCGTGGTATTGGGACATCCAAAAATCTGAGCTCGAGTAAAGGCTTTGTCCTCCGCATCAAAAAATACTAGTTAAAATACTGCCCCGGTCCCCGAGGCAACCTAGAATCCGGCCCGAAAAACCCAAAATTTAAATGACCCATCATTTGTTATACGTGTTAGTTGGGGTATTGGGACATCAAAAATCTGAGCTCGAGTAAAAGTTTTGTCCGACGCATCATAAAAACGTGTTAAAATTAAGTCCCAGTCCCCGAGGCACCCTAGAATCCGGCTTGAAAAACCCAAAATTTAAACGACCCATCATTTGTTGTACGTGTTATTCGTGGTATTGGGACATTTAAAAATCTGAGCTCGAGTAAAAGTTTTGTCCGATGCATCGAAAAACACTGGTTAAAATTCTGCCCCGGTCCCCAAGGCACCCTACAATCAGCCCGAAAAACCCAAAATTTAAACGACCCATCTTTTGTTATACGTGTTAGTCGTGGTATTGGGACATCCAAAATCTGAGCTCGAGTTAAAGTTTTCACAGATGCATCAGAAAAACGTGTTAAAATTCAGTCCCGGTCCTGAGGCACCCTAGAATCAGGCACGAAAAACCCAAAATTTAAACGACCCTTCATTTGTTATACGTGTTAGTTAGGGTATTGGGACATCAAAAATATTAGCTCGAGTTAAATTTTTGTTCGACGCATCATAAAAACGTGTTAAAATTCAGTCCCAGTCCCCGAGGCACCCTAGAATCCGGCCCGAAAAACCCAAAATTTAAACGACCCATCATTTGTTATACGTGTTTGTCGGGGTATTGGGACATCTGAAATCTGAGCTCGAGTTCATGTTTTGTTCGACGCATAAAAAAAATGTGTTCACATTCAGTCCCGGTCTCCGAGGCACCCTAGAATCCGTCCCTAAAAACCCAAAATTTAAACGACCCTTCATTTGTTATACGTATTTGTCGGGGTATTGGGACATTCGAAATTTGAGCTCGAGCTAAAGTTTTGTACGATGCATGAAAAAACGTGTTAAAATTCAGTCCCGGTTCCCGAGGCACCCTAGAATCCGGCCAGAAAAACCCAAAATTTAAACGACCCATCATTTGTTATACGTGTTTGTCGGGGTTTTCGGACATCCGAAATCTGTGCTCGAGTTAAAGTTTTGTCCGACGCATCAAAAAAACGTGTTAAAATTCAGTCCCGGTCGCCGACGCACCCTAGAATCCGGCCCAAAAAACCAGAATTTAAACGACCCATCATTTGTTATACGTGTAAGTTAGGGTATTGGGACATCAAAAATCTGAGCTCGGGTTAAAGTTTTGTCCGACGCATCATAAAAACGTGTAAAAATTCAGTCCCGGTCCCCGAGGCACCCTAGAATCCGGCCCGAAAAACCCAAAATTTAAACGACCCATCATTTGTTATAGGTCTTAGTTGGGGTATTGGGACATCAAAAATCTGAGCTCGAGTTAAAGTGTTGTCCGACACATCATAAAAACGTGTTAAAATTCAGTCCGGTCCCTAGGCACCCTAGAATCCGGCCCGAAAAACCCAAAATTTAAACGACCCATCATTTGTTATACGTGTTATTTAGGGTAGTGGGACATCAAAAATCTGAGCTCGAGTTAAAGTTTTGTCCGACGCATCATAAAAAGGTGTTAAAATTCAGTCCCGATCCCCGAGGCACCCTAAAATCCGGCCTGAAAAACCCAAAATTTAAACGACCCATCATTTGTTATACGCCTTAGTTGGGGTGTTGGTGATGAACCCTAAGAGTTTTGATTATGTCCAAACGTTTCAGAAGATGAAAATTAAAATAGTCTTATATACTTTTCAATGTTGACTAACAATTTTTGTTAAGTATTGTATAAGATTTTCTCAGCAGGTGTTGAATGAAGAATCTCTGGTTTGCTTATTTAACTCAGAAGATAACAGAAGCTAAAGAGAGAGGATATCGTTCAAATGATTGGAAGATACACTCTGAAGCTTTTGAAGCCTGTTGAAGCATATCTCAGAAGTTTTACAAGCAAACAGAAGACAAAGCTTACTAAGATTAGAAGCGCTAAAGAGTTATAAACTCTCAGAAGTTCAAAGTCACGGGTTTGGTTAAGCATTTAATGCTCTGACAAACTTGCATTGAATGCAAGGCGCCAAAAGTTCAAAAAGCTGTTTGAGAGGCGCGCATGTTCACTACAAACAAAACCTGTTTCTTCACACCCATAAGCTGTTGATCCAATTCAAGAAAACTCCAGTCAAACCCATTCCTTATCTTAAAATCACTTACCGGATTTAGCTAAAGAACAAGTTTGACAGGATCAAAGTGTTTTGAGACCGTTTGAAGAAATGACAGATTAACGGCTACAAACATCAGCATCATCTTTGAGGATTAAAACTTCTCCAACGGTCATATACTCAACACTATAAATAGTAGCACAGCTCCACTGCATCAAATACAGATGATTATAGAGCAAAAATCTCAACGCGCTGTTTAATTCAAGAAAACAAAGCACACTTTCCATTCTCAATCTTTTCTTAGCATAGCTATTGTAATAGTGAGAGAGTGAAGAAAAACAAGTTCATAATAGGAATCTTGTAAACCGATATCGTTTGTAATATTCAGTTAGATTTAAAGAGAGAAATCTAGTTGAGATTAGAGTTGGGTGAGAAATCCAGAAAATAGAATGTTGTTGTTCTGGTGGAAATCCTTTAACTCTTTTTAGGCTAGTCAGAACTAAGTGAGAAATTAGCTTAAGTTCTGTTGATGTAAAGGAGCTTCTGAACTTGCCATAAAAGTTTTGAATAGTTGATTTAAAATCTCTGGCGGCTGCGACCACAGGGGACAAGACGTAGTCACAGGACTTTTGTGGCGAACTTGGATAAATCGATTTGTTCTCAGGATCTCCTGAATCTCTTTCTCCCTTCCTTATACTTGTTAAATTGCTTCTGTGTACTTGCTTTATATTTAGTGCTGAAACAGATTTACTCTTAAAGTCATAGTCTTTGTTCAGAAGACTGTCCAGAAGTTCTTCACTCAGAACTTCTGTTGCTTAAAAGGACAGAAACTGTCGTAAGGCAGAATTTCCCTCAGAGGCTCCTTCACTAAGCTTGCCTCTGACTCTGAGGAAATTTGACTCAGAAAAATTGAGTTTCTCTAAAAATTCGAAATTATCAGTTTTCTATTGTAACACCTATTCACCCCCCCCCCCCCCCTCTAGGTGATTCTGTTCTTGTTAGGGCCAACAAGTGGTATCAGAGTGAAGGTGACTTTGTATATTTACTAAAGATCTAACAATCTAACTGGAAGATCCTATCAGAATCAATAGAGATGGCTAGTAGACACCAGCCTGAGAATTCTTCTTACTTCAGAGTCCCAGAGGGTTCTTCCACAACTAGACCTCCATTATTTAATGGTGATAACTACTCATATTGGAAAAAGAGGAATGTACTTCATCCAAGCTCAGAATATGAGTGCTTGGCTTGTTATCACAAATGGTGATTTCATTCCTACCAGAATGGAACCAGGTTTAGGGAATGTTATTATCCCTAAGAGAGAATATTCTGATGATATTCTGAAAAAACTCCAAACTAATGCTTCATCAATAAATATGTTGCACTGTGCACTTACAGCTACTGAATATAACAAAGTTTCTTCTTGTGAAACAGCACAGGATATCTGGAACAAGCTGGAAGTCACATATGAAGGAACTGGAAAAGTGAAGCAGTCAAAAGTCAACCAACTCATGAGAGAATATGAGTTATTTGAAATGCTTGATAAAAAATCTATTTCAGATATGAATTCTAGATTCACCAAGATTGTCAATGACTTGAAGAGTTTGGGAAAAGACATTGAAGAATCAGAAAGAGTGAAGAAGATTGTCAGAAGCTTACCAAGGTCTTGGCAAGCCAAGAAGACTGCTATTGAAGAAGTTCAGGACTTGGGCTATTACTTGTATGATGAGCTCATTGGGTCATTAATTACTCATGAGATGTCATTAAAGAATCATGACCTAAGAGAAAGGTCAGAAGGAAAAAGAGTAGTCCTGAAGGCAGAATCTTCTGAGGAATCATCGGAAGATGAGGAACTGGCTATGCTTACCAAGAAGTTCAAGAAGGCCTTTAGAAAAGGCAGAGGTGCAAACTACAAGAAGCCATTCAGAAGTTTTGAAAAGAGAGTTTTGATTATGTCCAAACGTTTCAGAAGATGAAAATTAAAATAGTCTTATATACTTTTCAATGTTGACTAACAATTTTTGTTAAGTATTGTATAAGATTTTCTCAGCAGGTGCTGAATGAAGAATCTCTGGTTTGCTTATTGAACTTAGAAGATAACAGAAGCTAAAGACAGAGGATATCATTCAGATGATTAGAAGATACACTCTGAAGCTTTTGAAGCCTGTTGAAGCATATCTCAGAAGTTTTACAAGCAAACAGAAGACAAAGCTTACTAAGATCAGAAGCGCTAAAGGGTTATGAACTCTCAGAAGTTCAAAGTCACAGGTTTGGTTAAGCATTTAATGCTCTGACAAACTTGCATTTAATGCAAGGCGCCAAAAGTTCAAAAAGCTGTTTGAGAGGCGCGCATGTTCACTACAAACAAAACCTATTTCTTCACACCCATAAGCTGTTGATCCAATTCAAGAAAACTCTAGTCAAACCCATTCCTTATCTTAAAATCACTTACCGGATTTAGCTAAAGAACAAGTTTGACAGGATCAAAGTGTTTTGAGACCGTTTGAAGAAATGATAGATTAACGGCGACAAACATCACCGTCATCTTTGAGGATTCAAACTTCTCCAGCGGTCATCTACTCAACACTATAAATAGTAGCACAACTCCACTGCATCAAATACAGATGATTATAGAGCAAAAATCTCAACGCGCTGTTTAATTCAAGAAAACAGAGCACAGTTTCCATTCTCAATCTTTTCTTAGCATAGCTATTGTAATAGTGAGAGAGTGAAGAAAAACAAGTTCATAATAGGAATCTTTTAAACCGATATCGTTTGTGATATTCAGTTAGATTTAAAGAGAGAAATCTAGTTGAGATTAGAGTTGGGTGAGAAATCCAGAAAATAGAGTGTTGTTGTTCTGGTGGAAATCCTTTAACTCCTTTTAGGCTAGTCAGAACTAAGTGAGAAATTAGCTTAAGTTCTGTTGATGTAAAGGAGCTTCTGAACTTGCCATAAAAGTTTTGAATAGTTGATTTAAAATCTCTGGCGGCTGCGACCACAGGGGACAAGACGTAGTCACAGGACTTCTGTGGCGAACTTGGATAAATCGATTTGTTCTCAGGATCTCCTGAATCTCTTTCTCCCTTCCTTATACTTGTTAAATTGCTTCTGTGTACTTGCTTTATATTTAGTGCTGAAACAGATTTACTCTTAAAGTCATAGTCTTTGTTCAGAAGACTGTCCAGAAGTTCTTCACTCAGAACTTCTGTTGCTTAAAAGGACAGAAACTGTCGTAAGGCAGAATTTCCCTCAGAGGCTCCTTCACTAAGCTTGCCTCTGACTCTGAGGAAATTTGACTCTGAAAAAATGAGTTTCTCTAAAAACTCGAAATTATCAGTTTTCTATTGTAACACCTATTCACCCCCCTTTAGGTGATTCTGTTCTTGTTATGGCCAACAATTGGGACATCCAAAATCTGAGCTCGAGTTATAAAACCGTGTAAAAATTCAGTCCCGGTCCCCTAGGCACCCACGCATCCGGCCCGAAAAACCCAGAATTTAAACGACCCATCATTTGTTATACGTGTTAGTTAGGGTATTGGGACAACAAAAATCTGAGCTCGAGTTAAAGTTTTGTCCGACGCATCATAAAAACGTGTTAAAATTTAGTCTCGGTCCCCGAGGGACCCTAGAATCCGGCCCGAAAAACCCAAAATTTAAACGACCCATCATTTGTTACACGTCTTAGTTGGGGTATTGGTACATCAAAAATCTGAGCACGAGTTAAAGTTTTGTCCGACGCATCATAAAAACGTGTTAAAATTCAGTCCCGGTCCCCGAGGCACCCTAGAATTCAGCCCGAAAAATTCAAAATTTAAATGACCCATCATTTGTCATACGTGTTCGTCGGGGTATTGGGACATCCGAAATCTGAGCTCGAGTTAAAGTTTTGTCTGACGCATAAAAAAAACGTGTTAAAATTCAGTCCCGGTACCCGACGCACCCTAGAATCCGACCCGAAAAACCCAAAATTTAAAGGACCCATCATTTGTTATACGTGTTTGTCGGGGTATTGGGACATTCGAAATATGAGCTCGAGTTAAAGTTTTGTCCGACGCTTCAAAAAACACTTGTTAAAATGGTGCCCCGGGAAGAATCCGGCCCGAAAAACCCAAAAATTAAAGGACCCATCATTTGTTATACGTGTTTGTCGGGGTATTGCGACATCCGAAATCTGAGCTCGAGTTAAAATTTTGTCCGACGCATCAAAACAACGTGTTAAAATTCAGTCCCGGTCCCCGAGGCACCATAGAATCCGGCCCGAAAAACCCAAAATTTAAACGACCCTTCATTTGTTATACGTGTTAGTTGGGGTATTGGGACATAAAAAATCTATGCTCGAGTTAAAGTTTTGTCCGACGCATCATAAAAACGTGTTAAATTCAGTCCCGGTCCCCGAGGCACCCTAGAATCCGGCCCGAAAAACCCCAAATTTAAAAGACCCATCTTTTGTTATACGTGTTAGCAGGGACGAATATAGGATTGTTGATTGGTGGGGGCAAAATATTATATAAAAATTTTTTTATTAAAAATATATAAATTATTTAATTACAATATATCAAAATAAATTTAAATTAATAAATTTTACAATTGTCCTCTTCGATTCTTCATATTTTGAAAGCCTTAGAATAATTTTTTCATTATCAATGCTATTAAATATTTCTCTTTCAATATATGTAACTAAACAATCATTCAAAAACTCATCCCCTAAGCGATTTCGTAATGGAGTTTTCACCAAGTTCATAGCTGAAAATACTCGTTCCACTGATGCAGTTGCTACTGGTAAAATTAAAGCTAGCTTCACAAGCAAATATACTAGAGGGTACAAAACATTCTTCTTTGTCTCAACTAATATCTTAGCAAGATCTCCAATCCCTCTAAGCTCAAACAACCGTCTGTCAGATTTGACTTCAGAAATATAAGTCTCCAATTGATCGTCAAGTATAGCAACCTGCACTATAGAAAAATCATGTGGATAAAACTCGGCAAGTTTAATAAGCTTTTGCTTATCAAATGTTGCAAAGGAATCAATAGGATTTAAGCACGAGACAGACAAAAGCAATTCTGAGTTTTTTTCCGTAAAGCGATCATTAAGCTCTAGAAGTTGCTTATCAATGACAGTGTAAAATATCTCAGTTTGATAATGATGTAAGTTTGTAATTTTTGAAGCATTTCTTCGTGACCTTCCTTGATCCACAAACATATCATCCATTTCCGGAACACTAATGTCATTCTTTTCACAAAAAGAAACCACTTGATCCAGTAAGGATGTCCATCCATCATCTCTCATTTGTTGGAGTAGTTGTTTGGAAATGTTAACCAAGCCTATTGCATTGATGATATCTTGATCTTTCCTTTGTAATGCTTGAGACAAATCATTTGTAAATGCCAATATCTTTTTCATCAAATGCAAATTGAAAACAAACTCAAATGATTGTATCAAAGCAAGTAAGACACAAGCTTGACCTCTTTGTTCTGCATTTGCGCCATCCTCTTGAATCACATCAAGAACATCAATCACAGAGGGAAACATGGTTATTAGGCTTACCAATGAAACATAATGCGAACTCCATCGTGTATCACCAGCTCGTTGAAGGGAGGTTTCTTGATGTAAACCTGTACCACTCTGTATCTCTCCATTTTGCAAAGCTTTAATAACTTTATCATATTGCTTCTCACGAAGAAGATCTCTTCTCTTACATGAAGCTCCCACTATATTTGATAAGTTAGATACAACATTAAATAACAAAGCAACACGAACATGATTTTTCGCCACAGCAATCAAAGCCAACTACAATTGATGAGCAAAACAATGTACATAATATGCAGATGGATTTTCTTTCAAGATCAATGCCTTTAGGCCATTAAACTCAACATTCATATTGCTTGCTCCATCATAACCTTGCCCACGTAAACTTGATACACTTAAACCATGCTTCGAAAATAATTTATTCATCGCCAACTTAAGTGACATAGCAGTTGTATCAGTAACATGCACAATACCAAGAAAACGCTCAATCACACATCCTTTTGTGTTCACATAGCGTAATACAACTGCCATTTTCTCCTTCACTGATATATCTCGAGATTCATCGATTAAAATAGCAAACAGTTCACCACAAAGATCATTTATGATAACTTTGGTGGTTTCAATAGAAGCAACACGCACAACATCCTTTTGAATTTCAGACGCAATAAGTTTACAATTACCTGGAGCATTTTCTAGAGTGACTTTGTTGATGTCTTCATTATGATTCCCAAGAAACTTCAGCAGTTCTATAAAATTCCCTTGGTTATATGAATCCTCTGACTCATCATTCCCATCAAAACCTAGGCCTTGATGTAAAAGAAATCGAATACAATCAATAGTTGCTGTTAGACGTATTCTGTACTCCTTCCGAGTTTGAACTGAGTGAGTCTCAAATGCTACCTCAATGTGTTGTTTCCGATTCATCAAGTCTTCACATTGCTTCCAAGCTTGATTATGAGAACTATTGTGAGCTCCAACGTGAGTTTGAAACCTTTTTTCTTTTTCCAGTTTGTAAATCCTTCAACGATAAAACTGTCTTTACTTGGCTGCTCTCCAATATTTGATCGATAAAGATAACAACATAGACAAAAAGCTGCATCTTTAGAAATACTATATTCCAACCAAGTGCTATACTCCTTAAACCTTGCAGGCATAAATCGCCTTAATTTTTTTCCAATATTTCTTTGTGGGAAGTAATGTTCATGAGGTTGACATGGACCTTTTTGCAAATAAGCTCTTCGAACATTATCTCTGCCGTTTGGATGATAATCTGTAATTAATTTCCTTAACCCAGGATCTGAAGGAAGATCATTTAAATCAATTTCTATTCGAGATTGTTTTGAAGAACTTGACTCTTTTCTGGCAGTTATATTTTTATCAATTGCTTGTTCCATAGTTGAGTCTTCTTTTCTAGCAAACTATCTCTTCATAACTAAAGATTACAATTTGCAGTAGAAAATAAATAACTTAATTCAATCTCACATAACAAACTTTTTATAAATCCAACTAGGAACTTATTAAGTATATATATATTTACACAAAGAAAAAAAGCATCTCTAGAATATAACCTCATCTAATAAAACAATAAGCTCCTTACATGATGTGAATATTGTTTTTCAATTCAACAGCCTAAGTAACTCATCTAAATCTAACTATTATTACTACAAAATCATTCTCAATTATTAAATTTTAATTATCAAGCAGTTGACAAAATTCAAAGCAATTATTTCTAATCAATAAAAGAAACGCTTAAAGAGAATTAGTTACCAGCGAAGGATCAATTGAGTCTCGTAAGTCTTCAGAGAATTTGAAAATTGTAATTTAAAATTTAACTTTGAACTGTGAAGAGGATTGGATGTTGCATCCGAGATTATTAGCAAATATATAATAGAGTATGAAGAATTCCTAATTTCATTAGGAAATAGATAAATAGCAGTGAGGCGGTAAGTTAAATTTCTAGTTGTTAATTTAATTCCTAATTTCTACTGGGTTCATTGATAATTTATTAATATTTTTATAATCTTTAATTCTCAGCAAAAGGAAGATAACTCCATCCTATTAGCTTTAGAGGCTTACCCTTCACCCTTCCCTTAACCATAGAAGGCCGGCCCAAAAAAGAATTAATGAAATGTCATCAAAACGACGCCGTTTCATTTAAATGAAACGACGTTGTTTTGACTATAGTAAGTTAAAAAAAAAATAAAAAAGTAAAGGACTAATATCTGTTCATCTTCAACATACAGGTACAGCATACCTGCAAAAACCTTTTCACCAGCATCAATGGGGGCACACCCTTATAATCAAAAAAAAAATACCTAAGGTTTTAAAAATTTCCAAATCTTAGTTGGGGCACGTGCCCCCAGTGCCCCCACTGTAGATTCATCCCTGCGTGTTAGTCGTGGTATTGGGACATCCAAAATCTGAGCTCGAGTTAAAGTTTTCGCCGACGCATCAAAAAAACGTGTTAAAATTCAGTCCCCGTACCTGAGGCACCCTAGAATCAGGCCCGAAAAACCAAAATTTAAACGACCCATCATTTGTTATACGTGCTAGTTCGGGTATTGGGACATCCAAAATATGAGCTCGAGTTAAAGTTTTGTCTGACGCATCATAAAAACGTGTTAAAATTCAGTTCGGTCCCCGAGGCACCCTAGAATCCGGCCCGAAAATCCCAAAATTTAAACGACCCATCATTTGTTATACGTGTTTGTCGGGGTGTTGGGACATCCAAAATCTGAGCTCGAGTTAAATTTTTGTCCGACGCATAAAAAAAACGTGTTAAAATTCATTCCCGGTCCCCGAGGCACCCTAGAATCCGGCCCGAAAAACCCAAAATTTAAACGACCCTTCATTTGTTATATGTGTTAGTTGGGGTATTGCGACATTAAAAATCTATGCTCTAGTTAAAGTTTTGTCCAACGCATCATAAAACGTGTTAAAATTCAGTCCCGGTCCCCGAAGAACCATAGAATCCGGCCCGAAAAACCCAAAATTTAAACGGCCCATCATTTGTTATACGTCTTAGTTGGGGTATTGGGACATCAAAAATCTGAGCTCTAGTTAAAGTTTTGTCCGACGCATCAATAAAATGTGTTAATATTCAGTCCCGGTCCGCGAGGCACCCTATAATCCGGCCCGAAAAACCCAAAATTTAAACGACCCATCATTTGTTATACGTGTTTGTCGGGGTATTGGGACATCCGAAATCTGAGTTCGAGTTAAAGTTTTGTCCGACGCATAAAAAAAACGTGTTAAAATTCAGTCCCGGTCCCCGAGGCACCCTCGAATCCGGCCCGAAAAACCCAAAATTTTAACGACCCATCATTTGTTATAAATGGTAGTCGTGGTATTGGGACATCTAAAAATCTGTGCTCGAGTAAAAGTTTTGTCCGACACATCAAAAAACACTTGTTAAAATTCTGCACCGGTCCCCGAGGCACTGTAGAATCTGGCCCGAAAAACCCAAAATTTAAACGATCCATCTTTTTTATACGTGTTAGTTAGGGTATTGGGACATCCAAAATCTAAGCTCGAGTTAAAGTGTTGTCCGACGCATCATAAAAACGTGGTAAAATTCAGTCCCGGTCCCCGAGGTACCCTAGAATCCGGCTCGAAAAACTCAAAATTTAAACGACCCATCATTTGTTATACGTGTTAGTCGTGGTATTGGGAAATCTAAAAATATGAGCTCGTGTAAAAGTTTTGTCTGACGCATCAAAAAACATTTGTTAAAGTTCTGCCCCAATCCCCGAGGCACCCTAGAATTCGGCCTGAAAAACCCAAAATTTAAACGACCCATCTTTTGTTATACGTGTTAGTCGTGGTATTAGGACATCCAAAATCTGAGCTCGAGTTAAAGTTTTCTCCGACTCATCAAAAATACGTGTTAAAATTCAGTTCCCGTACCCGAGAAACCTTAGAATCCGGCCCGAAAAACCCAAAATTTAAACGACCCTTCATTTGTTATACGTGTTACTTGGGGTATTGGGACATCAAAAATTTGAGCTCGAGTTAAAGTTTTGTCCGACGCATCATATAAACGTGTTAAAATTCAGTCCCGGTCCCCGAGGAACCCTAGAATCAGGCCCGAAAAAGCCAAAATTTAAACGACCCATCTTTTGTTATACGTGTTAGTCGTTGTATTGGGACATCCAAAATATGAGCTCGAGTTAAAGTTTTCGCCGACCCATCAAAAAAACGTGTTAAAATTCAGTCCCCGTACCCGAGGCAGCCTAGAATCCGGCACGAAAAACCAAATATTTAAACGACCCTTCATTTGTTATACGTTTTAGTTCGGGTATTGGGACTTCAAAAATTTGTGCTCGAGTTAAAGTTTTGTCCGACGCATCATAAAAACGTGTTAAAATTCAGTCCCGGTCCCCGAGGCACCCTAGTATTCGGCCCGAAAAACCCAAAATTTAAACGACCCATCTTTTGTTATACGTGTTAGTCGTGGTATTGGGATATCCAAAATCTGAGCTCGAGTTAAAGTTTTCGCTGACGCATCAGAAAAACGTGTTAAAATTCAGTCCCCCTACCCGAGGCACCCTAGAATCCGGCCAGAAAAACCCAAAATTGAAACGACCTCATTTGTTATACGTGTTATTTGGGGTATTCGGACATCAAAAATTTGAGCTCGAGTTAAAGTTTTGTCCGACGCATCATATAAACGTGTTAAAATTCAGTCCCGGTCCACGAGGTACCCTAGAATCCGGCCCGGAAAACCCAAAATTCAAACGACCCATCTTTTGTTATACGTGTTAGTCGTGGTATTGGGACATCCAAAATCTGAGCTTGAGTTAAAGTTTTCGCCGACGCATCAAAAAAACGTGTTAAAATTCAGTACCCGTACCCGAGGTACCCTAGAATCCGGTCCGAAGAACCCAAAATTTAAACGACCCTTCCTTTGTTATACGTGTCTGTTGGGGTATTGGGACATCAAAAATCTATGCTCGAGTTAAGGTTTTGTCCGACGCATCATAAAAACGTGTAAAAATTCAATCCCGGTCCCCGAGGCACCCAAGAATCTGGCTCGAAAATCTCAAAATTTAAACGACCCATCATTTGTTATACCTGTTAGTCGTGGTATTGGGACATCGGAAAATCTGAGCTCGTATAAAAGTTTTATCTGACGCATCAAAAATCTATACTCGAGTTAAGGTTTTCGCAGATGCATCAATAAAACGTGTTAAAATTCAGGCCCGGTCCCCGAGGCACCCTAGAATCCGGCCCGAAAAACCCAAAATTTAAACGACCCATCATTTGTTATACGTGTTAATCGTGGTATTGGGACATATAAAAATCTGAGCTCGAGTAAAAGTTTTGTCCGACGCATCAAAAAACACTTGTTAAAGTTCTGCCCCAATCCCCGAGGCACCCTAGAATTCGGCCTGAAAAACCCAAAATTTTAACGACCCATATTTTGTTATACGTGTTAGTCGTGGTATTAGGACATCCAAAATCTGAGCTCGAGTTAAAGTTTTCTCCGACTCATCAAAAATACGTGTTAAAATTCAGTTCCCGTACCCGAGAAACCTTAGAATCCGGCCCGAAAAACCCAAAATTTAAACGACCCTTCATTTGTTATACGTGTTACTTGGGGTATTGGGACATCAAAAATTTGAGCTCGAGTTAAAGTTTTGTCCGACGCATCATATAAACGTGTTAAAATTCAGTCCCGGTCCCCGAGGAACCCTAGAATCAGGCCCGAAAAAGCCAAAATTTAAACGACCCATCTTTTGTTATACGTGTTAGTCGTTGTATTGGGACATCCAAAATATGAGCTCGAGTTAAAGTTTTCGCCGACCCATCAAAAAAACGTGTTAAAATTCAGTCCCCGTACCCGAGGCAGCCTAGAATCCGGCACGAAAAACCAAATATTTAAACGACCCTTCATTTGTTATACGTTTTAGTTCGGGTATTGGGACTTCAAAAATTTGTGCTCGAGTTAAAGTTTTGTCCGACGCATCATAAAAACGTGTTAAAATTCAGTCCCGGTCCCCGAGGCACCCTAGTATTCGGCCCGAAAAACCCAAAATTTAAACGACCCATCTTTTGTTATACGTGTTAGTCGTGGTATTGGGATATCCAAAATCTGAGCTCGAGTTAAAGTTTTCGCTGACGCATCAGAAAAACGTGTTAAAATTCAGTCCCCCTACCCGAGGCACCCTAGAATCCGGCCAGAAAAACCCAAAATTGAAACGACCTCATTTGTTATACGTGTTATTTGGGGTATTCGGACATCAAAAATTTGAGCTCGAGTTAAAGTTTTGTCCGACGCATCATATAAACGTGTTAAAATTCAGTCCCGGTCCACGAGGCACCCTAGAATCCGGCCCGGAAAACCCAAAATTCAAACGACCCATCTTTTGTTATACGTGTTAGTCGTGGTATTGGGACATCCAAAATCTGAGCTTGAGTTAAAGTTTTCGCCGACGCATCAAAAAAACGTGTTAAAATTCAGTACCCGTACCCGAGGTACCCTAGAATCCGGTCCGAAGAACCCAAAATTTAAACGACCCTTCCTTTGTTATACGTGTCTGTTGGGGTATTGGGACATCAAAAATCTATGCTCGAGTTAAGGTTTTGTCCGACGCATCATAAAAACGTGTAAAAATTCAATCCCGGTCCCCGAGGCACCCAAGAATCTGGCTCGAAAATCTCAAAATTTAAACGACCCATCATTTGTTATACCTGTTAGTCGTGGTATTGGGACATCGGAAAATCTGAGCTCGTATAAAAGTTTTATCTGACGCATCAAAAATCTATACTCGAGTTAAGGTTTTCGCAGATGCATCAATAAAACGTGTTAAAATTCAGGCCCGGTCCCCGAGGCACCCTAGAATCCGGCCCGAAAAACCCAAAATTTAAACGACCCATCATTTGTTATACGTGTTAATCGTGGTATTGGGACATATAAAAATCTGAGCTCGAGTAAAAGTTTTGTCCGACGCATCAAAAAACACTTGTTAAAGTTCTGCCCCAATCCCCGAGGCACCCTAGAATTCGGCCTGAAAAACCCAAAATTTTAACGACCCATATTTTGTTATACGTGTTAGTCGTGGTATTAGGACATCCAAAATCTGAGCTCGAGTTAAAGTTTTCTCCGACTCATCAAAAATACGTGTTAAAATTCAGTTCCCGTACCCGAGAAACCTTAGAATCCGGCCCGAAAAACCCAAAATTTAAACGACCCTTCATTTGTTATACGTGTTACTTGGGGTATTGGGACATCAAAAATTTGAGCTCGAGTTAAATTTTTGTCCGACGCATCATATAAACGTGTTAAAATTCAGTCCCGGTCCCCGAGGAACCCTAGAATCAGGCCCGAAAAAGCCAAAATTTAAACGACCCATCTTTTGTTATACGTGTTAGTCGTTGTATTGGGACATCCAAAATATGAGCTCGAGTTAAAGTTTTCGCCGACCCATCAAAAAAACGTGTTAAAATTCAGTCCCCGTACCCGAGGAAGCCTAGAATCCGGCACGAAAAACCAAATATTTAAACGACCCTTCATTTGTTATACGTTTTAGTTCGGGTATTGGGACTTCAAAAATTTGTGCTCGAGTTAAAGTTTTGTCCGACGCATCATAAAAACGTGTTAAAATTCAGTCCCGGTCCCCGAGGCACCCTAGTATTCGGCCCGAAAAACCCAAAATTTAAACGACCCATCTTTTGTTATACGTGTTAGTCGTGGTATTGGGATATCCAAAATCTGAGCTCGAGTTAAAGTTTTCGCTGACGCATCAGAAAAACGTGTTAAAATTCAGTCCCCCTACCCGAGGCACCCTAGAATCCGGCCAGAAAAACCCAAAATTGAAACGACCTCATTTGTTATACGTGTTATTTGGGGTATTCGGACATCAAAAATTTGAGCTCGAGTTAAAGTTTTGTCCGACGCATCATATAAACGTGTTAAAATTCAGTCCCGGTCCACGAGGCACCCTAGAATCCGGCCCGGAAAACCCAAAATTCAAACGACCCATCTTTTGTTATACGTGTTAGTCGTGGTATTGGGACATCCAAAATCTGAGCTTGAGTTAAAGTTTTCGCCGACGCATCAAAAAAACGTGTTAAAATTCAGTACCCGTACCCGAGGTACCCTAGAATCCGGTCCGAAGAACCCAAAATTTAAACGACCCTTCCTTTGTTATACGTGTCTGTTGGGGTATTGGGACATCAAAAATCTATGCTCGAGTTAAGGTTTTGTCCGACGCATCATAAAAACGTGTAAAAATTCAATCCCGGTCCCCGAGGCACCCAAGAATCTGGCTCGAAAATCTCAAAATTTAAACGACCCATCATTTGTTATACCTGTTAGTCGTGGTATTGGGACATCGGAAAATCTGAGCTCGTATAAAAGTTTTATCTGACGCATCAAAAATCTATACTCGAGTTAAGGTTTTCGCAGATGCATCAATAAAACGTGTTAAAATTCAGGCCCGGTCCCCGAGGCACCCTAGAATCCGGCCCGAAAAACCCAAAATTTAAACGACCCATCATTTGTTATACGTGTTAATCGTGGTATTGGGACATATAAAAATCTGAGCTCGAGTAAAAGTTTTGTCCGACGCATCAAAAAACACTTGTTAAAGTTCTGCCCCAATCCCCGAGGCACCCTAGAATTCGGCCTGAAAAACCCAAAATTTTAACGACCCATATTTTGTTATACGTGTTAGTCGTGGTATTAGGACATCCAAAATCTGAGCTCGAGTTAAAGTTTTCTCCGACTCATCAAAAATACGTGTTAAAATTCAGTTCCCGTACCCGAGAAACCTTAGAATCCGGCCCGAAAAACCCAAAATTTAAACGACCCTTCATTTGTTATACGTGTTACTTGGGGTATTGGGACATCAAAAATTTGAGCTCGAGTTAAAGTTTTGTCCGACGCATCATATAAACGTGTTAAAATTCAGTCCCGGTCCCCGAGGAACCCTAGAATCAGGCCCGAAAAAGCCAAAATTTAAACGACCCATCTTTTGTTATACGTGTTAGTCGTTGTATTGGGACATCCAAAATATGAGCTCGAGTTAAAGTTTTCGCCGACCCATCAAAAAAACGTGTTAAAATTCAGTCCCCGTACCCGAGGCAGCCTAGAATCCGGCACGAAAAACCAAATATTTAAACGACCCTTCATTTGTTATACGTTTTAGTTCGGGTATTGGGACTTCAAAAATTTGTGCTCGAGTTAAAGTTTTGTCCGACGCATCATAAAAACGTGTTAAAATTCAGTCCCGGTCCCCGAGGCACCCTAGTATTCGGCCCGAAAAACCCAAAATTTAAACGACCCATCTTTTGTTATACGTGTTAGTCGTGGTATTGGGATATCCAAAATCTGAGCTCGAGTTAAAGTTTTCGCTGACGCATCAGAAAAACGTGTTAAAATTCAGTCCCCCTACCCGAGGCACCCTAGAATCCGGCCAGAAAAACCCAAAATTGAAACGACCTCATTTGTTATACGTGTTATTTGGGGTATTCGGACATCAAAAATTTGAGCTCGAGTTAAAGTTTTGTCCGACGCATCATATAAACGTGTTAAAATTCAGTCCCGGTCCACGAGGCACCCTAGAATCCGGCCCGGAAAACCCAAAATTCAAACGACCCATCTTTTGTTATACGTGTTAGTCGTGGTATTGGGACATCCAAAATCTGAGCTTGAGTTAAAGTTTTCGCCGACGCATCAAAAAAACGTGTTAAAATTCAGTACCCGTACCCGAGGTACCCTAGAATCCGGTCCGAAGAACCCAAAATTTAAACGACCCTTCCTTTGTTATACGTGTCTGTTGGGGTATTGGGACATCAAAAATCTATGCTCGAGTTAAGGTTTTGTCCGACGCATCATAAAAACGTGTAAAAATTCAATCCCGGTCCCCGAGGCACCCAAGAATCTGGCTCGAAAATCTCAAAATTTAAACGACCCATCATTTGTTATACCTGTTAGTCGTGGTATTGGGACATCGGAAAATCTGAGCTCGTATAAAAGTTTTATCTGACGCATCAAAAATCTATACTCGAGTTAAGGTTTTCGCAGATGCATCAATAAAACGTGTTAAAATTCAGGCCCGGTCCCCGAGGCACCCTAGAATCCGGCCCGAAAAACCCAAAATTTAAACGACCCATCATTTGTTATACGTGTTAATCGTGGTATTGGGACATATAAAAATCTGAGCTCGAGTAAAAGTTTTGTCCGACGCATCAAAAAACACTTGTTAAAGTTCTGCCCCAATCCCCGAGGCACCCTAGAATTCGGCCTGAAAAACCCAAAATTTTAACGACCCATCTTTTGTTATACGTGTTAGTCGTGGTATTAGGACATCCAAAATCTGAGCTCGAGTTAAAGTTTTCTCCGACTCATCAAAAATACGTGTTAAAATTCAGTTCCCGTACCCGAGAAACCTTAGAATCCGGCCCGAAAAACCCAAAATTTAAACGACCCTTCATTTGTTATACGTGTTACTTGGGGTATTGGGACATCAAAAATTTGAGCTCGAGTTAAAGTTTTGTCCGACGCATCATATAAACGTGTTAAAATTCAGTCCCGGTCCCCGAGGAACCCTAGAATCAGGCCCGAAAAAGCCAAAATTTAAACGACCCATGTTTTGTTATACGTGTTAGTCGTTGTATTGGGACATCCAAAATATGAGCTCGAGTTAAAGTTTTCGCCGACCCATCAAAAAAACGTGTTAAAATTCAGTCCCCGTACCCGAGGCAGCCTAGAATCCGGCACGAAAAACCAAATATTTAAACGACCCTTCATTTGTTATACGTTTTAGTTCGGGTATTGGGACTTCAAAAATTTGTGCTCGAGTTAAAGTTTTGTCCGACGCATCATAAAAACGTGTTAAAATTCAGTCCCGGTCCCCGAGGCACCCTAGTATTCGGCCCGAAAAACCCAAAATTTAAACGACCCATCTTTTGTTATACGTGTTAGTCGTGGTATTGGGATATCCAAAATCTGAGCTCGAGTTAAAGTTTTCGCTGACGCATCAGAAAAACGTGTTAAAATTCAGTCCCCCTACCCGAGGCACCCTAGAATCCGGCCAGAAAAACCCAAAATTGAAACGACCTCATTTGTTATACGTGTTATTTGGGGTATTCGGACATCAAAAATTTGAGCTCGAGTTAAAGTTTTGTCCGACGCATCATATAAACGTGTTAAAATTCAGTCCCGGTCCACGAGGCACCCTAGAATCCGGCCCGGAAAACCCAAAATTCAAACGACCCATCTTTTGTTATACGTGTTAGTCGTGGTATTGGGACATCCAAAATCTGAGCTTGAGTTAAAGTTTTCGCCGACGCATCAAAAAAACGTGTTAAAATTCAGTACCCGTACCCGAGGTACCCTAGAATCCGGTCCGAAGAACCCAAAATTTAAACGACCCTTCCTTTGTTATACGTGTCTGTTGGGGTATTGGGACATCAAAAATCTATGCTCGAGTTAAGGTTTTGTCCGACGCATCATAAAAACGTGTAAAAATTCAATCCCGGTCCCCGAGGCACCCAAGAATCTGGCTCGAAAATCTCAAAATTTAAACGACCCATCATTTGTTATACCTGTTAGTCGTGGTATTGGGACATCGGAAAATCTGAGCTTGTATAAAAGTTTTGTCTGACGCATCAAAAATCTATACTCGAGTTAAGGTTTTCGCAGATGCATCAATAAAACGTGTTAAAATTCAGGCCCGGTCCCCGAGGCACCCTAGAATCCGGCCCGAAAAACCCAAAATTTAAACGACCCATCATTTGTTATACGTGTTAATCGTGGTATTGGGACATATAAAAATCTGAGCTCGAGTAAAAGTTTTGTCCGACGCATCAAAAAACACTTGTTAAAGTTCTGCCCCAATCCCCGAGGCACCCTAGAATTCGGCCTGAAAAACCCAAAATTTAAACGACCCATCTTTTGTTATACGTGTTAGTCGTGGTATTAGGACATCCAAAATCTGAGCTCGAGTTAAAGTTTTCTCCGACTCATCAAAAATACGTGTTAAAATTCAGTTCCCGTACCCGAGAAACCTTAGAATCCGGCCCGAAAAACCCAAAATTTAAACGACCCTTCATTTGTTATACGTGTTACTTGGGGTATTGGGACATCAAAAATTTGAGCTCGAGTTAAAGTTTTGTCCGACGCATCATATAAACGTGTTAAAATTCAGTCCCGGTCCCCGAGGAACCCTAGAATCAGGCCCGAAAAAGCCAAAATTTAAACGACCCATCTTTTGTTATACGTGTTAGTCGTTGTATTGGGACATCCAAAATATGAGCTCGAGTTAAAGTTTTCGCCGACCCATCAAAAAAACGTGTTAAAATTCAGTCCCCGTACCCGAGGCAGCCTAGAATCCGGCACGAAAAACCAAATATTTAAACGACCCTTCATTTGTTATACGTTTTAGTTCGGGTATTGGGACTTCAAAAATTTGTGCTCGAGTTAAAGTTTTGTCCGACGCATCATAAAAACGTGTTAAAATTCAGTCCCGGTCCCCGAGGCACCCTAGTATTCGGCCCGAAAAACCCAAAATTTAAACGACCCATCTTTTGTTATACGTGTTAGTCGTGGTATTGGGATATCCAAAATCTGAGCTCGAGTTAAAGTTTTCGCAGACGCATCAGAAAAACGTGTTAAAATTCAGTCCCCCTACCCGAGGCACCCTAGAATCCGGCCAGAAAAACCCAAAATTGAAACGACCTCATTTGTTATACGTGTTATTTGGGGTATTCGGACATCAAAAATTTGAGCTCGAGTTAAAGTTTTGTCCGACGCATCATATAAACGTGTTAAAATTCAGTCCCGGTCCACGAGGCACCCTAGAATCCGGCCCGGAAAACCCAAAATTCAAACGACCCATCTTTTGTTATACGTGTTAGTCGTGGTATTGGGACATCCAAAATCTGAGCTTGAGTTAAAGTTTTCGCCGACGCATCAAAAAAACGTGTTAAAATTCAGTACCCGTACCCGAGGTACCCTAGAATCCGGCCCGAAGAACCCAAAATTTAAACGACCCTTCCTTTGTTATACGTGTCTGTTGGGGTATTGGGACATCAAAAATCTATGCTCGAGTTAAGGTTTTGTCCGACGCATCATAAAAACGTGTAAAAATTCAATCCCGGTCCCCGAGGCACCCAAGAATCTGGCTCGAAAATCTCAAAATTTAAATGACCCATCATTTGTTATACCTGTTAGTCGTGGTATTGGGACATCGGAAAATCTGAGCTTGTATAAAAGTTTTGTCTGACGCATCAAAAATCTATACTCGAGTTAAGGTTTTCGCAGATGCATCAATAAAACGTGTTAAAATTCAGGCCCGGTCCCCGAGGCACCCTAGAATCCGGCCCGAAAAACCCAAAATTTAAACGACCCATCATTTATTATACGTGTTAATCGTGGTATTGGGACATATAAAAATCTGAGCTCGAGTAAAAGTTTTGTCCGACGCATCAAAAAACACTTGTTAAAATTCTGCCCCGGTTCTCAAGGCACCCTAGAATTCGGCCCGAAAAACCCAAAATTTAAACGACCCATCTTTTGTTATACGTGTTAGTCGTGGTATTGGGACATCCAAAATCTGAGATCGAGTTAAAGTTTTCGCCGACGCATCAGAAAAACGTGTTAAAATTCAGTCCCCGTGCCCGAGGCACCCTAGAATCCGGCCCGAAAAAGCCAAAATATAAACGACCCTTCATTTGTTATACGTGTTATTTGGGGTATTGGGACATCAAAAATTTGAACTCGAGTTAAAGTTTTCTCCAACGCATCATATAAACGTGTTAAAATTCAGTCCAGGTCCCCGAGGCACCCTAGAATCCGGCCTGAAAAACCCAAAATTTAAACGACCCATCTTTTGTTATACGTGTTAGTCGTGGTATTGGGACATCCAAAATCTAAGCTCGATTTAAAGTTTTCGCCGACGCATCAAAAAAACGTGTTAAAATTCAATCCCCGTACTTGAGGCACCGTAGAATCCGGCCCGAAAAACTCAAAATTTAAACGACCCTTCATTTGTTATACGTGATAGTTTGGGTATTGGGACATCAAAAATATATGCTCGAGTTAAAGTTTTGTCCGACGCATCATAAAAATGTCTTAAAATTCAGTCCCGGTCCCCGAGGCACCCAGGAATCGGGCCGAAAATCTTAAAATTTAAACAACCCATCATTTGTTATACGTGTTAGTCGTGGTATTGGGACATCCAAAAATCTGAGCTCGAGTAAAAGTTTTGTCCGACGCTTAAAAAATCTATGCTCGAGTTAAAGTTTTCGCAGACGCATCATAAAAACGTGTTAAAATTCAGTCCCGATCCCCGAGGCACCCTAGAATCCGGCTCGAAAAACCCAAAATTTAAACGACCCATCATTTGTTATACGTGTTAGTTGGGGTATTGGGACATCAAAAATCCGAGCTCGAGTTAAAGTTTTGTCTGACACATCATAAAAACGTGTTAAAATTCAGTCCCGGTCCCCAAGGTACCCTCGAATCCGGCCCGAAAAACCCATCATTTTTTATACGTGTTTGTCGAGGTATTGGGACATCCGAAATCTGAGCTCAAGTTAAAGTTTTGTCCGACGCATAAAAAAAACGTGTTAAAATTCAGTCCTGGTCCCCGAGGCACCTTAGAATCTGGCCCGAAAAACCCAAAATTTAAACCACCCTTCATTTGTTATACGTGTTAGTTGGGGTATTGGGATATCAAAAATCTATGCTCGAGTTAAAGTTTTGTCCGACGCAACGTAAAAACGTGTTAAAATTCAGTCCCGGTCCCCGAGGCACCCTAGAATTCGGCCCGAAAATCAAAAAATTTAAACGACCCATCATTTGGTATACGTGTTAGTCGTAGTATTGGGACATCCAAAAATCTGAACTCGAGTAAAAGTTTTGTCCGACGAATCAAAACACACTTATTAAAATTCCGCCCCGTTCCCGAGGCACCCTAGAATCCAGCCCGAAAAACCAAAAATTTTGAACGACCCATCATTTGTTATACGTGTTAGTTGGGGTATTGAGACATCAAAAATATGTGCTCGAGTTAAAGTTTTGTCCGACGCATCCTTAAAACGTGGTAAAATTCAGTCCCGGTCCCTGAGGCACCCTAGAATCCGGCCCGAAAAACCCAAAATTTAAAAGACCCATCATTTGTTATACGTGTTAGTCGTGGTATTGGGACATCCAAAATCTGAGCTCGAGTTAAAGTTTTGTCCGACACATCAAAAACCACTTGTTAAAATTCTGCCCCGGTCACCGTGGCACCCTAGAATTCGGCCCGAAAAACCCAAAATTTAAACGACCCATCTTTTGTTATACGTGTTAGTCGTGGTATTGGGACATCCAAAATCTGAGCTCGAGTTATATTTTTGTCCGACGCATCAAAAACCACTTGTTAAAATTCTGCCCCGGTCACCGAGGCATCCCAGAATCCGGCCCGAAAAACCCAAAATTTAAACGACCCTTCATTTGTTATATGTGTTAGTTGGGGTATTGGGAAATCAAAAATCTGAGCTCGAGTTAAAGTTTTGTGCAACGCATGATATAAACGTGTTAAAATTCAGTCCCGATCCCCAAGGCACCCTAGAATCCGGCCCGAAAAACCCAAAATTTAGACGACCCATCTTTTGTTATTCGTGTTAGTCGTGGTATTGGGACATCCAAAATCTGAGATCGAGTTAAAGTTTTCGCCGACGCATCAAAAAAAGGTGTTAAAATTCAGTCCCCGTACCCGAGGCACCCTAGAATCCGGCTCGAAAAACCCAAAATTTAAACGACCCATCATTTGTTATACGTGTTAGTTGGGGTATTGGGACATCAAAAATCCGAGCTCGATTTAAAGTTTTGTCTGACACATCATAAAAACGTGTTAAAATTCAGTCCCACTCCCCGAGGCACCATAGAATCCGGCCCGAAAAACCCAAAATTTAAACGACGTATCATTTGTTATACGTGTTTGTCGGGGTATTGGAACATCCGAAATCTGAGCTCGAGTTAAAGTTTTGTCCGATGCATAAAAAAAAAGTGTTAAAATTCAGTCCTGGTCCTCGAGGCACCCAAGAATCCGGCCCGAAAAACCCAAAATTTAAACGACTCATCTTTTATTATACGTGTTAGTCGTAGTATTGGGACATCCAAAATCTGAGCTCGAGTTAAAGTTTTCGCAGACGCATCAAAAAAACGTGTTTAAATTCAGTCTCGGTCCCCGAGGCACTCTAGAATCCGGCCCGAAAAACCCAAAATTTAAACGACCCATCATTTGTTATACGTGTTAAAATTCAATCTCGGTCCCCGAGGCACCCTAGAATCCGGCCCGAAAATCCCAATATCTAAACGACCCATCATTTGTTATACATGTTAGTCGTAGTATTGGGACATCCAAAAATCTGAGCTCGAGTAAAAGTTTTGTCCGATGCATCTGTTACCGAGAAATCGTAACTTGAATCCACGTAAGCTAAGCTTCCTGAAAAATAGCAAACGTTAGCCTTAAGGAGGCCGCTGACCGGCGACCCCTCTCCGATGCTAAAGTCAGTATGGAACTTGTGATCGGAAAATTATTTAACTGAGAGAATGAGTCAAGAATAATGTACCTTAGATTGTAGAAAGTCCCATGTATTTATAGTGTTTGATCATGTATCTTAGTCTTCGTTGCATTAGGACATTACTTGAATTACTCCTCTTTAGTCTTAGAATTATAGTCCCAATTAGCTCGTATTGTCCTAATTGGATTAAGAGACCTAAAGAGGAATACTTTTGCTGTAGGAGAGAGATTCTCCTTACTTTGACTATTCAACGCACGTCTATGTCGACATTTAAGACTATTCAACATAGTTTAACCGTCCTACGTGTCATACGAAATATTTAGGTGATAACAGAAGCCCCCCCCCCCCCCCCCCCCCCCAAAAGGATAAACAAGATCCTTTAGGACTTATGTTTTTCGAAACATCAAAATTAATATGGCCCAACCTGCAGGCCCAAGCAAAAAACATGGCTTTTGGCCCAACAGCTTTACCATCAAGTCCAACTACCCAAATTGCACGCTTCACTCAAACCTCCACACTTGTCTTCAAGCGTGGTCTCAAACTTAAACTCCCTCCAAGTATACGAAATGGTTTTATAATTCTAAATACCATTTCGCCTATAAATATCAGAGAAAATCCCTCCGTTATTTTACGCTTTCAAAAATTCACAACTCTCTCAGCATCCCGTCTTCGAGAATCCTGTTAAGTGTAAGTAATTCGTAATCATCTTTCCATTTCATTCCGATTTCGTTACCAGAAATGGCTTCCTCATCACAAAATCCCACTTCCTCGAACGAATCCTCCAAAAACTCAGATCCAGAAATTAACCACCGACGACGCCAAATTGTAATAGACTGGTCCGAGGATGAAATAACCCCACCCAGACCACAAAATCCAAACCCCAACGCCACGCCACTCAGATGATGAACCCTATGTGTTTTGATTATGTCCAAACGTTTCAGAAGATGAAAACCTAATTCTTCCTTACATATAGTTTACTATTGACTAATAATTTTTGTTTACTTAGTCTTTGTGTAAGTTGCTCAGCAGGTGCTGAATGAATTATTTCTGGATTGCCTAAAGAACTCAGAAGATCAGTTTGCTGAAGTCAGAGTTTCAATAACTCAGAAGCTGGATACTCCGCTCTGAAGCCGAAGTCTGTTAAAGCTCTCCTCAGAAGTTCTTTACAATCAGAAGTTTTGCCAATTGTGATCAGAAGTCTAGTCAACTGGAAATTAGCTTCTGAAAGCTAAAGTCACGGGTTCTGGATAGCATTTAATGCTCTGACAAGTGCATTTAATGCAAGGCGCCAAAAGTTCAAAAAGCTGTTTTGATGGAGCGCGCCTGTCTGTTCAAAAGAAACCAGAATTTCCATGTCTACCCTTTGTTGATCCAATTGAAGAATGATTCCTGTCAACCTCGTCTTTGATTTCAAATCACTTACCGGATTAAGTTAAAGAACAAGGATAACAGAATCAAAGTGTTTGAAGACCGTTTGAAGATTTGACAAACTAACGGCTACAACAACTGATGTCATCTCCTTGAAGATTCAAACTCACCAACGGTCATCTTCATTCACTATAAATAGTAGCCAAGCTCCAAAGCATCAACATACGCGTGATCATCGAGCAAAATCTCAACGCACTGTTCTAACAAGAAAAACAGAGCATCTTTTCCATTCTCAATCTTTCTTAGCATAGTCTTAGTTAAAGTGACAGAGTGAAGAAAAACAAGTTCATAATAGGAATCTTGTAAACTGAGATCGCTTGTGATCTTCAGTTAGATTTAAAGAGAGAAATCTAGTTGAGATTAGAGTTGGGTGAGAAATCCAGAAAACAAGAGTATTGTTTGTTCTGGTGGAAATCCTTTAACTCTTTTTAGGCTAGTCAGAACTAAGTGAGAAATTAGCTTAAGTTCTGTTGATGTAAAGGAGCTTCTGAACTTGCCATAAAAGTTCTGAATAGTGGATTTATAAAATCTCTGAAGGCTGCAACCTCAGGGGACAAGACGTAGTCACAGGACTTCTGTGGCGAACTTGGATAAATCGAATTGTTCAATCAGGATCTCCTGAACTTCTTTCTCCCTCTTATACTTGTTATTTTTGATTCTGTGTACTTGCTTATATTTAGTGCTGAAACAGATTTTCTCTAAAGTATCATTGTCTTTGTTCAGAAGACTGTCCAGAAGTTCTTCAATCAGAACTTCTGTTGCTGAAAACAGTCTAACTGTGTTTAGGCAGAATTTCCCTCAGAAGCAACTTCTGTAAGCTAGCTTCTGACTCTGAGGAAATTTGACTCTGAAATTTAAGTTTCTTTAAAAACTTAGAAAATTTAAGTTTTCAACTTTGACACCTATTCACCCCCCTCTAGGTGATTCTGTTCTTGATAGGGCCAACAAGTGGTATCAGAGCGAAGGTCACTTCGCATTTTTACTAAAGATCTAACAATCTAAGTGTAAGATCCTATCAGAATCAATAGAGATGGCTAGTAGACACCAGCCTGAGAATTCGTCTCACTTCATAGTTCCAGAAGGTTCTTCCACTACCAGACCTCCATTGTTTAATGGCAACAACTACTCATACTGGAAGAAAAGGATGATGTACTTCATCCAAGCTCAGAACATGAGTGCTTGGTATGTCATCACTAATGGTGATTTCACTCCTACCAGAATGGAACAAGGTCTAGGGGATGTTGTTATTCCTCAGAGAGAATATACAGATGACATTCTAAAAAAACTCCAAACTAATGCTTCAGCAATAAATATGTTGCATTGTGCACTTACAGCTACTGAATATAACAAAGTTTCCTCTTGTGAAACAGCACAGCATATTTGGAACAAGCTAGAAGTCACATATGAAGGAACAGGAAAAGTGAAGCAATCTAAAGTCAACCAACTCATGAGAGAATATGAGTTATTTGAAATGCTTGATAAAGAATCTATTTCAGATATGAATTCTAGATTCACCAAGATAGTCAATGACTTGAAGAGTTTAGGAAAAGACATTGAAGAATCTGATCGAGTGAAGAAGATTGTCAGAAGCTTACCAAGGTCTTGGCAAGCCAAGAAGACTGCTATTGAAGAAGTTCAGGATTTGAGCTATTACTTGTATGATGAGCTCATTGGGTCTCTAATTACCCATGAGATGTCATTAAAAAATCATGACCTAAGAGAAAGGTCAGAAGGAAAAAGAGTAGTCCTGAGAGCAGAATCTTCTGAAGAATCCTCTGAAGATGAGGAACTGGCTACGCTGACCAGGAAGTTCAAGAAAGCCTTTAGGAAAGGAAGGGTGGAAACTACAAGAAGCCTTTCAGGAGCTTTGATAAGAAAACTCCTGATTCTGGTGAAAAGTTCAAGAGAGATCCAAACAAGCCAATTGTGTGCTATGGATGTCAGCAACCGGGGCACATTAAGCCTAACTGTCCGTAGCTGAAGAAAGATAAGAAAAAGTTCAAGAAAGCTATGCTGGCTGCCTGGTCAGACTCTGAGACCAGCAGTGATCCTGAAGAAAAGGAAGAGCAAGCTCAGATTTGTTTTATGGCTATTGATGAGCCAACTTTTGAAGATGTCACAGGAGAAACTTCCGCACCTCCTGAAGCTACATATGATTCCGAAGTAAACATATCTTCTGAACAAAATATATTTGATTCTCTTGAAGAACTCTATAGTATGTTCAAGTACCTGAAAAGGAAATTGGACAAGAGTGAGGCTGACAAGTTTCTTAGGTTTACTCAAGTTTATTCTGACATGAAAGTGTTAGAAGAAAAACTGTGTAAACAGTTCAGCACTTCTGCTGATGGCTCTAAAGCCAAAGGCAAGAACAAGCTGCCTCTGGGAAGTGATAAACCCCAGAAGAAGAAGAAACCTGTCACTCCATCTCTTCTGAAAGAGATAGTTTCTCCTCCTGATGTTGGTACCTCTGAGAGTGCTGGTATAGCCTCTGAAGATGTTGGACCTTCTCAGAAGAAGAAGAAATCTCCCAAGAAGCAAAGGGAAAGATCCAAGAACCCTCCCTTTTGCAAACTTTGCAAGAGTGATGGTCACTGGTTGAAGGATTGCAAGTACCATATTAAAAACCTCTTGCAATCTGAGATATCATTAAAACCTGCTAAAGAGAAATCTAACTCTGAAGGACCCAATAAGGATTGGGTACCTGTCACTAATTGATTGTGTTGCAGGTGGCTCTGAGTGCTCCATCAATGTCAAAGTTGTGGTACATTGACAGTGGGTGCTCAAGGCATATGACAGGTGATGAAAAAGCATTCATCACATTTGATCCTAAAAGAGGTGGAAAAGTCAGCTTTGGAGATGCTCAGAAAGGAAGGATACTTGGTTCTGGATCCATAGGAACTAATCCTCCAATCGAAGATGTCTCCCTAGTCAGAGGCCTGAAGTTCAATCTCCTGAGTGTTGCACAACTGTGTGATAAAGGTAGAGATGTTGTCTTCAGCTCCTCTGGATGTAAAATCTTGGACAGTAAGTCAAGGGAAGTTATTCTAACTGCTCCTAGAGTTGAAAATGTTTTCATTCTGAACCTTGAGAATCTTTGCAAAAATATATGCTTGATGTCCAAAGAGGATACCTCCTGGCTCTGGCATAGAAGACTTGCTCATGTGAGCATGGACCTTCTGGCCAAAGTAGCTAGAAATCAATTGGTTGAGGGTCTGCCTGAAATTAGTTTTAAAAAGAATCATCTATGCAATGCTTGCCAATCTGGTAAACAATCCAGAAGCTCTTTTAAAACTAAGAAAGTCATTTCAACTAAAAGACCTTTGGAATTACTTCATATGGATCTTTTTGGCCCTGTTCAACCAATGAGCATGGGTGGAAAGAATTATGCCTTTGTCATTGTAGATGACTATTCAAGATTCACTTGGGTCATTTTGCTGTCTAGCAAAGATGAGTCACTTGGATGTTTCTCAGTTCTGATAAAGAAACTTGAGAATGAAAAGAATGAAAACGTTGTTCATATCAGAAGTGATAATGGTGGAGAATTCAAAAACTTTATGTTTGAAGAATTCTGTGAAACCAAAGGAATTGATCATAACTTCTCTGCTCCCAGAACTCCTCAACAAAATGGGGTAGTTGAAAGGAAGAATAGAACTCTGGTTGAGATAGCCAGAACTATGATCAATGAAAGAAGGCTTCCTAAGTACTTTTGGGGAGAAGCTGTTAATACAGCTTGCTATGTTCTGAACAGAGTGCTAATCAGAAGCATTCTGAACAAGACTCCTTATGAACTCCGGAAAGGTCGAAAGCCTAAAATAGGTTATTTCAGAACCTTTGGTTGTAAGTGTTATGTTTTGAATACAAAAGAATATCTTTCAAAGTTTGATTCAAAGGCAGATGAGGCCATTTTTCTTGGTTACTCAACACATAGTAAAGCATATAGGGTTTTTAATAAGAGGACTCAAACTTTAGATGAATCTGTTCATGTACAGTTTGATGAGACTAACCCTGTAGATAGTAGAGCTCCTGATGAAGATGAAGTTCAAGCTCCTGAAGTTACATCTCTTGTTGAAAAACAAGATGTCTCTCCCAGAGCTGCTGAAGTGGTTCCTCCTGTTGCTGAACAAGCTCAAGAAGAAAATTCTACTCCAGAAGTCAACTTCCTTCCAGAAGATGTTCCTATTTATGATTCAACAAATGATGAACAGGTTTCAGAAGACTCATTGGATATACCAAGAGAAGTTAGAGCTCATAGGAATCATTCCTTAGAGAACATAATTGACTCTGTTCACAATCCTGTCATGACCAGAGCTCAGCTCAGAAGATATATGGGGAATGTGGCTTTTGTGTCACTTCTGGAACCCAAGGACTTCTATGAAGCTGCTGATGATGACTCCTGGTTAATGGCAATGCAAGAAGAACTTGACCAGTTTAAAAGGTCAGAAGTTTGGACTTTGGTTCCCCGACCTAACAACATAAAGGTTGTTGGAACTAGATGGGTTCTGAAGAACAAGCTTGATGAATTTGGAAATGTTGTGAGGAACAAGGCAAGACTTGTTGCTCAAGGTTACAGTCAGCAAGAAGGCATAGATTATGGTGAAACTTTTGCTCCTGTTGCAAGATTAGAAGCCATCAGAATCTTATGTGCTTTTGCATCATACAAAGGTTTTAAGCTCTTTCAAATGGATGTGAAAAGTGCATTCTTGAATGGTTACATTGATGAGGAAGTCTATGTATCTCAACCTCCTGGTTTTGAAGATCCTAAGTTTCCTGATCATGTGTTTAAGCTGAAGAAAGCATTGTATGGACTGAAACAAGCTCCCAGAGCTTGGTATGAGAGACTGACAAAGTTCCTTCTGTCTAAGGGATTTGTCAGAGGCTGTGTTGATACAACTCTGTTCACTCTGAAGAAGAACAAGGATATCCTTATAGCTCAGGTATATGTTGATGATATTATATTTGGTGCTACTAATGAATCTTTGTGCAGAGAGTTCAGTGACCACATGAAGGCTGAGTTTGAAATGTCTATGATGGGAGAATTAAGCTTCTTCTTAGGACTTCAGATCAAGCAAAGTAATGATGGTGTGTTTATCAATCAAGCCAAGTACACTAGAGAAGTGCTGAAGAAATTTGGCATGATGGACTCTAATGCTGTTGATATTCCAATGGATGTCAGCAAAGACATTGATGATGAAGAGAAAGCTGGTAAACCTGTAGATATAAAAACCTACAGAGGTATGATTGGTTCTCTTTTATACCTAACCGCCAGCAGGCCAGATATACATTTTGCTGTGTGTTTTTGTGCTAGATATCAATCAAAGCCAAGAGAAATTCATGATGTTGCTGTCAAAAGAATTCTCAGATATCTTAAAGGCACACCAGAAGCTGGTTTGTGGTATCCCTGTAGTTCTGATTTCACTCCTATAGGATACACAGACTCTGACTATGGTAGAGATAAATTGAAAAGGGTCAGCACTTCTGGTGGTTGTCATTTTCTGGGGGAGTGCCTAGTCTCCTGGCATAGCAAGAAGCAAACCTCTGTGGCTCTCTCAACTGCTGAAGCTGAGTATGTGGCTGCTGGAAGTTGTGTTTCTCAGATGCTGTGGATCAAGCAACAAATTGCTGACTATATACTAATCCCTGGAACAATTACAATCTATTGTGATAACAAGAGGGCTATTGATCTTTCAAAGAATCCTATTCAGCACAGCAGGATGAAGCATGTTCATATTAGGCATCACTTTCTGAGAGATCATGTTCTGAAGAAGGATATTATTATTACTCATGTTCCCTCTGAAGAGAATCTTGCAAGCATGTTCATATTAGGCATCACTTTCTGAGAGATCATGTTCTGAAGAAGGATATTATTATTACTCATGTTCCCTCTGAAGAGAATCTTGCTGACATGTTTACTAAGCCTCTGGCTGGTAATTCTTTCAGCAACTTACGAGAAGGCATTGGTATGACTTATCCTCTTCAATAACTTAGTTTAATTATTTCTGTGTATCTTAAGTGTTTAATCGTTTAAGATAATTAAGTGATAATTAATTCTAATCATGATTTGACACTTAAGCATGCGTTATCTACTGCATTTTACGGCGCTGTTCTGTGGTTAACGGTTATCTGTTCCCTTTTAAACGGTGTGTATTTGCCTTTTGAATTGGAACGGTTTCTGTGTTTGGGTATAAATAGAGGTTTTCCATACTTAGAAGTTTTTACTCTCATTTTCTTTGCTATTAGAATTTCCATAGATTTTCTGTGTTCTCGTCTCTCTAAGATCTTAACCTAATTTCTTTTATCTTCAAAAATGGCTCAAGAAATCACTGTCACCCACATCTTCTCCACTGAATCACAAAAGAAGGTTAGCGAATCTAGGGTATTCACCTCTAGGTTCCTAGATGATGAAGTTAAATCAACTGAACCTATTTCTCACTGGCTTAGCGCTCAAAACTGGAATTCATTCGTCTCTCTCGATGAATTCATTTATCCTAAGTTAGTTACAGAATTCTATTAGAACCTTCATTTCTTTTCTAATGAGGAGGATGTTCTACATTCTGAAGTCGGGGAAGTTGAGATCGAAGTCAGCAGGGCTTCCATTTCTCAAGTGATAGGGATTGATGATGAAGGAATCATCATAGGTGATGATGGTTCAGCAGAGGGTTTTACTGAAGCCAACTGGGCTAGGCCAGATCTGAATGCCAAGGAAACGTATGCCACCTGGTTGACTCAGCACCAGAGGTGGGCACACTATTTGACTACAAATGTCTTTCTTCCGAAGGCTGGAGGAGTCAATGGGGTTTCCAACAGGGAAAGGGTTTTCATGTGGCATCTGGTCAACCAGAAGAAAATTAATTTACCTGCCATGCTGATAAGGCAGATGAAGAATGTAACGACCGTGAGTGCATTAGCATATGGCTCACTCCTGACGAGGTTGTTTGAGGCAGCCTCTGTTGTTGTCTCAGGAGAAGGTGTTACTAGTAGGAGTACGGTTCTGAAGATGCATACCTTCAGAAACCTGAGTTTTGGTGTGACTCCGAAGAAGATTGAGAAGGGCTCCTCTGTGAGTATTGCTCAGAAGGAAATTATGGAAGCTACTGTGCAGAAAGGAAAGATTGCTGCCAAGAAGGGCAAGGGAAAGAAAGGATCAAGCAAGGTGGTCCTGACTGTTGAGAAGGTGGTTGTCTCAGAACCTCTTCCCACGATGGTTCAAACAACAATCAATGTTGAACCCTCTGGCAAGATTGTTGCTGAGAAGCCAAAGGATGTTCCTGAGAAGGATGCTCAGGATGCTGAGGAAGCACGCCTTGCTGAGAAAGAGAAGGCTGCTGAAGCCGAAAAAGTTGCAAGAGTTGTGGCTCTTGCTGAAGAGAAAAGAAAGAAGAAGGAAGCTGAGGATAAGTTAGCAGCTGAGAGAGAAATTGCTGCAAAGGCTAAGGCCGATGCAAGACTTTTAGAATGTGCTGCTGAACTTGAGAATGCGGAGTTCTCAAAGGAAGTTGAGGCTTCAGAAGAAGAAGAGAATCTTGAGAATATCTCTCTGTCCTCTCGGATAATTGAGAATATCTCTCTCTCTACCAGGATTGGGAAGAAGGCTGTAGCAAAACGAAGGGTTCTGAAAAAGAAGGACTTCGTTATTGCTCCTAATGCTGATTTGGAGGATCCGGCTGTTGAGCAATCGGAAGCTGCTGATAAAGACTTGTCAGAGATGTCTGATGAAGAGAATATTGATGCTCCTCTGATTGAAGAGTTGTCAGAAGAAAGTGAACCAGAAGATGAAGAGGTTCTTCAGGGTGCAAAACAATTTGTTGAGAATGTTGATGATGAAAATTTCATTGACAACATTCTTCTGAATCAAGGAAGAAACCCTGGTGAAAGGGACGCCTCTGAAACACTGATCAGGATGGCTCACATCTTTGCTGAGCCCATCTCAATGTTTGATCCAAACTCTGACCAGGTCATCTCTTCTCCCACTCTTACTCCTCATCAATCTCCTTCACTCCCTTCTGTCACAGAAGTGAGTGGTTCCCAAACTTCCATTCCTCCTACAACTTCAACCTCTGAGGTTGTACCTCCTTCAATCATTCCTCCTTCTGGATCCTTTTCAGAAGTGAATTTAAACACTGCTCCCATTTTCACAGACTCTATATCCACATCCACTACCTCTTCTATTCCTTCCTCCTCTGTAAGTCCATCAATTGGATTTACTGCTCCATCGTTCTCACTACCATCTACTTTACCTTCCATTTCCCCTACCATTTCTTCCTCTACCACCAATGCCATCCCTTCCTCAAATACTCAAATTCCTCCTCTCTCAACCTCTGGACATACACCTCCTGTGTGTGATCCTTTAACTTCCTCCTCCACTACTTCTTGTTTTGCTGGGTTGTCATCTAACTATGACTTCCTGCGCAAACACATGAACCGGGATGATCTGGATACCAGGTTTGGTAGTTTTGGTTTCATGGGCAGAGCTTCTGGTATTTCCGAAGCTGGAGGTGCCCCCAGTGTTGACGAGTTGAGAAGAATGAGTCAGAGTGGCTCGGATGAACTGCTGAATAGATTTGCTGGTATGGGGCAAAGGACTTATGCTGCTGACATGTATGCTCAGGGCATTTTGCTGCAAGAATTACATTCCTTAAAAGCTCAGAACCTGCAGCTCATGACTATGCTTCAAATGCAGGATCCTTCTGTCTACATACGCAATCTTTCTACACTTCATCTAGCTACCTATGAAGAGCTGTACAAATTGAGAGAATTAGCTCTGACTCTTCCTTCATTGGATAATATTGCTCTTGCTTCTTCTCAGAAGGTCAATGAGAATCTGGAGATATTGACAGAAGAAGTCAAGGAAGCAAACGAGCATTATGAGGCTCATGAGAAGATGCTCCCAAGTAAGATTGATGACCTGCAAAGTACTGCCAATCACATTCTGAGAGAAGTGAAATCTTCTGCTCAAGGTTCATCATCTTCCGGGGCTGCTAAGATTGTATATGACATCACTCCTGATCTCAACAATCGACTCTCCAACATTGAGTCTGCTGTATCTACTCAGAACGCACAGATTGCTGAGCTTACTGAACTTCTCAAGGTTATGCACACTCAAGCACGAGAACAAGAGAAGACTCTTCACAATTGTTATAGGTTTGTTCGAGGACAGACTTATATTCAGAATGAGCATCTTACTGCTGTTGTGTATGCTAACAATAGGTTGATCAAGCTCCTTCTGGATGATGTTCAGAGACAGCGACCTATGTCTGGTCAGACCTTTGATCATATGAAGACCATTGATGATGACTTCAGAAGAAGAATGGATATGATCAATACTGTGAGACCAACCCCTCAGCAATATCAGACTTCACTGAATGTTCAGCAAAAATTGAAATCTCAGGGTGCTCTGGGTGTTGCTCTTGGTTCCGGTCAAACGGGGGAGAAGTCTGGTCAGAAGAGATCAAGTGCTGCTGAAGGTTCTAGTGTTGTTCCTCCTCCTCAGAAGAAACCTAGGAACATGTAATCTTTTAGGACTTAAGCTTCTTAGCTAGGTTCTGGGTTGGGTAGTTTTTGTCTTAGGACTTTTTCTGCTCTTCGGATTATTTTGCTTCTTATGTTGTCTACTGAATGAATTTACATACACTGAATCTTTCTTATACTCTCTTGTATATCTGACTTCTTACTTTTTGCTTATGTTTCTGTTTTGACTTAGTAAATTACACTTCATTAAATCTAACAACTTGATCTTAAGTCTTTCTTTAAGTTTATACAGATTGCTGAAGTTCACCATTTACACTAAAATGGGGGAGTTAATTTACTCAGAAGTTATGAAACATTTGCATCAGGAAGTCATTTTCTAAACCTCATGTTTTCCGTTACCTTCTGACCACGGTTTGTCCATAACCAAAATGGGGAAGAATGATGAACCCTATGTGTTTTGATTATGTCCAAACGTTTCAGAAGATGAAAACCTAATTCTTCCTTACATATAGTTTACTATTGACTAATAATTTTTGTTTACTTAGTCTTTGTGTAAGTTGCTCAGCAGGTGCTGAATGAATTATTTCTGGATTGCCTAAAGAACTCAGAAGATCAGTTTGCTGAAGTCAGAGTTTCAATAACTCAGAAGTTGGATACTTCGCTCTGAAGCCGAAGTCTGTTAAAGCTCTCCTCATAAGTTCTTTACAATCAGAAGTTTTGCCAATTGTGATCAGAAGTCTAGTCAACTGGAAATGAGCTTCTGAAAGCTAAAGTCACGGGTTCTGGATAGCATTTAATGCTCTGACAAGTGCATTTAATGCAAGGCGCCAAAAGTTCAAAAAGCTGTTTTGATGGAGCGCGCCTGTCTGTTCAAAAGAAACCAGAATTTCCATGTCTACCCTTTGTTGATCCAATTGAAGAATGATTCCTGTCAACCTCGTCTTTGATTTCAAATCACTTACCGGATTAAGTTAAAGAACAAGGATAACGGAATCAAAGTGTTTGAAGACCGTTTGAAGATTTGACAAACTAACGGCTACAACAACTGATGTCATCTCCTTGAAGATTCAAACTCACCAACGGTCATCTTCATTCACTATAAATAGTAGCCAAGCTCCAAAGCATCAACATACGCGTGATCATCGAGCAAAATCTCAACGCACTGTTCTAACAAGAAAAACAGAGCATCTTTTCCATTCTCAATCTTTCTTAGCATAGTCTTAGTTAAAGTGACAGAGTGAAGAAAAACAAGTTCATAATAGGAATCTTGTAAACTGAGATCGCTTGTGATCTTCAGTTAGATTTAAAGAGAGAAATCTAGTTGAGATTAGAGTTGGGTGAGAAATCCAGAAAACAAGAGTATTGTTTGTTCTGGTGGAAATCCTTTAACTCTTTTTAGGCTAGTCAGAACTAAGTGAGAAATTAGCTTAAGTTCTGTTGATGTAAAGGAGCTTCTGAACTTGCCATAAAAGTTCTGAATAGTGGATTTATAAAATCTCTGAAGGCTGCGACCTCAGGGGACAAGACGTAGTCACATGACTTCTGTGGCGAACTTGGATAAATCGAATTGTTCAATCAGGATCTCCTGAACTTCTTTCTCCCTCTTATACTTGTTATTTTTGATTCTGTGTACTTGCTTATATTTAGTGCTGAAACAGATTTTCTCTAAAGTATCATTGTCTTTGTTCAGAAGACTGTCCAGAAGTTCTTCAATCAGAACTTCTGTTGCTGAAAACAGTCTAACTGTGTTTAGGCAGAATTTCCCTCAGAAGCAACTTTTGTAAGCTAGCTTCTGACTCTGAGGAAATTTGACTCTGAAATTTAAGTTTCTTTAAAAACTTAGAAAATTTCAGTTTTCAACTTTGACACCTATTCACCCCCCTCTAGGTGATTCTGTTCTTGATAGGGCCAACATCAGAAACCCCAGAAACCCTAACCCTCCTATTCAAATGCAAACTCGCGTCCCACATCCAAAACAGGGCAGATGGGAGACAGCCCTTCCTCACGAAGCGATCAAGATCAACACGATTGAAGCACTTCGTGACCTAAAAAAGAAATTCCCATGTCTTAGGGATTTCGACTGTGCGGTCCCAACCCCCGAAGATAGGATGTTTAGAGGGAAAATCCACAAAGTGGCCGTTCTTGAAAGGCATTTAGAATATGGGATGAGGTTTCCTTTCCCTGAGGTGGTGAACGACATCTTAAACGAATTCAACCTGTGCCCAGCACAAATCGTTCCCAACTTGTGGGTTGAGATGCTTGCTCTCGTCCGAGTGTGCCAAGATCTCGGCGTTCTGTTAACCGGAAACCTCTTCAAATACCTGAGGACGCCCATCAAGGCTCTGAAACACCCGTGCGTCTCGTTCAAAGAAGTCCACGAGCCTAAAGGCCTAGTTGGTGGCAAACCTTCGTCACACAGTGGCCATCGCTCTCGATGGATCTGGGTTGGTCCCGAAGATGGCAACCTTCGATGGCCCTGGAGGATTGACTTCAACGAATTTCCTACTGATCCGAGCACGTGGAGAAACCCCACGAAGACTGTGACCCTCAACGAGGAGGAACAATGCTGCCTTACGAAACTCCAAAAATACAAAACCCCCAGTCCCATCTCCCTTGAACAGTTCTTAACCCGTTATCGAGGCAACATGCCTATCGCCACCGTTGGAGAGAACGGGACCATATTTTACTTTCCTGCTCCCGAGGTTAATCGGGCTCATCTCAGGGAGCCAATTTCTCTTCCAAAAAATCCTCGTAAGCTTTCTTGAATTTAACTAGGAACTTCTTATTTGCAGGCATTTTATCATGGCTCCTAAGTTATCTTATAAACAACGCCTTGCAGCTGCTCGACTGAAGGCTATTGAAGGTGAAAAGCAGGCTCCTTCTATCATTGTGCCTGCCAAAAGTCCTCGCGCGACAACCAAGAAGGTTCTTGCTTCATCACTTGGCAATATTGCCACAAACGAGGCTACCGAGCCCGATGTGGCTCCAATCGAGGAAACACATGCTTCCGAGCCTCAAACACAGAATGAGACTCCAGGTAACCTCATCAACTTTTCAACAAAACTTTCATACTTCATTACTTTTCTTTAAATCTAATGGTTTATAATTTCTACGTAAAAATCCAAATCCTCTCCTCTGGAACCGAAGACGATCCTGAGGTCAAGGATCCCGAGGTCCAAGTTCCTAATGACCCCAAAATCCAAAGCCTCGAAAACCAGGAGGTCCCGAGGCAAACTCGTTTAAAGAGGAAAACAATGTCCACTTCTGCTGACGCCTCGATTCCCGCGGGCGAAATTGCCGTGGAGACCTTCCCCAATGATCCCGAAGGTCCCCAGGCTAAACGCGTTCGAGAGATTGAGGGGACGAGCTCGCCTCCTCACGCATCGACCTGGGATCCTAACTGGTATCCCTATACCAATTGTCCCGAGATGACACACGCCAAAGGCAGGGTGCCTACTGAGGCCTCGTTGGATGGCTATGAAAGATATAAACTCTATAACGTAAGCTCTCCTTTCCTAATTTTGTTGAAGTTTAGATATTTTGGTGTTCTAACTTTCAACCTTATACAGTTCTGGGCAGAGCGCTTTCCTCAAGTCTCCCTAAGCGTCCCTGCGATCGCGGAGGACGTTGCTCAAGCCTGCCTCGTTCCCGAGGAGGTTAAACTTGCTGAGAAGCTAACTGACGAGGAGTTGGCTAAGCTTGTTCAAGTCAGACAAGCCAAGGTAACGATCTTTCTTATATTTAGACATCGTTCTTAAATTATCTCGACTTTCCTCTCATCCTCGTTTTCTTCATTTGCACAGGCCATGGCCGCGACGGAGATCATGTCTTACCGCTATCTCCAAAAATCTGCGTCTCTTGAAGACTATCGCCAAAAATGGGCGGTAGTTTCTGACAAACTTGACACGGCAGAAGATGCTTTGAGTGCCCAAACGAAAATCCTGAAGTCCGCTCAACACATCGGAAGGGAAAAAACCTTTGAGTGTGAGAGACTGAAGGTTGATTGTACTCAACTAAACAAAGCCCTCGAGGCCTCAAAGAAACGAGTACTGGACCTTGAGGATGAGATCCGATCCCAATGGCTCGATTCCTGCTTTGCACTGGCAGGTCTTCATCAAGGGGCGCGAGCTCAACTTGCTTTGGAAAAGATCGATCAGGCGACTTGGAGAGCTCGAGGACGGGAGGTATCACAAAAACTCCGATCTCAACTCGAGGCTTCCGAGAAAGCCAGACTGGACCAGGATGCTGCTCACGAGGAAACTATTGCAAAAATGGAGGAGAACGAGATTTGGCGTATGTCCAGATTCAAAACTCGTTTCGTTATGTCCATTTGAGAAAGGTTCCCTGACATCTCCGAGGAAGACCTCAAATTCTTCGTGAATGTGAATCCTCCCGAGGACGACAAAGAAGCACTTGCTGTCCTCGATGAGTCCTTTCCCGAGCCTGAGTCTCCCAAGGAAGGGATCCCTGTTGATCCGATATCCGCAGTTGAACCTGTAGAATAGCTTGTACCCCTTTTGTAATCATTGTTCAATGAAATGACAAAACTTTATCTTATCTTGCCTTTTGATATATATTACGTCTAATATCTTATGTGCAAGTTGCTTATTAAAGTTTGTTCATGCTTCAGTTTCCTCATATTCTCATACTAACCTCAGTATTTTGAACTTTAATTGTTCGCAGCCCTCGTAGTAGCCCCCCCTTATTTTCTGGTCGGGCTAACTCTTGTAGGGTGGATTCTTACCACGACGTTCATAGATTTGGTTTTAATCGAAGCCTTATAGCATGCATAAGCTTGATTTTAATGTTCTAACGAAATTGTCCAGTGTCGAATACTTAGAACAAACTTTCAAAATAACACTTAGTTTAAATTCGCAATCGTGAATTCTCTTCGTTTCCTGCATTTCTCATAAGCAAATAATCCCTAAGTAATATTTGAATTAAAAGTCATAGATGAAAACGATGCCTCGTGGGCCTTTATTCAAAATAACTCCTAAGTTAAATTCTGAGTTACACAACAATTAAAGAGTAATTCTGAAACAGAAACTAAAAATAATATTTCCTGAGGGAAATTGCATTCCAAGTCCTCGGAACCTCAGTCCCATCGAGATGCTGGAAACGATAAGCATGTGTTGCGAGGCATTCTACGATCTGAAATGGTCCTTCCCACTTTATGCCCAATTTGCCTTTACCTTGCCTCGTGCTTGAAGCTGTTGTACTACGCAAGACAAAATCTCCTTTAAAATATTGTCGAGGTCTTACACCCTTATCGTATATTCTTTTCGTCCTGGCCTTATACGCCTCGATTCGAGCGAGAGCCATTTCTCTCTTTTCTTCAAGGTCATCCAGGTTATCACGCAAGTTTAGTTCATTCCATTCTTCGGTGTAATGAAGAACCCTCGTACTTGGTACCTTGATTTCAACCGGAATAAAGGCTTTTGTCCCGTAAGTCAACGAAAAAGGGGTTTCCCCAGTTGCTGTCTTAGGTGTTGTTCTGTACGACCACAACACATGATACAGCTCCTCGACCCAGTTCGTTAACTTCTCGAGATGGGTTAAACGCTTCTTGATCCCTTCCATGATTGTCCGGTTAGTCCTCTCGGTCATTCCATTCGTTTGAGGATGGAAGACAGAACTAAACCTTAACTTGATTCCCTCTCTGTCACAAAAATGCCTAAACAGAGTGCAATCGAATTGCTTGCCATTGTCTGTGATTATCGTATTTGGGATTCCAAAACGATATACAATGCTATTCTTTACAAATTTTACGATCTGCTGAGCTGTTATCGAGGAAACTGCTTCAGCCTCGACCCACTTTGTAAAGTGATCGACGGCTACTATAACATACTGTCTTTGATTAGTTGACATTGGAAACTGCCCAACGATATCAATTCCCCAGGTCGCAAATGGCCATGCCACTTTAATACCTTCTAATCCCGAGGCCAGGCTTTTCAAAACTGGAGCGTGAGCTTGACAGGCAGCACATTTTTTTACAAACTCCGCAGCATCATTGTTCATCTGAGGCCAGTAATAACCTAATAACCTCGCCTTTCGAGCCAGAACATTCCAGCCCTCATGAGCCCCACATGATCCTTCATGGATTTCCTCTATAATCTTGGCTCCTTCCTCGATCCCAACTGCTTTGAGCCATGGTTGGGAATACGACCTTCGGAATAAATTTCCATCCACGACTGTGTACCTACTCGACTTTCTCACAATCTTCGGATGTTGTGACTTATCTTCCGGCAATTTTCCCTCGTACAGATATTAAAAAATTGGCCAGTACCATTCGTTGCCTCGATCGAGGGCAAAAACTTCTTTGGAATCGATACTTGCACATGGAATTACCTACACATTACAGGGACACAAATTTAGGTTAGAAGGATCCGAAGCTAATTTTGCTAGGTAATCAGCCTCCATGTTCTCCTCTCTCGGGATTTGTACAATCTCAACTTTACACCCCACGAGCTCACATTCCTCAATTGTACGCTTCACCAACTCGTGATATCTTTTCATTCGAGCGTGTTTGGTCTCCCAAGAATTTCTTATCTGATTGGTTGCTAGGCCTGAGTCACTTTTGATGACTGCTTTATCTGCCCTGATAATTTTAACCAAACGCAGCCCGAGCAATATTGCCTCGTATTCTGCTGCATTATTTGAGGAATCAAAACCCAAAGTTGCAGCGTGCCTGAACACCAATCCATCTGGACTTTTGCAAAAAACACCGATCCCTGATTGACTCTTATTAGCGCTCCCATCTACGAAGATTTCCCAAGTATTTAATACTGGCTCAGATTCTTCTTCGGGCGGGACCTCGATCAAAAAATCAGCGAGGACTTGAGCCTTTTTCGATGGCCTCGGCTCGAACCGCACGTCGAACTCTGTGAGCTTTATAGACCATTCTGTCAGTCTCCCCGAGGCCTCAGGTCGTGAAAGAATCTTCCTGAGTGGGGTGTCTGTACGAACAACAATTGTGTAACTCAAGAAATAATGTCTCAATTTTTGAGCAGCAATGTATACTCCAAAAGCCAGTTTCTCCATTTTAGGGTACCTTGACTCTGCTCCCCGAAGCACTCTGCTTACATAATAAACCGGATATTTAATCTTGCCTTCGTCTTTTTCTCGAATTAGAACCATGCCAATGCACTCCTCTCCCACGCTTATGTATAAATACAGATCTTCTCCTTTCACAGGCTGGCTTAAAAGAGGTGGAGAGGATAAAAATTTCTTGAGATCCTCGAACGAGGTTTGACACTCATTAGTCCATACGAAGTCCTTCACTCCTTTAAGACTTTTGTAAAAGGGCATGCATCGCTTAGCCGAATAAGAGATAAATCGACCCAGAGCATTGATTTTGCCATTTAAAACATGCAACTCGCGCATATTCTTTGGTGGCTGGAGATCAATAATAGCTTTGATTTTGTCCGGGTTTGCCTCAATGCCTCGTTTAGAGATCATGAAACCCAAAAATTTACCAGAATTGATCCCAAATGTGCACTTTTCAGGATTGAGCCTCAAGTTATACTCCCTTAGAATCTTGAAAACCGCTTCGAGGTCTCGAGCATGTTCTTCTGCCTTCTTGTTTTTTACGATCATGTCGTCAATATAGATCTCGACATTCTTACCAATGAGCCCCTTAAACATCTTGTTGACCAATCTTTGATAGGTGGCCCCTGCATTTTTCAAACCAAAAGGCATTACTTGATAACAATAAGTACCTTCCGGTGTTATGAAACTGGTTTTTTCCATGTCTTTCTCAGCCAACGGGATCTGATGAAACCCCTCCTTAGCATCGAGGAAAGAATATACCTCGTAACCAGCCGTTGAGTCCACCAACATGTCAATACACGACAAAGGATAAAAATCCTTGGGGCAAGCTTTATTCAAATCGGAGAAATCGACGCACATTCTCCATTTTCCATTTGCTTTCTTAACTAAAACCACGTTTGAGATCCATTGTGGATAATGAACCTCCTTGATCCTTCCAAACTCAAGCAACTTTTCTACTTCGCTCTTGATGAACTGTTGTCTTTCCGCCCCTTGGTTTCTCTTCTTCTGTTTCACAGGAGTATATTCTGGATCAATATCTAGCGTATGCTCCATGACCTCACGTGAGACTCCGACGATATCTGCCGAGGTCCAGGCAAAGACATCCTTATTCTCCTCGAGTGCTGCGATAACTGTCTTCTTCGAACCCTCTTGCAACTCTGCCGAAACCTGTACTACCCTCCCTTCTTCTAAGGTTATGGCCTCAATAGCATCAACGGGTTCGCCATGCTCCTTGACTTCCTCCACCAAGACACTTTCTTGAGGAATAATTTCCAACGAGGTGATATAGGTATGCCTCGCAACTGTCTGACTGCCAAGCGCCACTGCCATTCCCCTTTTCGTCGGGATCATCCATGCTAAATAAAAAAGGGATATGGCACCTCGACTACCTGAAATCAAAGGCCTGCCAATTATCAAATTATAAGCGATCGGTGTGGCAATCACCAAAAAATCAGTAACTGCTCTCCACTTGCTCGTGGTATTCCCTATTTCGACTTCGAGCTGGGTTTCTCCCAACAGAAGTACGGGATGTGCACTTATACCCACTAAAGGTGACGAGAAAGGCGTCAAACGTCCATGATCCAAACCCAGGGCCTCGAAAGCCTTTCTCGTGATGATATTTACTGAGCTCCCTGTGTCCAACAAAGCTCTTTTAACCGTAAAACCTTCTACGTTCATATCTATCACCAAAGCATCATCATGCGGGTCAGTTGGACGGCCCTTCAATGACCCGAAATCAAAGACCTTCGAAATCTCCTCGATTCGTCCTTGTTCTGTAATGCCTCGTTTCCTTTTAACATTCCTGTCCAAAGGCGAACCTCCCATTATCATATGTATGACTCTACGAGGAGGCTTGTCTCCCTCTTGTTTCGGGAATTGGTCCTTATATTTCTCGAAAAGGGCCTTCAGTTATCCTTTAGCTGCCAATTTATCCAACTCCTTTGCAAGCTGTTCACAATCTTCTGTATCGTGACCCTGCAATTTGTGGAAAGCACAATACTTGCCATTATACTTTGGCTTCCCACCTTTGGGTGGATATCTGATTTGCTCCTTTTGTTCTTCAACCCACATAAGAACCTGAGCACGAGGGGCGGGCAATGGGATTCGGTCTCTTTTATCAAAAGGCTTCCTTGGAACTTCACGAGTCCTTTCCCACCTATCCGAGCTCCGGCCACTGCCTCGATCACTTTCTTGCACCTCGGACTTGACTGCCTTCACTCTCCTCGTGGGATCATCTTGGTGCTCATCCCACACAACAAATGATTTCGCCATTGTCATCAAGGCATGGAAATCGTCCGGTCGCTCAGTCATAATCTTCATCTGAAGATCCCGATTCCGACAATTCTCTGCCAGCGTATTCCGTGCCGAGGACACAATCAGTGGTTCAACTTTAAAGCCACATTATTAAAATTGTGCAAATATGAGTCTAAAGTCTTATTTTCTCCTCGACGTACTCTCATTAGATCATCGACCGTCTTCTTCTCTGGTATGGCCGTGACAAAATATGCTTTAAAGGATTCCGAAAGTTGGTTCCAGCTCCTGATCAAACCAGTAGGGAGGCAATCATACCACTGTGCCGATGTTTCCTTTCAAGTTGTTGGAAACAACTTACACATCAGCGCCTCGTTTACAGGGCTTGCAAGGAGTGCGCTTCCAAAACTTTTTACGTGCATCACAGGGTCAGAGTCTCCACAATACCTATCAAAATTGGGATACTTAAAACTGTTCGGGTAAGGAGCTGCCAGGATCTTAGCACGGAGTGGGCTGTCTTTATCCTGTATAGGTCCTTCCTCGCCTCGTAAAGTTTCATCAGAATAATCCCGATTCCGATTTCTTCTTCTGCGTCTCTTCCCCTCTCGGGACCCGACGTTCTTAGTCCCCGTAGCCTCATCTCGCTCCTTTAGAGCCTTAGCAATTCCTTCGGCTAAACTTCTATCGAAAGTATCCACAAGTCTTTTATGTTTACGTTTAAGTTCTTCTACGTCGGAATTGTCTCTTCGGGATCGTCGATGTTTAGGATCTCTACCTCCCGAAGAGCTCCTCGAAGATGCAGACCCGTCATCGTAATCCAGTCTCCTTACTATCCCTGGTGAAACTCTTCTTGCTTGCGACTTTATACGAGGCTTGCGCCTTGGGGGAGTTTGCGAACGTTCTACAGATCTTCCTCGAACTGGAGTTTTTTCCCGATCCCCAGTTCGAGTTTTTCCAGCTGAAGATGCTGTATAACTCCGAGAATGCTCCGAATTCCTAGAACGTTTTACACCCCGAATTTCGCTTCGTGGTCGGTCTGTGGGAATTCGTTTACTCAACTCCTCCAATTGATGTTGCAAGCGATCTATGGTCGATCGATCATTAACTGTTCTAACTGCCACTTCGGCTGCAGCTCTATCCATCCATTTTCTTTGCTCTAGATCAATAGTTCCTGACCAATCGAACATTCTGTTTAAAGCAACTTCTTCGTCTAGTGCAATTGTGTCATCATCATAGTCCACGTTCTCTTCCTGAGCATTTGTGGCCTGATTTTCCTCCAAGATCCCCATGTTCTTAAAAAATCTTTAAAAGATTCCACGCTCACTGCACCAATTTGTTACCGAGAAATCGTAACTTGAATCCACGTAAGCTAAGCTTCCTGAAAAATAGCAAACGTTAGCCTAAAGGAGGCCGCTGACCGGCGACCCCTCTCTGATGCTAAAGTCAGTATGGAACTTGTGATCGAAAAAGTATTTAACTCAGAGAATGAGTCAAGAATAATGTACCTTAGATTGTAGAAAGTCCCATGTATTTATAGTGTTTGATCATGTATCTTAGTCTTGGTTGCATTAGGACATTACTTGAATTACTCCTCTTTAGTCTTAGAATTATAGTCCCAATTAGCTCGTATTGTCCTAATTGGATTAGGAGACCTAAAGAGGAATACTTTCGCTGTAGGAGAGATATTCTCCTTACTTTGACTATTCAATGCACGTCTATGTGGACATTTATGACTATTCAACATAGTTTAACCGTCCTACGTGTCATCCGAAATATTTAGGTGATAACAGCATCAAAACACACTTGTTAAAATTCTGCCCCGGTCCTCGAGGCACCCTAGAATCCGGCCTGAAAAACGCAAAATTTAAATGACCCATCATTTGTTATACGTGTTAGTTGGGGTATTGGGACATTAAAAATATGAGCTCGAGTTAAAGTTTTGTCCGAGACATCATAAAAACGTTGTAAAATTCAGTCCCGGTCCCCAAGGCACCCTATAATCCGGCCCGAAAAACCCAAAATTTAAATGACGCATCATTTCTTATACGTGTTAGTCGTGGTATTGGGACATCTAAAAATCTGAGCTCGAGTAAAAGTTTTGTCCGACGCATCAAAAAACACTTATTAAAATTCTGCCCCGGTCCCCGTGGCACCGTAGAATCCGGCCCGAAAAACCCAAAATTTCAACGACCCATCTTTTGTTATACGTGTTAGTCGTGGTATTGGGACATCCAAAATCTGAGCTCGAGTTAAAGTTTTCGCCGACGCATCAAAAAAACGTGTTAAAATTCAGTCCCCGTACCCGAGGCACCCTAGAATCCGGCCGAAAAACCCAAAATTTAAACGACCCTTCATTTGTTATACGTGTTAGTTGGCATATTGGGAAAACAAAAATTTGAGGTCGAGTTAAAGTTTTTTCCGACGCATCATATAAACGTGTTAAAATTCAGTCCCGATCCCCGAGGCACCCTAGAATCCGGCCCGAAAAACCCAATATTTAAACGACCCATCTTTTGTTATACGTGTTAGTCATGCTATTGGGACATCCTAAATCTGAGCTCGAGTAAAACTTTTGTCCGACGCATCAAAAATCTATGCTCGAGTAAACGTTTTCGCATACGCATCAAAAAAACGTGTTAAAATTCGGTCCTAGTTCGCGAGGCACCCTAGAATCCGGCCCGAAAAACCCAAAATTTAAACGACCCATCATTTGTTATACGTGTTAATTAGGGTATTGGGACATCAAAAATCTGAGCTCGAGTTCAAGTTTTGTCCGACGCATCATAAAAACGTGTTAAAATTCAGTCCCGGTCCCCGAGGCACCCTAGAATTCGGCCTGAAAAATCCAAAATTTAAACGACCCATCATTTGTTATACGTGTTAGTTGGGGTATTGGGCATCCAAAAATCTGAGCTCGAGTTAAAGTTTTGTCCGACGCATCATAAAAACGTGGTAAAATTCAGTCTCGATCCCCGAGGCACCCTAGAATCGGGCCAGAAAAACCCAAAATTTAAATGACCCATCATTTCTTATAAGTGTTTGTCAAGGTATTGGGACATCCAAAATCTGAGCTCGAGTTAAAGTTTCGTACGACGCATAAAAAAAAAACGTGTAAAAATTCAGTACCGGTCCTCGAGGCACCTTAGAAATCGTTTCGAAAAACCCAAAATTTAAACAACCCTTCATTTGTTATACGTGTTAGTTGGGGTATTGGGACATCAAAAATCTATGCTCGAGTTAAAGTTTTGTCCGACGCATCATATAAACGTGTTAAAATTCAGTTCCGGTCCCCGAGGCACCACATAATTCGGCCCGAAAAACCCAAAATTTAAACGACCCATCATTTGTTATACGTGTTTGTCGGGGTATTGAAACATCTGAAATCTTAGCTCGAGTAAAAGTTTTGTCCTACGCATCAAAAAACACTTGTTAAAATTCTGCCCCGGTCCTTGAGGCACCTTAGACTCCGGCCGGAAAAACCCAAAATTTAAACGACCCATCATTTGTTATACGTGTTAGTTGGGGTATTGGGAGATCAAAAATCTGAGCTCGAGTTAAAGTTTTTTCCGACGAATCATATAAACGTGTTAAAATTCAGTCCCGGACCCCGAGACACCCGAGAATCTGGCCCGAAAAACCCAAAATTTAAACGACCCATCTTTTGTTATACGTGTTAGTCGTGGTATTGGGACCTCCAAAATATGAGCTCGAGTTAAAGTTTTGTCCGACGCATCATAAAAACGTGTTAAAATTCAGTTCCGGTCCCCGAGGCACCCTAGAATTCGGCCCGATAAACCCAAAATTTAAACGACCCATCTTTTGTTATATGTGTTTGTCGGGGTATTGTAACATCCGAAATCTGAGCTCGAGTTAAAGTTTTGTCCGACGCATCAAAAAACAGTTGTTAAAATTTCGCCCCTGTCCTCGAGGCACCCTGGAATCCGGCCCGAAAAACCCAAAATTTAAACGACCCATCTTTTGTTCTACGTGTTAGTCGTGGTATTGGGACATCCAAAATCTGAGCTCGAGTTAAAGTTTTCGCCGACCCGTAAAAAAAAACGTGTTAAAATTCAGTCCCCGTACCCGACCAGGCACCCTAGAATCCGGCATGAAAAACCCAAAATTTGAACGACCCTTCATTTGTTATACGTGTTAGTTGGGGTATTGGGACATAAAAAATCTGAGCTCGAGTTAAAGTTTTGTCCGACGCATCATAAAAAAGTGTTAAAAGTCAGACCCGGTCCCCGAGGCACCCTAGAATCTGTCCCAAAAAAACCCAAAATTTAAACGACCAATCATTTGTTATACGTGTTTGTCGGGGTATTGGGACATCAAAAATCTGAGCTCGAGTTAAATTTTTGTCCGACGCATCATAAAAACAGTTGTTAAAATTTTGCCCCAGTCCCCGAGGCACCCTAGAATCCGGCCCGAAAAACCCAAAATTTAAACGTCCCATGTTTTGTTATACGTGTTAGTCGTGGTATTGGGACTTCCAAAATCTGAGCTCGAGTTAAAGTTTTCGCAGACGCATGAAATGAACGTGTTAAAATTAAATCCGGGTCCCCGAGGCACCCTAGAATCCGGCCCGAAAAACCCGAAATTTAAACGACCCTTCATTTGTTATTCGTGTTAGTTGGGGTATTGGGACATCAAAAATCTGAGGTCGAGTTAAAGTTTTGTCCAACGCATCAAAAAACACTTGTTGAAATTTTGCCCCGGTCCACAAGGCACCCTTTAATCCGGCACGAAAAACCCAAAATTTAAACGACCCATCTTTTATTATACGTGTTAGTCGTGGTATTGGGACATCCAAAATCTGAGCTCGAGTTAAAGTTTTCGCCGACGCATCAACAAACGTGTTAAAATTCAATCCCCGTACCCGAGACACCGTAGAACCCGGCCCAAAAAACCCAAAATTTTAACGACTCATCATTTGTTATACGTGTTAGTTGGGGTATTAGGACATCAAAAATCTGAGCTCGAGTTAAAGTTTTGTCCGACGCATCAAAAAAACGTGTTAAAATTCAGTCCCGGCTCCCCGAGGCACCCTAGAATCTGGCCCGAAAAACCAGAAATTTAAACGACCCTTCTTTTGTTATACGTGTTAGTTGGGGTATTGGGACATCAAAAATCTATGCTCGAGTTAATGTTTTGTCCGACGCATCATAAAACGTGTTAAAATTCAGTCCCGGTCCCCGAGGCACCCTAGAATCCGGCCCGAAAATCCCAAAATTTAAACGACCCATCATATGTTATACGTGTCAGTCGTGGTATTGGGACATCCAAAAATCTGAGCTCGAGTAAAAGTTTTGTCCTATGTTGGCCCTATCAAGAACAGAATCACCTAGAGGGGGGTGAATAGGTGTCAAAGTAGAAAACTGATTAATTCTAAGTTTTTTTAGGAAACTTATTTTTCAGAGTCAAATTTCCTCAGAGTCAGAAGCTAGCTTACAAAAGTTGCTTCTGAGGGAAATTCTGCCTAAACATAGTTAGACTGTTTTCAGCAACAGAAGTTCTGATTTGAGAACTTCTGGACAGTCTTCTGAACAAAGACAATGATACTTTCGAGAAAATCTGTTTCAGCACTAAATATAAACAAGTACACAGAAGCAAAAATAACAAGTATAAGAAGGGAGAAAGAAGTTCAGGAGATCTTGATTGAACAATTCGATTTATCCAAGTTCGCCACAGAAGTCCTGTGACTACGTCTTGTCCCCTGAGGTCGCAGCCTACAGAGATTTTATAAATCCACTATTCAGAACTTTTATGGCAAGTTCAGAAGCTCCTTTACATCAACAGAACTTAAGCTAATTTCTCACTTAGTTCTGACTAGCCTAAAAAGAGTTAAAGGATTTCCACCAGAACAAACAATACTCTGTTTTCTGGATTTCTCACCCAACTCTAATCTCAACTAGATTTCTCTCTTTAAAACTAACTGAAGATCACAAATGATCTCAGTTTACAAGATTCCTATTATGAACTTGTTTTTCTTCACTCTCTCACTTTAACTAAGACTATGCTAAGAAAGATTGAGAATGGAAAATGGTGCTCTGTTTTTCTTGTTAAAATAGTGCGTTGAGATTTTGCTCGATGATCACGCATATGTTGATGCGTTGGAGCTTGGCTACTATTTATAGTGAATGAAGATGACCGTTGGAGAGTTTGAATCTTCGAAGGAGATGACATCAGTTGTTTTAGCCGTTAATTTGTCAAGTCTTCAAACGGTCTTCAAACACTTTGATTCCGTTATCCTTGTTCCTTAACTCAATCCGGTAAGTGATTTGAAATCAAAGATGAGGTTGACTGGAATCATTCTTCAATTGGATCAACAAAGGGTAGACAAGGAAATTCTGGTTTCTTTTGAACAGACAAGCGCGCTCCATTAAAACAGCTTTTTGAACTTTTGGCGCCTTGCATTGAATGCAAGTGTCAGAGCATTAAATGCTCAAACAGAACCCGTGACTAAGCTTTCAGAAGCTAATTTCCAGTTGTCTATACTTCTGATCAAATTGGCAAAACTTCTGATTGCAAAGAACTTCTGACGAGAGCTTTAGCAGACTTCGGCTTCAGAGCGGAGTATCCAGCTTCTGAATTATTGAAACTCTGACTATAGCAAACAGATCTTCTGAGTCCTTTAGGCAATCCAGAAATGATTCATTCAGCACCTGCTGAGCAACTTACACATAGACTAAGTAAACAAAAATATTAGTCAACAGTAAACTATATGTAAGGGAGTATTAAGTTTTCATCTTCTGAAACGTTTGGACATAATCAAAACACATAGGGTTCATCATTCTCCCCCATTTTGGTTATGGACAAACCGTGGTCAGAAGGTAACAGAAAACATGAGGTTTAGAAAGAGACTTCCTGATACATATGTTTCATAACTTCTGAGTAAATTAACTCCCCCATTTTAGTGTAAAGGGTGAACTTCAGCAATCTGTATAAACTTAGAAATGACTTAAGATCAAGTTGTTAGATTTAATGAAGTATAATATACTAAGTCACAAAGAAACATAAGCAAAAGTAAGAAGTCAGAGACACAAGAAAGTATAAGAAGGATTCAGTGTATATAAGTTCATCAGAAGACAACATATGAAACAAAATAATCAGAAGAGCAGAAAAAGTCCTAAGACAAAAACTACCCAACCCAGAACCTAGCTAAGAAGCTTAAGTCCTAAAGAGATTACAAGTTCCTAGGTTTCTTCTGAGGAGGAGGAACACCACTAGAACCTTCAACTGCACTTGATCTCTTAACACCAGTATTAAGACCACTTTTCTGACCAGACTTCTCCCCCGTTTGACCAGAACCAAGAGCAACACCCAGAGCACCCTGAGATTTCAATTTCTGCTGAACATTCAGTGCAGTCTGATATTGCTGAGGAGTTGGCCTCACAGTGTTGATCATATCCATTCTTCTTCTGAAGTCATCATCAATGGTCTTCATATGATCAAAAGTCTGACCAGACATAGGTCGCTGTCTCTGAACGTCTTCCACAAGGAGCTTGATCAACCGATTGTTAGCATACACAGCAGCAGTGAGATGCTCATTCTGAATATAAGTCTGTCCTCGAACAAACCTATAGCAATTGTGAAGAGTCTTCTCTTGTTCACGTGCTTGAGTGTGCATAACCTTCAGAAGTTCAGTAAGCTCAGCAATCTGTGCGTTCTGAGCAGATACAGCAGACTCAATGTTGGAGAGTCGATTGTTGAGATCAGGAGTGATGTCATATACAATCTTTGCAGCCCCGGAAGATGATGAACCTTAAGCAGAAGATTTCACTTCTCTCAGAATGTGATTGGCAGTACTTTGTAGGTCATCAATCTTACTTGGGAGCATCTTCTCATGAGCCTCATAATGCTCGTTTGCTTCCTTGACTTCTTCTGTCAATATCTCCAGATTCTCATTGACCTTCCGAGAAGAAGCAAGAGCAATGTTGTCCAATGAAGGAAGAGTCAGAGCTAATTCTCTTAACTTGTACAGCTCTTCATAGGTAGCTAGATGAAGTGTAGAAAGATTGCGTATGTAAACAGAAGGATCATGCATTTGAAGCATAGTCATGAGCTGCAGGTTCTGAGCTTTCAAGGAATGTAATTCTTGCAGCACAATGCCCTGAGCATACATGTCAGCAGCAGAAGTCCTTTGCCCCATACCAGCAAATCTATTCAGCAGTTCATCAGAGCCACTCTGACTCATTCTTCTCAACTCCTCAACACTGGGAGCACCACCAGCTTCGGATACACCAGAAGCTCTTCCCATGAAACCAAAACTACCAAACCTGGTATCCAAATCATCCCGATTCATGTGTTTGCGTAGGAAGTCATAATTGGATGACAACCCAGCAAAACAAGAAGTAGTGGAGGAGGTAGTTAAGGGATCACACACAGGGGGTGCATGTCCAGAGGTTGAGAGTGGAGGGATAGAAGTGGTTGAGGAAGGGATTGTATGTGAGGTTGAGATGGGAGGTAGTGTGGATGGTAGTGAGAAAGCTGAAGCAGTAAATCCAATTGATGGACTTACAGAGGAAGTAAGCATGGAGGAGGTAGTGGATGTGGCTATGGAATCTGTGAAAATTGGAGAAGTGTTTAGATTCACTTCTGAAAAGGATCCAGAAGGAGGAATAATTGGTGGGGGTACAACCTCAGAAGTTGAAGTTGTAGGAGGAATGGAAGTGCGAGAATCACCAACTTCTGTGACAGAAGGTAGTGAAGGAGATGGATGAGAAGTACGAAGTGGAGATGGAATAACCTGATCAGAGAGGTTTGGATCAAATGTAGAAATGGGCTCAGCAAAGATATGAGCCATTCTGAACAGCGTTTCAGAGGCATCTCTTTCACCAGGATTTCTCCCTTGTCCCAGAAGAACATTATCCAGAAAATCATCAGTGTTGATGTTTTCAGCAAACTTCATAGCATTCTGAATGATAGTATCAGGCTCTTGATCACTATCTTCAGTCAGTTCTTCAATACTAGGAGCATCAGCATCCTTTGCAGTAGACATATCCATCATGTCTTCGTCATCAACCAAATCCTCTTTTTCAGGAATTGATTCTTCCAGTTCAGTACTCGAAGCAATATAGAAGTCCTTTTTGATCAGAGACCTTCTCTTTGCTGACATCTTCTTCTTGGGGATTCTCCTGGAGAGAGGAATATCTTCAGAGTCCTCATCCTCTTCAGTAGCCTTTGTACTTATCCGAGTAGAGAGAGAGATATTCTCAAGTTCTTCTCCTTCTTCTGAACCCTCAACATTCTTTGAGAACTCCACATTCTCAAGTTCAGCAGCACATGCAATGATTCTTGCATCGGCCTTAGCCTTTGCAGCAATTTCTCTTTCACTGCTAACTTGTCTTCTGCTTCCTTCTGCTTTCTTTTCTTATCAGCAAGAGCCACAACCCTTGCAACCTTCTCAGCTTCAGCAGCCTTCTCTCTTTCAGCAAGGCGTGCGTCCTCAGCATCCTGAGCTTCCTTTTCAGGAACATCCTTAGGTTTCTCAGCAACGATCTTGCCAGAGGGTTCAACACTGATTGTTGTTTGAACCATCGTGGGAAGAGGTTCTGAGACAACCACCTTCTCAACGTTCAGGACCAACTTACTTGATCCCTTCTTACCCTTGCCCTTCTTGGCAGCATTCTTTCCTTTCTGAACAGCCGCCTCAACAATTTCCTTTTGAGCAATAATCACAGAGGAGCCTTTCTCATTCTTCTTCGGAGTCACACCAAAGTTAAGGTTCCTGAAGGTATGCATCTTCAGAACCGTACTCCTACTTGTAACACCTTCTCCTGAAACCACAACAGAGGCTGCCTCAAACAACCTAGTCAGGAGTGAGCCATAAGCTAATGCACTCACGGTAGTTACATTCTTCATCTGCCTAATCAGCATGGCAGGGAGATTAATCTTCTTCTGATTGACCAGATGCCACATAAACACCCTTTCTCTGTTGGAAACACCATTAACTCCTCCAGCCTTCGGAAGGAACACGTTAGTTGTCAAATAGTGTGCCCACCTCTGGTGCTGAGTGAGCCAGGTGGCATAAGTTTCCTTGGCACTTAGATCTAGTCTGGCCCAATTAGCTTCTGTAAACCCATCAACTGAACCATCATCACTTATGATGATTCCTTCATCATCAATACCTATCACTTGAGAAATAGAAGCCCTGCTGACCTCAATCTCAATTTCTCCGACTTCTGTGTGTAGAACATCCTCCTCATTAGAAAAGAAATGGAGGTTCTGATAGAATTCGGTGACTAACTTAGGATAAATGAATTCATCGAGAGAAACGAAAGAATTCCAGTTTTGAGCGCTAAGCCATTTGGAGATAGGTTTAGTGGATTTAACTTCATCGTCTAGGAACCTAGAGGTGAATACCCTAGATTCGCTAAATTTCTTCTTAGATTCGGTTGAAAAGATGTGAGTGACAGTGATTTCTTGAGCCATTGTTGAAGAATAAGAAATTAGGTTAAGAATCTAGAGAGAAGAGAACACAGAAAATCTATGGAGATTCTAATAGCAATGAAAATGAGAGTAAAAACTTCTAAGTATGGAAAACCCCTATTTATACCAAAACAAGGAAACCGTTCCAATTCAAAAAGTAAATACACACCGTTTAAAAGGGAACAGATAACCGTTAACCACAGAACAGCGCCGTAAAAATGCAGTAGATAACGCATGCTTAAATGTCAAATCATGATTAAAATTAATTATCACTTAATTATCTCAAACGATTAATCACTTAAGATACACAGAAATAATTAAACTGAATTACTGAAGTGGATAAGTCATACCAATGCCTTCTCGTAGATTGCTGAAAGAAATACCAGCCAGAGGTTTAGTAAACATGTCAGCAAGATTCTCTTCAGAGGGAACATGAGTAATGATAATATCCTTCTTCAGAACATGATCTCTCAGAAAGTGATGCCTAATATGAACATGCTTCATCCTGCTGTGCTGAATAGGATTCTTTGAAAGATCAATTGCACTCTTGTTATCACAGTAGATTGTAATTGTTCCAGGGATGACTCCATAGTCAGCAATTTGTTGCTTGATCCAGAGCATCTGAGAAACACAACTTCCAGCAGCAACATACTCAGCTTCAGCAGTTGAGAGAGCCACAGAGGTTTGCTTCTTGCTATGCCAGGAAACTAGGCAGTCCCCAAGAAAATGACAACCACCAGAAGTGCTGACCCTCTTCAATTTATCTCTACCATAGTCAGAGTCTGTGTATCCTATAGGAGTGAAATCAGAACTACAGGGATACCACAAACCAGCTTCTGGTGTGCCTTTAAGATATCTGAGAATTCTTTTGACAGCAACATCATGAATTTCTCTTGGCTTTGATTGATATCTAGCACAAAAACACACAGCAAAATGTATATCTGGCCTGCTGGCTGTTAGGTATAAAAGAGAACCAATCATACCTCTGTAGGTTTTTATATCTACAGGTTTACCAGCTTTCTCTTCATCATCAATGTCTTTGCTGACATCCATTGGAATATCAACAGCATTAGAGTTCATCATGCCAAATTTCTTCAGCACTTCTCTAGTGTACTTGGCTTGATTGATAAACACACCATCATTACTTTGCTTGATCTGAAGTCCTAAGAAGAAGGTTAATTCTCCCATCATAGACATTTCAAACTCAGCCTTCATGTGGTCACTGAACTCTCTGCACAAAGATTCATTAGTAGCACCAAATATAATATCATCAACATATACCTGAGCTATAAGGATATCCTTGTTCTTCTTCAAAGTGAACAGAGTTGTATCAACACAGCCTCTGACAAATCCCTTAGACAAAAGGAACTTTGTCAGTCTCTCATACCAAGCTCTGGGAGCTTGTTTCAGTCCATACAATGCTTTCTTCAGCTTGTACACATGATCAGAAAACTTATGATCTTCAAAACCAGGAGGTTGAGACACATAGACTTCCTCATCAATGTAACCATTCAAGAATGCACTTTTCACATCCATTTGAAAGAGCTTAAAACCTTTGTATGATGCAAAAGCACATAAGATTCTGATGGCTTCCAATCTTGCAACAGGAGCAAAAGTTTCACCATAATCTATGCCTTCTTGCTGACTGTAACCTTGAGCAACAAGTCTTGCCTTGTTCCTCACAACATTTCCAAATTCATCAAGCTTGTTCTTCAGAACCCATCTAGTTCCAACAACTTTTATGTTGTTAGGTCTGGGAACCAAAGTCCAAACTTCTGACCTTTTGAACTGGTCAAGTTCTTCTTGCATTGCCATTAACCAGGAGTCATCATCAGCAGCTTCATAGAAGTCCTTGGGTTCCAGAAGTGACACAAAAGCCACATTCCCCATGTATCTTCTGAGCTGAGCTCTGGTCATGACAGGATTATGAACAGAGTCAATTATGTTCTCTAAGGAATGATTCCTATGAGTTCTAACTTCTCTTGGTACATCCAATGAGTCTTCTGAAACCTGTTCATCATTTGTTGAATCATATATAGGAGCATCTTCTGGAAGGAAGTTGACTTCTGGAGTAGGATTCTTTTCTTGAGCTTGTTCAGCAACAGGAGGAACCACTTCAGCAGCTCTGGGAGAAACATCTTCTTCTACATCAGGAGATGTAACTTCAGAAGCTTGAACTACATCTTCATCAGGAGCTCTACTATCTGCAGGGTTAGTCTCATCAAACTGTACATGAACAGATTCATCTAAAGTTTGAGTCCTCTTATTAAAAACCCTATATGCTTTACTATGTGTTGAGTAACCAAGAAAAATGGCCTCATCTGCCTTTGAATCAAACTTTGAAAGATATTCTTTTGTATTCAAAACATAACACTTACAACCAAAGGTTCTGAAATAACCTATTTTAGGTTTTCGACCTTTCCAGAGTTCATAAGGGGTCTTGTTCAGAATGCTTCTGATTAGCACTCTATTCAGAACATAGCAAGCTGTGTTCACAGCTTCTCCCCAAAAGTACTTAGGAAGCCTTCTTTCATTGATCATAGTTCTGGCTATCTCAACCAGAGTTCTATTCTTCCTTTCAACTACCCCATTTTGTTGAGGAGTTCTGGGAGCAGAAAAGTTATGATCAATTCCCTTGGTTTCACAGAATTCTTCAAACCTAAAGTTTTTGAATTCTCCACCATTATCACTTCTGATATGAACAACCTTTTCATTCCTTTCATTCTCAAGTTTCTTTATCAGAACTGAGAAACATCCAAGTGATTCATCTTTGCTAGACAGCAAGATGACCCAAGTGAATCTTGAATAGTCATCTACAATGACAAAGGCATACTTCTTTCCACCCATGCTCATTGGTTGAACAGGGCCAAAAAGATCCATATGAAGTAATTCCAAAGGTCTTTTAGTTGAAATGACTTTCTTAGTTTTAAAAGATCTTCTGGATTGTTTACCAGATTGGCAAGCATTGCATAAATGGTTCTTTTTAAAACTAATTTCAGGCAGACCCTCAACCAATTGATTTCTAGCTACTTTGGCCAGAAGGTCCATGCTCACATGAGCAAGTCTTCTATGCCAGAGCCAGGAGGTATCCTCTTTGGACATCAAGCATATATTTTTGCAAAGATTCTCAAGGTTCAGCATGAAAACATTTTCAACTCTAGGAGCAGTTAGAATAACTTCCCTTGACTTACTGTCCAAGATTTTACATCCAAAGGAGCTGAAGACAACATCTCTACCTTTATCACACAGTTGTGCAACACTCAGGAGATTGAACTTCAGGCCTCTGACTAGGGAGACATCTTCGATCGGAGGATTAGTTCCTATAGATCCAGAACCAAGTATCCTTCCTTTCTGAGCATCTCCAAAGCTGACTTTTCCACCTCTTTTAGGATCAAATGTGATGAATGCTTTTTCATCACCTGTCATATGCCTTGAGCACCCACTGTCAAACTATTATTATGAAATTCATAAATGAAGTAGTTAATAAATGAAATAGTTAATGGTGGGGTTACCATCATCCTTTTTGTAGTGACGAATCTTGTATGTGTTCCTAATGTACCACAGCTTTGACATTGATGGAGCACTCAGAGCCACCTGCAACACAATCAATTAGTGACAGGTACCCAATCCTTATTGGGTCCTTCAGAGTTAGATTTCTCTTCAGCAGGTTTTAATGATATCTCAGATTGCAAGAGGTTTTTAATATTGTACTTGCAATCCTTCAACCAGTGACCATCACTCTTGCAAAGCTTGCAAAAGGGAGGGTTCTTGGATCTTTCCCTTTGCTTCTTGGGAGATTTCTTCTTCTGATGAGAAGGACCAACATCTTCAGAGGCTATAACAGCATTCTCAGAGGTGCCAACATCAGGAGGAGAACCTATCTCTTTCAGAAGAGAGGGAGTGACAGGTTTCTTCTTCTTCTGGGGTTTATCACTTCCCAGAGGCAGCTTTTCTTTGCCTTTGGCTTTGGGACCATCAGCAGGAGTGCTGAACTGTTTACACAGCTTTTCCTCTAACACTTTCATGTCAGAATAAACTTGAGTAAACCTAAGAAACTTGTCAGCCTCACTCTTGTCCAATTTCCTTTTCATGTACTTGAACATACTATAGAGTTCTTCAAGAGAATCAAAGATATTTTGTTCAGAGGATATGTTTACCTCGGAATCATATGTAGCTTCAGGAGGTGCGGAAGTTTCGCCTGTGACATCTTCAGAAGTTGGCTCATCAATAGCCATAAAACAAATCTGAGCTTGCTCTTCCTTCTCTTCAGGATCACTGCTGGTCTCAGAGTCTGACCAAGCAGCCAGCATAGCTTTCTTGAACTTTTTCTTATCTTTCTTCAGCTCCGGGCAGTTAGGCTTAATGTGCCCCGGTTGCTGACATCCATAGCACACAATAAGCTTGTTTGGATCTCTCTTGAAGTTTTCACCAGAATCAGGAGTTTTCTTGTCAAAGCTCCTGAAAGGCTTCTTGTAGTTTCCACCTCTGCCTTTTCTAAAGGCCTTCTTGAACTTCCTGGTCAACATAGCCAGTTCCTCATCTTCAGAGGATTCTTCAGAAGAATCTGCTTTCAGGACTACTCTTTTTCCTTCTGACCTTTCTCTTAGGTCATGATTCTTTAATGACATCTCATGGGTAATTAGAGACCCAATGAGCTCATCATACAAGTAATAGCTCAAATCCTGAACTTCTTCAATAGCAGTCTTCTTGGCTTGCCAAGACCTTGGTAAGCTTCTGACAATCTTCTTCACTCGATCAGATTCTTCAATGTCTTTTCCTAAACTCTTCAAGTCATTGACTATCTTGGTGAATCTAGAGTTCATATCTGAAATAGATTCTTTATCAAGAATTTCAAACAACTCATATTCTCTCATGAGTTGGTTGACTTTAGATTGCTTCACTTTTCCTGTTCCTTCATATGTGACTTCTACCTTATTCCAAATATCCTGTGCAGTTTCACAAGAGGAAACTTTGTTATATTCAGTAGCTGTAAGTGCACAATGCAACATATTTATTGCCGAGGCACCCTAGAATCCGGCCCGAAAAACCGAAAATTTAAACGACCCTTCATTTGTGATACGTCTTAGTTGGGGTATTGGGACATCAAAAATCTGAGCTCGAGTTAAAGTTTTGTCCGACGCATCATAAAAACGTGTTAAAATTCAATCCCGGTCCCCGACACCCTCGAATCCGACCCGAAAAACCCAAAATTTAAACGACCGATCATTTGTTATACGTGGTTGTCGAGGTATTGGGACATCCGAAATCTGAGCTCGAGTTAAAGTTTTGTCCGACTCATCAAAAAAACGTGTTAAAATTCAGTCCCGGTCCCGAGGCACCCTCGCATCCGGCCTGAAAAACCCAAAATTTAAACGACTTCATTTGTTATACGTGTTAGTTGGGGTATTGGGACATCAAAAATCTATGCTCGAGTTAAAGTTTTGTCCGACGCATCATAAAAACGTGTTAAAATTCAGTCCTGGTCCCCGAAGCACCATAGAATCCGGCCCGAAAAACCCAAAATTTAAACGACCCATCATTCGTTGTACGTGTTTGTTGGGGTATTGGGACATCAAAAAACTGAGCTCGAGTTAATGTTTTATCCGACGAATCATAAAAACGTGTTAAAATTCAATCGCGGTCCCCGAGGCACCCTAGAATCCGGCCCGAAAAACCCAAAATTTAAACGACCCATCATTTGTTATACGTGTTTGTCGGGGTATTGGGACATCCGAAATCTGAGCTCGAGTTAAAGTTTTGTCTGACGCATCAAAAAAACGTGTTAAATTTCAATCCTGGTCCCCGAGGCACCCTAGAATCCGGCCTGAAAAACCCAAAATTTAAACGACCCTTCATTTGTTATACGTGTTAGTTGGGGTATTGGGACATCAAAAATCTAGGCTCGAGTTAAAGTTTTGTCCGTCGCATCATAAAAACGTGTTAAAATTCATTCCCGGTCCCTGAGGCACCCAAGAATCCGCCCTGAAAATCCCAAAATTTAAACGACCCATCATTTGTTATACGTGTTAGTCGTGCTATTGGGACATCCAAAAATCTGAGCTCGAGTAAAATTTTTGTCCTACGCATCAAAAAACACTTGTTAAAATTCTGCTGCGGTCCCCGAGGCACCCTAGAATCCGGCCCGAAAAACCCAAAATTTAAATGACCCATCATTTGTTATACGTGTTAGTTGGGGTATTGGGACATCAAAAATCATAGCTCGAGTTAAAGTTTTGTCCGACGCATCATAAACACGTGTTAAAATTTAGTCCCGGATCCGAGGCACCCTAGTATCCGGCCCGAAAAACCCAAAATTTAAACGACCCATCATTTGTTATACGTCTTAGTTGGTGTATTGGAACATCAAAAATCTGAGCTCGAGTTAGAATGTTGTCCGACGCAAAATAAAAACTTGTTAAAATTCAGTCTCGGTCCTCGAGGCACCCTGGAATCCGGCCTGAAAAACCCAAAATCTAAACGACCCATCATTTGTTATACGTGTTAGTTGGGGTATTGGGACATCAAAAATCTGAGCTCGAGTTAAATTTTTGTCTGACGCATCATAAAAACGTGTTAAAATTCAGTCCCGGTCCGTGAGGCACCATAGAATCCGGCCCGAAAAACCAAAAATTTAAACGACCCATCATTTGTTATACGTGTTAGTTGGGGTATTGGGACATCAAAAATCTGTGCTCGGGTTAAAGTTTTGGCCGATGCATAATAAAAACGTGTTAAAATTCAGTCCCGGTCCCCGAAGCACCATAGAATCCGGCCCGAAAAACCCAAAATTTAAACGACCCATCATTCGTTGTACGTGTTAGTTGGGGTATTGGGACATCAAAAATCTGAGCTCGAGTTAATGTTTTATCCGACGAATCATGAAAACGTGTTAAAATTCAATCGCGGTCCCCGAGGCACCCTAGAATCCGGCCCGAAAAACCCAAAATTTAAACGACCCATCATTTGTTATACGTGTTTGTCGGGGTATTGGGACATCCGAAATCTGAGCTCGAGTTAAAGTTTTGTCTGACGCATCAAAAAAACGTGTTAAATTTCAATCCTGGTCCCCGAGGCACCCTAGAATCCGGCCTGAAAAACCCAAAATTTAAACGACCCTTCATTTGTTATACGTCTTAGTTGGTGTAATGGGACATCAAAAATCTGAGCTCGAGTTAGACTTTTGTCCGACGCATCATAAAAACGTGTTAAAATTCAGTCTCGGTCCTTGAGGCACCCTACAATCCGGGCCGAAAAACCCAAAATCTAAACGACCCATCATTTGTTATACGTGTTAGTTGGGGTATTGGGACATCAAGAATCTGAGCTCGAGTTAATTTTTTGTCCGACGCATCATAAAAACGTGTTAAAATTTAGTCCCGGTCCCCGAGGCACCATAGAATCCGGCCCGAAAAACCCAAAATTTAAACGACCCATCATCCGTTGTACGTGTTAGTTGGGGTATTGGGACATCAAAAATCTGAGCTTGAGTTAATGTTTTATCCGACGCATCATAAAAACTGTTGGTGTGCCCTAGTTCTAGGCGTAGTTATTTGTTGATGTATTGTACTTTTGTTGATTGTACTATACATTTGTTTTATGGAATAAAAGGCATTAATTCATTCAGTCAATATATATCTTGTATTATATGAACTGTATGAAGTATCCATTGATTGTATATCATAAATTACCAGAAGCTAGTTCTACTCATGGGAATGAATAGAACGTAAAGCTTTTACGAACGGGATATGTACACGTGTACATGATATGTTTGTAGGTACGTATGACCAATACGGGACTTGGTCGATCCGCTTTAGAAGGCACATGGTGGGAGTGTCATTGCCCTTCTATAAATGTAGATCTCTTTTATCTGTCGACCTGATTTCAATATAGTATTGAATGAGGAATCTGATTAGATTTGACATACGCCTAACAGGTCTGTAAAAGGATGCCAAATACGGGTATGATTGGTCTAGTCAGTGAACTGATTCATACTGATAGTTGAAGTGAAGGGATTACCACTCACTCCCAAGTGAGATGATATCATTAGGCCACTCGATGAGTTGAACTGAGAAATGTGTGGCCACACTCAGATAAGCTGGTTACTTATCTGTTCTTCAGTTAACTCTAGATCGAGAAATATCTCAAGCTTTAGAGGATGACGTCCACCATGCCTCATGCTTGATATATCGATATGCATGGTAAGAGATATTAGAGAATACTACAGGGTGTCTATCTGTATGAGATGGACTAACACTGTAATCAATTGGTGACTGATATGGTCTAGGCAACTCTCTATCAGTCGTTGAGCTAATTGATTATGGCCCACAGGATCGTGCACACTAGACAATGAGACTTGTACTCGGAGAACTAATACATGTAGTATATTTGTGATGAACTTATTATTAGTTGTTAACTAATAATGTTAATTGATTAATTGTTCTAATTGGAACGAGTTAATTGATTGTATGGAGGGATTAATTATTCAATCGGGTTAATTAATTAAACGATTGATTAATTAGATTTTCTTTAGGGGTTAGTGTGTGATTAATTATAACCTAATTGATGTTAATTGAATCTATTGTATTCTATTGTGGTACAATCAGATTAATTCAATTAATACAGGTACTAAAACTGTAATTAGTCGACACACTATAAATTAATCCTAATCGATTGAAACCCTAGACTTTCTGACACAGAAAATCAGAAAACCCTAATCCCTCTCAGCCCCCATTCGGCCGAACCTCTGCTGGTGGTGTCTGGAGTTTTTGTTCATCGTTCTTCGTGCCTATTTCGAGCACTAGTCGTCTGAAGTGTTGTGCACGTGAACTTGGCGGAACCTCCGATCGTGCGGTTCCTCCATCTCTCTCAGAGGGATTCCATGTGAGTGACTAAAATAATTTTATCACCATTTATTAAGTTAATAACATTGAGGCAATGATAAAGATCAAGTGTAATCTGATCAATGATTTTAAAATCGTTTTTCTCGCTTCCGCTGCACGACTCTGATCGTTGATCAGATTCCAAAAAAAACGTGTTAAAATTCAGTCGCGGTCCCCGAGGCACCCTAGAATCCGGCCCGAAAAACCAAAAATTTAAACGACCCATCATTTGTTATACGTGTTAGTCGTGAAATTGGGACATCCAAAAATCTGAGCTCCGGTTAAAGTTCTGTCCGACGCATCAAAAAACATTTGTTAAAACTCAGTCCCGGTCCCCGAGGCACCCTAGAATCCGGCCCGAAAACCCCAATATTTAAACGACCCTTCATTTGTTGTACGTGTTAGTTAGTGTATTGGGACTTCAAAAATCTGAGTTTTGTCCGACGCATCATAAAAACGTGTTAAAATTCATTCCCGGTCCCCGAGGCACCCTAGAATCAGGCCCGAAAAACCCAAAATTTAAACGACCCATGATTTGTTATACGTGTTAGTCGTGGTATTGGGACATCAAAAAATCTGAGCTCGAGGAAAAGTTTTGTCCGACGCATCAAAAAACTCCTGTTAAAATTCTTCCCCGGTCCCCGGGGCACCCTAGAATCCGACTCGAAAAACCCAAAATTTAAACGACCCATCATTTGTTATACTTGTTTTTCGGGGTATTGGGACATCCGAAATCTGAGCTCGAGTTAAAGTTTTTTCTTTCGCATCAAAAAAACGTGTTAAAATTCAGTCCCGGTCCCCGAGGCACCTTAGAATCCGGCCCGAAAAACCCAAAATTTAAACGACCCATCATTTGTTATACGTGTTAGTTAGGGTATTGGGACTTCAAAAATCTGAGCTCCAGTTAAAGTTCTGTCCGACGCATCAAAAAACATTTGTTAAATTTCAGTCCCGGTCCCCGAGGCACCCTAGAATCCGGCCCGAAAACCCCAATATTTAAACGACCCTTCATTTGTTGTACGTGTTAGTTAGTGTATTGGGACTTCAAAAATCTGAGTTTTGTCCGACGCATCATAAAAACGTGTTAAAATTCATTCCCGGTCCCCGAGGCACCCTAGAATCAGGCCCGAAAAACCCAAAATTTAAACGACCCATGATTTGTTATACGTGTTAGTCGTGGTATTGGGACATCAAAAAATCTGAGCTCGAGGAAAAGTTTTGTCCGACGCATCAAAAAACTCCTGTTAAAATTCTTCCCCGGTCCCCGGGGCACCCTAGAATCCGACTCGAAAAACCCAAAATTTAAACGACGCATCATTTCTTATACTTGTTTTTCGGGGTATTGGGACATCCGAAATCTGAGCTCGAGTTAAAGTTTTTTCTTTCGCATCAAAAAAACGTGTTAAAATTCAGTCCCGGTCCCCGAGGCACCTTAGAATCCGGCCCGAAAAACCCAAAATTTAAACGACCCATCATTTGTTATACGTGTTAGTTAGGGTATTGGGACTTCAAAAATCTGAGCTCCAGTTAAAGTTCTGTCCGACGCATCAAAAAACATTTGTTAAATTTCAGTCCCGGTCCCCGAGGCACCCTAGAATCCGGCCCGAAAACCCCAATATTTAAACGACCCTTCATTTGTTGTACGTGTTAGTTAGTGTATTGGGACTTCAAAAATCTGAGTTTTGTCCGACGCATCATAAAAACGTGTTAAAATTCATTCCCGGTCCCCGAGGCACCCTAGAATCAGGCCCGAAAAACCCAAAATTTAAACGACCCATGATTTGTTATACGTGTTAGTCGTGGTATTGGGACATCAAAAAATCTGAGCTCGAGGAAAAGTTTTGTCCGACGCATCAAAAAACTCCTGTAAATATTCTTCCCCGGTCCCCGGGGCACCCTAGAATCCGACCCGAAAAACCCAAAATTTAAACGACCCATCATTTGTTATACTTGTTTTTCGGGGTATTGGGACATCCGAAATCTGAGCTCGAGTTAAAGTTTTTTCTGTCGCATCAAAAAAACGTGTTAAAATTCAGTCCCGGTCCCCGAGGCACCTTAGAATCCGGCCCGAAAAACCCAAAATTTAAACGACCCATCATTTGTTATACGTATTAGTTAGGGTATTGGGACTTCAAAAATCTGAGCTCCAGTTAAAGTTTTGTCCAACGCATCATAAAAACGTGTTAAAATTCAGTACCGGTCCCCTAGGCACCCTAGAATCCGGCCCGAAAAACCCAAAATTTAAACGACCCATCATTTGTTATACGTGTTAGTCATGGTATTGGGACATCAAAAAATCTGAGCTCGTGTTAAAGTTTTGTCCGACGCATCAAAAAACACTTGTTAAAATTCTGCCCCGGTCCCCGAGGCACCCTAGAATTCGGCCCGAAAAACCGAAATTTAAACGACCCATTATTTGTTATACGTGTTTGTTGGGGTATTGAGACATCCGAAATCTGAGCTCGAGTTAAAGATTTGTCCGACGGATCAAAAAAACGTGTTAAAATTCAATCCTAGTCCCCGACGCACCCTAGAATCAGGCCGAAAACCCCAAAATTTAAACGACCCTTCACTTGTTAAAATTCTGCCCCGGTACCCGAGGCACCCAAGAATCCGCCCTGAAAATCCCAAAATTTAAACGACCCATCATTTGTTATACGTGTTAGTCGTGCTATTGGGACATCAAAAATCTGAGCTCGAGTTAGAATTTTGTTTGACGCATCATAAAAACGTGTTAAAATTCAGTCTCGGTCCCCGAGGCACCTTAGAATCCGCCCTGAAAATCCCAAAATTTAAACGACCCATCATTTGTTATACGTGTTAGTCGTGTTATTGGGACATCAAAAATCTGAGCTTCAGTTAGAATTTTGTCCGACGCATCATAAAAACGTGTTAAAATTCAGTCTCGGTCCCCGAGGCACCCTAGAATCCGGCCTGAAAAACCCAAAATCTAAACGACCCATCTTTGGTTATACGTGTTAGTTGGGGTACTGGGACATAAAAAATCTGAGCTCGAGTTAATTTTTTGTCCGACGCATCATAAAAGCGTGTTAAAATTCAGTTCCGGTCCCCGAGGCACCATAGAATCCGGCCCGTAAAACAAAAAATTTAAACGACCCATCATTCGTTGTACCTGTTAGTTTGGGTATTGGGACATCAAAAATCTGAGCTCGAGTTAATGTTTTATCCGACGCATCATAAAAACGTGTTGAAATTCAGTCGCGGTCCCTGAGGCACCCTAGAATCCGGCCCAAAAAACCCAAAATTTCAACGATCCATCTTTCGTTGTACGTGTTAGTTGGGGTATTGGGACATCAAAAATCTGAACTCGAATTATAGTTTTGTCCGACGCATCATAAAAACGTGTTAAAATTCAGTTCCGGTCCCCGAGGCACCTTAGAATCCGGCCAAAAAAACCCAAAATTTAAACGACCCTTCATTTGTTATACGTGTTAGTTAGGGTATTGGGACTTCAAAAATCTGAGCTCGAGTTAAAGTTTTGTCCGACGCATCATAAAAACGTGTTAAAATTCATTCCCGATCCCCGAGGCACCCTAGAATCCGGCCCGAAAAACCAAAAATTTAAACGACCCATCATTTGTTATACGTGTTTATCGGGGTATTGGCACATCCGAAATCTGAGCTCGAGTTAAAGTTTTGGCCGACGCATAAAAAAAACGTGTCAAAATTCAGTCCCAGTCCCCGAGGCACCCTAGAATCCGGCCCGAAAAACCCAAAATTTCAACGACCCATCATTCGTTGTACGTGTTAGTTAGGGTATTCGGACTTCAAAAATCTGAGCTCCAGTTAAAGTTTTGTCCAACGCATCATAAAAACGTGTTAAAATTCAGTACCGGTCCCCTAGGCACCCTAGAATCCGGCCCGAAAAACCCAAAATTTAAACGACCCATCATTTGTTATACGTGTTAGTCATGGTATTGGGACATCAAAAAATCTGAGCTCGTGTTAAAGTTTTGTCCGACGCATCAAAAAACACTTGTTAAAATTCTGCCCCGGTCCCCGAGGCACCCTAGAATTCGGCCCGAAAAACCCAAAATTTAAACGACCCATCATTTGTTATACGTGTTTGTTGGGGTATTGGGACATCCGAAATCTGAGCTCGAGTTAAAGTTTTGTCCGACGGATCAAAAAAACGTGTTAAAATTCAATCCTAGTCCCCGACGCACCATGGAATCAGGCCGAAAAACCCAAAATTTAAACGACCCTTCACTTGTTAAAATTCTGCCCCGGTCCCCGAGGCACCCAAGAATCCGCCCTGAAAATCCAAAAATTTAAACGACCCATCATTTGTTATACGTGTTAGTCGTGCTATTGGGACATCAAAAATCTGAGCTCGAGTTAGAATTTTGTCCGACGCATCATAAAAACGTGTTAAAATTCAGTCTCGGTCCCCGAGGCACCTTAGAATCCGCCTTGAAAATCCCAAAATTTAAACGACCCATCATTTGTTATACGTGTTAGTCGTGTTATTGGGACATCAAAAATCTGAGCTTCAGTTAGAATTTTGTCCGACGCATCATAAAAACGTGTTAAAATTCAGTCTCGGTCCCCGAGGCACCCTAGAATCCGGCCCGAAAAACCCAAAATCTAAACGACCCATCTTTGGTTATACGTGTTAGTTGGGGTATTGGGACATAAAAAATCTGAGCTCGAGTTAATTTTTTGTCCGACGCATCATAAAAGCGTGTTAAAATTCAGTTCCGTTCCCCGAGGCACCATAGAATCCGGCCCGTAAAACAAAAAATTTAAACGACCCATCATTCGTTGTACCTGTTAGTTTGGGTATTGGGACATCAAAAATCTGAGCTCGAGTTAATGTTTTATCCGACGCATCAAAAAAAACGTGTTGAAATTCAGTCGCGGTCCCTGAGGCACGAGTTAATGTTTTGTCCGACGCATCATAAAAACGTGTTAAAATTCATTCCCGATCCCCGAGGCACCCAAGAATCCTGCCCGAAAAACCAAAAATTTAAACGACCCATCATTTGTTATACGTGTTTATCGGGGTATTGGCACATCCGAAATCTGAGCTCGAGTTAAAGTTTTGGCCGACGCATAAAAAAAACGTGTCAAAATTCAGTCCCAGTCCCCGAGGCACCCTAGAATCCGGCCCGAAAAACCCAAAATTTCAACGACCCATCATTCGTTGTACGTGTTAGTTTGGGTATTGGGACATCAAAAATATGAGCTCGAATTAAAGTTTTGTCCGACGCATCATAAAAACGTGTTAAAATTCATTCCCGGTCCCCGAGGCACCCTAGAATCCGGCCCGAAAAACCCAAAATTTAAATGACCCATCATTTGTTATACCTGTTTGTCGAGGTTTTGAGACATCCGAAATCTGAGCTCGAGTTAAAGTTTTTTCTGACGCATCAAAAAAACGTGTTAAAATTAAGTCCCGGTCCCCGAGGCACCTTAGAATCCGGCCCGAAAAACTCAAATTTAAACGACCCATCATTTGTTATACATGTTAGTTAGGGTATTGGGACTTCAGAAACCTGAGCTCGAGTTAAAGTATTGTCCAACACATCATAAAGACGGGTTAAAATTCAGCACAGGTCCCTTAGGCACCCTAGAATCCGGCTCGAAAAACCCGAAATTTAAACGACCCATCATTCGTTGTACGTGTTAGTTGGGGTATTGGGACATCCAAAAATCTGAGCTCGAGTTAAAGTTCTGTCCGACGCATCAAAAAACATTTGTTAAAATTCAGTCCCGGTCCCCGAGGCACCCTAGAATCCAGCCTGAAAAACCCAAAATTTAAACGACCCATCATTTGTTATACGTGTTTGTCGGAGTATTGAGACATCCAAAATCTGAGATCGAGTAAAAGTTTTTTCCGACTCATACAAAATACGTGTTAAAATTCAATCATGGTCCCTGAGGAACCTTAGAATCCGGCCCGAAAAACCCAAAATTTAAACGACCTATCATTTGTTATACGTGTTAGTTAGGGTATTGGGACTTCAAAAATCTCAGCTCGAGTTAGGCCCGAAAAACCCAAAATTTAAACGACCCATGATTTGTTATACGTGTGAGTCGTGGTATTGGGACATCCAAAAATCTGAGCTCGAGGAAAAGTTTTGTCCGACGCATCAAAAAACTCTTGTTAAAATTCAGTCCCGGTCCCCGAGGCACCCTAGAATCCAGCCTGAAAAACCCAAAATTTAAACAACCCATAATTTGTTATACGTGTTTGTCGGAGTATTGAGACATCCAAAATCTGAGATCGAGTAAAAGTTTTTTCTGACTCATCCAAAATACGTGTTAAAATTCAATCCTGGTCCCTGAGGAACCTTAGAATCAGGCCCGAAAAACCCAAAATTTAAACGACCCATCATTTGTTATACGTTTTTGGTTAGGGTATTGGGACTTCAAAAATCTCAGCTCGAGTTTAAGTTTTGTCTGACGCATCAGAAAAACGTGTTAAAATTCATTCCCGGTCCCCGAGGCACCTTAGAATCCGGCCCGAAAAACCCAAAATTTAAACGACCAATCATTTGTTATACGTGTTTGTCGGGGTATTCGGACATCCGAAATCTGAGCTCGAGTTAAAGCTTTGTCCGACGCATAAACAAAACGTGTTAAAATTAAGTCTAGGTCCCCGAGACACCCTAGAATCCGGCCCGAAAACCCCAAAATTTAAACGACCCTTCATTTGTTATACGTTTTAGTTAGGGTATTCGGACTTCAAAAATCTGAGTTTTGTCCGACGCATCATAAAAACGTGTTAAAATTCATTCCCGGTCCCCGAGGCACCCTAGAACTAGGCCCGAAAAACCCAAAATTTAAACGACCCATGATTTGTTATACGTGTGAGTCGTGGTATTGGGACATCCAAAAATCTGAGCTCGAGGAAAAGTTTTGTCCGACGCATCAAAAAACTCTTGTTAAAATTCTTCCCCGGTCCCCGAGGCACCCTAGAATCCGACCCGAAAATCCCAAAATTTAAACGACCCATCATTTGTTATACGTGTTTTTCGGGTTATTGGGACATCTGAAATCTGAGCTCGAGTTAAAGTTTTTTATGTCGCGTCAAAAAAACGTGTTAAAATTCAGTCCCGGTCCCCGAGGCACCTTACATTCTGGCCCGAAAAACCCAAAATTTAAACCACCCATCATTTGTTATACGTGTTAGTTAGGGTATTGGGACTTCAAAAATGTGAGTTCGAGTTAAAGTTTTGTCCAACGCATCATAAAAACGTGTTAAAATTCAGTATCAGTCCCCTAGGCACCATAGAATGCGGCCCGAAAAACCAAAAATTTAAACGACCCATCATTTGTTATACGTGTTAGTCATGGTATTGGGACATTCAAAATTCAGACCCGGTCCCTGAGGCACCCTAATATCTGGCCGGAAAAACCAAAAATTTGAATGACCCATCGTTTGTTATACGTGTTTTTCGGGGTATAGGGACATCCGAAATCTGAGCTCGAGTTAAAGTTTTATCCAACGCATCAAAAAACCGTGTTAAAATTAAGTCCCGGTCCCCGAGGCACCTTAGAATCCGGCCCGAAAAACCCAAAGTTAAACGACCCATCATTTGTTATACGTGTTAGTTAGGGTATTGGGACTTCAAAAACCTGAGCTCGAGTTAAAGTATTGTCCAACACATCATAAAAACGGGTTAAAATTCAGCACAAGTCCCTTAGGCACCCTAGAATCCGGCTCGAAAAACCCAAAATTTAAACGACCCATCATTCGTTGTATGTGTTAGTTAGGGTGTTGGGACATCCAAAAATCTGAGCTCGAGTTTAAGTTTTGTCCGACGCATCAAAAAACATTTGTTAAAATTCAGTCCCGGTCCCCGAGGCACCCTAGAATCCAGCCTAAAAAATCCAAAATTTTAACGACCCATTTTTGTTATACGTGTTTGTCGGAGTATTGAGACATCCAAAATCTGAGATCGAGTAAAATTTTTTTCCGACTCATCAAAAATACGTGTTAAAATTCAATCCTGGTCCCTGAGGCACCTTAGAATCCGGCCCGAAAAACCCAAAATTTAAACGACCCATCATTTGTTATACGTGTTAGTTAGGGTATTGGGATTCAAAAATCTCAGCTCGAGTTTAAGTTTTGTCCGACGCATCATAAAAACGTGTTAAAATTCATTCCCGGTACCCGAGGCACCCTAGAATCCGGCCCGAAAAACCCAAAATTTAAACGACCAATCATTTGTTATAGGTGTTTGTCGGGGTATTGGGACATCCGAAATCTGAGCTCGAGTTAAAGCTTTGTCCGACGCATAAACAAAACGTGTTAAAATTCAGTCTAGGTCCCCGAGGCACCCTAGAATCCGGCCCGAAAACCCCAAAATTTAAACGACCCTTCATTTGTTATACGTTTTAGTTAGGGTATTGGGACTTCAAAAATCTGAGTTTTGTCCGACGCATCATAAAAACGTGTTAAAATTCATTCCCGGTCCCCGAGGCACCCTAGAATTAGGCCCGAAAAACCCAAAATTTAAACGACCCATGATTTGTTATACGTGTGAGTCGTGGTATTGGGACATCCAAAAATCTGAGCTCGAGGAAAAGTTTTGTCCGACGTTTCAAAAAACTCTCGTTAAAAATTCTTCCCCGGTCCCCGAGGCACCCTATAATCCGACCCGAAAATCCCAAAATTTAAACGACCCATTTGTTATACGTGTTTGTCGGAGTATTGAGACATCCAAAATCTGAGATCGAGTAAAAGTTTTTTCCGACTCATCAAAAATACGTGTTAAAATTCAATCCTGGTCCCTGAGGCACCTTAGAATCCGGCCCGAAAAACCCAAAATTTAAACGACCCATCATTTGTTATACGTGTTAGTTAGGGTATTGGGACTTCAAAAATCTCAGCTCGAGCTTAAGTTTTGTCCGTCGCATCAAAAAAACGTGTTAAAATTCAGTCCCGGTCCCCGAGGCACCTTAGAATCCGGTCCGAAAAACCCAAAATTTAAACCACCCATCAATTGTTATACGTGTTAGTTAGGGTATTGGGACTTCAAAAATGTTAGTTCGAGTTAAAGTTTTGTCCAACGCATCATAAAAACGTGTTAAAATTCAGTACCGGTCCCCTAGGCACCCTAGAATCCGGCCCGAAAAACCAAAAATTTAAACGACCCATCATTTGTTATACGTGTTAGTCATGGTATTGGGACATCCAAAATTCAGACCCGGTCCCCGAGGCACCCTAAAATCCGGCCGGAAAAACCCAAAATTTAAATGACCCATCGTTTGTTATACGTGTTTTTCGGGGTATAGGGACATCTGAAATCTGAGCTCGAGTTAAAGTTTTGCCAACGCATCAAAAAACCGTGTTAAAATTCAGTCTCGGTCCCCGACGCATCTTAAACCCAAAATTTAAAAAACTCATCATTTGTTTTACGTGTTAGTTGGGGTATTGAGACATCAAAAATCTATGCTCGATTTAAAGTTTTGTCCGACGCATCATAAAAACGTGTTAAGATGTTATCCCCCTCCACGAGGCACACTAAAATCCGGCCTGAAAAACCCACAATTTAAATGACTCATCATTTTTTGTACGTGTTAGTTTGGGTAACGGGACATCAAAAATCTGAGCTCGAGTTAATGTTTTGTCCGACGCATCATAAAAACGTCTTAAAATTTAGTCCCGGTCCCCGACGCACCTTAGAATCCGACCCGAAAATCCCAAAATTTAAACGACCCATCATTTGTTATACGTGTTAGTTAGGGTATTGGGACATCCAAAATCTGAGCTCTAGTTAAAGTTTTGTCCGACGCATCATAAAAATGTGTTAAAATTCAGTCCAGGTCCCCGAGGCACCCTCGAACCCGGCCTGAACAACCCAAAATTGAAACGACCCATCATTTGTTATACGTGTTTTTCGGGGTATTGGGACATCTAAAATCTGAAGTCGAAAAAAAAGTTTTGTCCGACGCATCATAAAACCGTGTTAAAATTCAGTCGCGGTCCCCGAGGCACCATATAATCCGCCCCCTGAAAAACCCAAAATTTAAACTACCCATCATTTGTTTTACGTGTTTGTCGTGGTATTTTGACATCTGAAATCTGAGCTCGAGTTAATGTTTTTTCCGAAGCATCAAAAAAACGTGTTAAAATTCAGTCCCGATCCCCGAGGCAGCCTAGACTCCGGCCCGAAAATCCCAAAATTTAAACAACCCATCATTTGTTATACGTGTTTGTCGAGGTATTGGGACATCCAAAATCTGAGCTTGAGTTAAAGATTTTTCCCACGAATCAAAAAAACGTGTTAAAATTCAATCCCGGTCCCCGAGGCACCCTAGCATCCGGCCCGAAAAACCCAAAATTTAAACGACCCATCATTTGTTATACGTGTTAGTCGGGGTATTGGGAGATCAAAAAATCTGAGCTCGAGTAAAAGGTTTGTCCGACGCATCAAAATATACTTGTTAAACTTCTGCCCCGGTACCCGAGGGACCTTAGAATCCGACCCGAAAAACCCAAAATTTAAACGACCCATCTTTTCTTATACGTGTTAGTCGTGGTATTGGGACATCCAAAAATCTGAGCTCGAGTTAAAGTTCTGTCCGACGCATCAAAATACACTTGTTAAAAGTCAATCCCCGTCCCCGAGGCACCCTAGAATCCGGCCCGAAAAACCCAAAATTTAAACGACCCATCATTTGTTATACGTTTTTGTCGGGGTATTGGGACATCCGAAATCTGAGCGCGAGTTAAAGTTTTTTCCGACGCATCCAATAAACGTGTTAAAATTTAGTCCCGGTCTTCGAGGCACCCTAGAATCCGGCCCAAAAAACCCAAAATTTAAACCATCCATCATTTCTTATAAGTGTTAGTTAGGGTATTGGGACATCCGAAATTTGAGCTCGAGTTAAAGTTTTTTTCCGACGCATCAAAAAAACGTGTTAAGATTCAGTCCCGATCCCCGAAGCACCGAAGAATCCCGCCCGAAAAACCAAATTTAAACGACCCATCATTTGTTATACGTGTTAGTTAGGGTATTGGGACTTCAAAAATCCGAGCTCGAGTTAAAGTTTTGTCCGACGCATCATAAAAACGTGTTAAAATTGAGTCCCGGTCCCCGAGGCACCCTAGAATCCGGCCCGAAAAACCAAAAATTTAAACGACCCATCATTTGTTATACGTGTTTTCTAGGGTATTGGGACATCCAAAATTTGAGCTCGAGTTAAAGATTTTTCCCACGCATCAAAAAAACGTGTTAAAATTAAATCCCGTTCCTTGAGGCACCCTAGAATCCGGCTAGAAAAATCCAAAATTTAAACGACCCATCATTTGTTTTACGTGTTTGTCGTGGTATATGGACATCTGAAATTTGAGCTCGAGTTAAAGGTTTTTCCGATGCATCAAAAAAAGATGTTAAAATTCAGTCCCGGTCCGTGAGGCACTCTCGAATCCGGCCCGAAAAACCCAAAATTTAAACGACCCATCATTTGTTATACGTTTTAGTTAGGGTATTGGGACATCGGAAATCTGAGCTCGAGTTAAAGTTTTATCTGTCGCATTATAAAAATGTCTTAAAATTCAGCCCCAGTCCCCGAGGCACCCTAGAATCCGGCCCGAAAAACAAAAAATACAGTCCCGGTCCCCGAGGCTCCCTAGAATCCGAATAGGAAAACCAAAAATTTAAACGACCCATCAAATGTTATACGTGTTAGTTAGGGTATTGGGACATCAGAAATTTGAGCTCGAGTTAAAGTTTTGTCCGACGCATTATAAAAATGTCTTAAAATTCAGTCCCAGTCCCCGAGGCACCGTAGAATCCGGCCGGAAAAACAAAAAATTTAACCGACCCATCATTTGTTATACGTGTTTGTCGGGGTATTGGGACATCCAAAATCTGAGCTCGAGTTAAAGATTTTTCGGATGCATCAAAAAAACTTGTTAAAATTCGGTCCTGGTCCTTAAGGCACCCTAGAATCCGGCCTGAAAAACCCAAAATTTAAGCGACCCATCATTAGTTTTACGTGTTTGTCGTGGTATTAGGGCATTTGAAATCTGAGCTCGAGTTAATGTTTTTTTCGATGCATCGAAAAAACGTGTTAAAATTCAGTCCCGATCCCCGAGGCAGCCTTGACTCAGGCCCGAAAATCCCAAAATTTAAACAACCCATCATTTGTTATAGGTGTTAGTTAGGGTATTGGGACATTAAAAATCTGAGCTCGAGTTAAAGTTTTGACCGACGCATCATAAAAACGTGTTAAAATTCAGTCCCGGTCCCCGAGGCACCCTAGAATCCGGGCCAAAAAACCCAAAATTTAAATGACCCATCTTTTGTTATAGGTGTTTGTCATGGTATTGGGACATCCAAAATCTGAGCTCGAGTTAAAGATTTTTCGCATGCATCAAAAAAACGTGTTAAAATTCGGTCCCTGTCCTTAAGGCACCCTAGAATCCGGCCTGAAAAATCCAAAATTTAAACGACCCATCATTTGTTTTACGTGTTTGTCGTGGTATTGGGACATTTGAAATCTGAGCTCGAGTTAATGTTTTTTCCGAAGCATCAAAAAAAGATGTTAAAGTTCAGTCCCGATCCCCGACGAAGCCTAGACTCCGGCCTGAACATCCCAAAATTTAAACAATCCATCATTTGTTATAGGTGTTAGTTAGGGTATTGGGACATCAAAAATCTGAGCTCGAGTTAAAGTTTTGTCCGACGCATCATCAAAACGTGTTAAAATTCAGTCCCGGTCCCCGAGGCACCCTACAATCCGGGTCGAAAAACCAAAAATTTAAACGACCCATCTTTTGTTATACGTGTTTGTCGGGGCATTGGGACATCCAAAATCTGAGCTCGAGTTAAAGATTTTTCCCACATATCAAAAAAACGTGTTAAAATTCAGTCCCGGTCCCCGAGGCACCCTAGTATCCGGCCCGAAAAACCCAAAATTTAAACGACCCATCATTTGTTATACGTGTTTGTCGGGGTATTGGGACATCCAAAATCTGAGCTCGAGTTAAAGATTTTTCAAACGCATCAAAAAAACGTGTTAAAATTCAGTCCCGGTCCCCGAGACACCCTAGAATCCGGACAGAAAAACCCAAAATTTAAACGACGCATCATTTGTTATACGTGTTAGTCGTGGTATTGGGACATCCAAAAATCTGAGCTCGAGTAAAAGTTTTGTCCGACGCGTAAAAATAAACTTGTTAAAATTCTGCCCCGGTACCCGAGGCACCCTAGAATCCGGCCCGAAAAACCCAAAATTTAAACGACCCATCTTTTCTTATACGTGTTAGTCGTGGTATTGGGACATCCCAAATCTGAGCTCGAGTTAAAGTTATTTCCGACGCATCAAAAAACCGTGTTAAAATTTAGTCCCGGTCCCCGAAGCACCCAAGAATACCGCCCGAAAAATCCAAAATTTAAACGACCCCTCATTTGTTATACGTGTTTGCCGAGGTATTGGGACATCCAAAATCTAAGCTTGAGTTAAAGATTTTTCCCACGAATCAAAAAAACGTGTTAAAATTTATGCCATGTTCTTGAGGCACCCTAGAATCTGGCCCGAAAAACCCAAAATTTAAACGACCCATCATTTGTTTTACGTGTTTTTGGTGGTATTGGGACATCTGATATCTGAGCTCGAGTTACAGTTTTTTCCGATGCATCAAAAAAACGTGTTAAAATTCTGCCCCGGTCCCCGTGGCACCATAGAATCCGGCCCGAAAAACCCAAAATTTAAACGACCCATCATTTGTTATACGTGTTTGTCGTTGTATTGGGACATCCAAAAATCTGAGCTCGAGTTAAAGTTTTGTCCGGCGCATCAAAAAATAGTGTTAAAATTCAGTCTCGGTCCCCGAGGCACCCTAGAATCTGGCCCGAAAAACCCAAAATTTAAACCACCCATCATTTGTTATACGTGTTAGTTAGGGTATTGGGATATCCAAAATCTGAGCTCGAGTTAAAGTTTTGTCCGACCCATCATATAAACGTGTTAAAATTCTGTCCCAGTCCCCGAGGCACCCTAGAATCTGGCCCAAAAACCGAAAATTTAAACAACCCATCATTTGTTATACGTGTTTGTCAGGGTATTGGGACGTCCAAAATCTGAGCTCAAGTTAAAGTTTTGTCCGACGCATCATAAAAACGTATTAAAATTCAGTTCCGGTCCCCGAGATACGCTAGAATCCGGCCCGGAAAACCCAAAATTTAAACGACCCATCATTTGTTATACGTGCTAGTTGGGGTATTGGGACATCCAAAATCTGAGCTCAAGTTTAAGTTTTGTCCGACGCATCATAAAAACTTGTTAAAATTCAGTCCCGGTACCCGACGCACCCTAGAATCCGGCCCGAAAAACCCAAAATTTAAATGACCAATCATTTGGTATACGTGTTAGTCGTGGTATTAGACATGCAAAAATATGAGCTCGAGTATAAGGTTTGTCCAACGCATCAAAAAACAGTTGTTAAAATTCTGCCCCGGTCCCCGTGGTACCCTAGAATCCCGCCTGAAAAATTCAAAGTTTAAACGACCCACCTTTCGTTATACATGTTAGTCGGGCTATTGGCACATCTAAAATCCGAGCTCGAGTTAAATTTTTGTCCGACGCATCAAAAAAACCTGTTAAAATTCTGCCCTGGTCCCGAAGGCACCCTAGAATCCGGCACGAAAAAACCCAATATTTAAACGACCCATCATTTGTTATACGTGTTAGTCGTGGTATTGGGACATCCAAAAATCTGAGCTCGAGTTAAAGTTTTGTCCTGCGCATCAAAAAAATGTGTTAAAATTCAGTCTCGGTCCCCGAGGCACCCTAGAATCCGGCCTGAAAAACCCAAAGTTTAAACCACCCATCATTTGTTAAACGTGTTAGTTAGGGTATTGGGACATCCAAAATCTGAGCTCGAGTTAAAGTTTTGTCCGACGCATCATAAAAACGTGTTAAAATTCAGTCCCGGTCCCCGAGGTACGTTAGAATCCGGCCCGAAAAACCCAGAATTTAAACGACCCATCATTTGTTATACGTGTTAGTTGGGGTATTGGGAAATCAAAAATCTAAGCTCAAGTTAAAGTTTTGTCCAACGCATCATAAAAACTTGTTAAAATTCAGTCCCGGTACCCGACGCACCCTAGAATCCGGCCCGAAAAACCCAAAATTTAAATGACCAATCATTTGTTATACGTGTTAGTCGTGGTATTAGACATGCAAAAATATGAGGTTGAGTATAAGGTTTGTCCGACGCATCAAAAAACAGTTGTTAAAATTCTGCCCCGGTCCCCGAGGTACCCTAGAATCCCGCCTGAAAAATTCAAAGTTTAAACGACCCACCTTTCGTTATACATGTGAGTCGGGGTATTGGCACATCCAAAATCAGAGCTCGAGTTAAATTTTTGTCCGACGCATCAAAAAAACCTGTTAAAATTCTGCCCTGGTCCCCAAGGCACCCTAGAATCCGTCACGAAAAAACCCAAAATTTAAACGACCCATCATTTGTTATACGTGTTAGTCGTGGTATTAGGACATCCAAAAATCTGAGTTCGAGTTAAAGTTTTGTCCGGCGCATCAAAAAAACGTGTTAAAATTCAGTCCCGGTCCCCGAGGCACCCTAGAATCCGGCCCGAAAAACCCAAAATTTAAACCACCCATCATTTGTTATACGTGTTAGTTAGGGTATTGGGACATCCAAAATCTGAGCTCGAGTTAAAGTTTTGTCCGACGCATCATAAAAACGTGTTATAATTAAGTCCCGGTCCCCGAGGCACCCTAGAATCCAGCCCAAAAACCGAAAATTTAAACAACCCATCATTTGTTATACGTGTTTGTCGGGGTATTGGGACATCCAAAATCTGAACTCAAGTTAAAGTTTTGTCCGACGCATCATAAAAACGTATTAAAATTCAGTCCCGGTCCCCGAGGCACCCTAGAATCCGGCCCGAAAAACCCAAATTTAAACGACCCATCATTTGTTATACGTGTTAGTCGTGGTATTGGGACATGCAAAATCGGAGCTCGTGTTAAAATTCAGTCCCCGTCCCCGAGGCACCCTAGAATCCGGCTCAAAAAATCCAAAATTTAAACAACCCATCATTCGTTATACGTGTTTGTCGGGGTATTGGGACATCCAAAATCTGAGCTGGAGTTAAAGTTTTGTCCGACGCATCAAAAAAATTTGTTAAAATTCAGTCCCGGTCCCCGAGCTACGCTAGACTCCCGCCCGAAAAACCCAAAATTTAAACGACCCATCATATGTTATACGTGTTAGTTGGGGTATTGGGACATCCAAAATCTGAGATCAAGTTAAAGTTTTGTCCGACGCATCATAAAAACTTGTTAAAATTCAGTCCCGCTACACGACGCAGCCTAGATTCCGGCCCGAAAATCCCAAAATTTAAATGACCTATCATTTGTTATACGTGTTAGTCGTGGTATTAAGACATCCAAAAATATGAGCTCGAGTAAAAGTTTTGTCCGACGCATCAAAAAAAAGTTGTTAAAATTCTGCCCCGGTCCCCGAGGCACCCTAGAATCCGGCCCAAGAAACCTAAAATTTAAACGACCCATCTTACGTTATACATGTTAGTCGGGGTATTGGGACATCCAAAATCAGAGCTCGAGTTAAACTTTTGTCCGACGCATCAAAAAAACGTTATAAAATTCTGCCCCAGTCACTGGGTACCCTAGAATCCGGCCCGAAAAACCCAAAATTTAAACGACCCATCATTCGTTATACGTATTAGTCGTGGTAATGGGACATCAGAAATTCTAAGCTCGAGATAAAATTTTGCCCGACGCATCAAAAACAAGTTGTTAAAATTCTGCCCCGGTCCCCGGGGCACCCTAGATCCGGCCCGAAAAACCCAAAATTTAAACGACCCATCTTTCGTTATACAAGTTAGTCGGGGTGTTGGGACATCCAAAATCAGAGCTCGAGTTAAAGTTTTGTCTAACGCATAAAAAAAATGTTAAAATTCAGTCCCAGTCCCCGAGGCACCGTAGAATTCGCCCTGAAAAACCCAAAATTTAAACGACCCATCATTTGTTATACGTGTTGGTTAGGGTACTGGAACATCCAAAATCTGAGCTCGAGTTAAAGTTTTGTCCGACGCATCATAAAAACGTGTTAAAATTCCGTCCCGGTACCCGAGGCACCCTAGAATCCGGCCCGAAAAACCCAAAATTAAAACGACCTATCATTTGTTATAGGTTTTAGTTGGCGTATTGGGGAATCCAAAATCTGAGCTCGAGTTAAAGTTTTGTCCGACGCATCATAAAAACGTGTTAAAATTCAGTCCCGGTACCCGAGGCACCCTAGAATCCAGCCCGAACAACCCAAAATTTAAACGACCCATCATTAATTATACGTGTTACTTAGGGTATTGGGACATCCAAAATCTGAACTCGAGTTAATGTTTTGTCCGACGCATCATTAAAACGTGTTAATATTCAGTCCCGGTACCCGAGGCACCCTAGAATCCGGCCCGAAAAACCCAAAATTTAAACGACCCATCATTTGTTATACGTTTTAGTTGGGGTATTGGGACATCCAAAATCTGAGCTCAAGTTAATGTTTTGTCCGACGCATCAAAAAAAAGTTGTTAAAATTCTGCCCCGGTCCCCGTGGCACCCTAGAATCTGGCCCGAAAAACCCAAAATTTAAACGACCCATCTTTCGTTATACATGTTAGTCGGGGTATTGGGACATCCAAAATCAGAGCTCGAGTTAAAGTTTTATTCGACGCATCAAAAAAATTGTTAAAATTCTGTCCCGGTCCCCGAGGCACCCTAGAATCCGGCCCGAAAAATCCAAAATTTAAACGACCCATCATTTGTTATACGTGTTAGTCGTGGTATTCGGACATGCAAAATCAGAGCTCGAGTTAAAGTATTGGCCGACGCATCAAAAAAACGTGTTAAAATTCATTCCCGGTCCCCGAGGCACCCTAGACTCCAACCCGAAAAACCCAAAATTTAAATGACCCATCATTAGTTATAAGTGTTAGTTAGGGTAATGGGACATCCAAAAGCTAAACTCGAGTTAAAGTTTTGTCCCACGCATCATAAAAACGTGTTAAAATTCAGTCCCGGTACCCGAGGCACCCTAGAATCTGGTCCGAAAAACCCAAAATTTAAACGACCCATCATTTGTTATACGTTTTAGTTGGGTTATTGGGACATCCAAAATCTGAGCTCGAGTTAATGTTTTGTCGGACGCATTAAAAAACAGTTGTTAAAATTCTGCCCCGGTCCCTGAGGCACCCTAGAATCCGACCCGAAAAACCCAAAATTTAAACGACCCATCATTTGTTATACGTGTTAGTCGATGTATTGGGACATGCAAAATCTGAGCTCAAGTTAAAGTTTTGTCCGACGCATCAAAAAAACGTGTTACAATTCAGTCCCGTTCCCCGAGGGACCCTAAAATCCGGCCCGAAAAAGCCAAAATTTCAACGACCCATCATTTGTTATACGTGTTAGTCGTGGTATTGGGACATGCAAAATCTGACCCCGAGTTAAAGTTTTGGCCGACGCATCAAAAAAACGTGTTAAAATTCAGTCCTGGTCCCCTAGGCACCCTAGAATCTGACCCTAAAAACCCAAAATTTAAACGACCCATCATTTGTTATACGTGTTAGTTAGGGTATTGGGACATCAAAAATATGAGCTCGAGTTAAAGTTTTTTCCGACGCATCATAAAAACGTGTTAAAATTCAGTCCCGGTACCCGAGGCACCCTAGAATCCGGCACGAAAAAACCAAAATTTAAACAAACCATTATTTGATATACATTTTCTTGTGGTATTGGGACATCCAAAATCTGAGCTCGAGTTAAAGTTTTGTCAGACGCATCAAAAAACACTTTTTAAAATTCTGCCCCGGTCCTTGAGGCACCCTTGAATCCGGCCCTAAAAACCCAAAATTTAAACTACCCATCTTTCGTTATACCTGTTAGTCGGGGTATTAGGTCATCAAAAATCAGAGCTCGAGTTAAAGTTTTGTCTGATACATCAAAAAAACGTTTGAAAATTCAGTCCCGGTCCCCGAGGCACCCTAGAATCCGGCCCGAAAAACTCAAAATTTCAACGACCCATCATTTGTTATACGTCTTAGTCGTGGTATTGGGACATGCAAAATCAGAGCTCGAGTTAAAGTTTTGGCCGACTCATCAAAAAAACGTGTTAAAATTCAATCCCGGTCCCTAAGGCACCCTAGAATCAAGCCCGAAAAACCCAAATTTTCAACGACCCATCATTTGTTATACGTGGTAGTTAGGGTATTGGGTTATCACAAATCTGAGCTCGAGTTAAAGTTTTGTCCGACGCATCATACAAACGTGTTAAAATTCGGTCCCGGTACCCGAGGCACCGTAGAATCCGGCCGGAAAAACCCAAAATTTAAATGACCCATCATTTGTTATACGTTTTAGTTGGGGTATTGGGACATCCAAATCTGAGCTCGAGTTAAAGTTTTGTCAGACGCATCAAAAAACACTTGTTAAAATTCTGACCCGGTCCCCGAGGCACCCTTGAATCCGGCCTGAAAAACCCAAAATTTAAACGACCCATCTTTCATTATACCTGTTAGTCGGGGTATTGGGACATCCAAAATCAGAGGTCGAGTTATAGTTTTGTGCGACGAATCAAAAAAACTTGTTAAAATTCAGTCCATGTCCCCGAGGCACCCTGGAATCCGGCCCGAAAAACCCAAAATTTCAACGACCCATCATTTGTTATACATGTTAGTCGTGGTATTGGGACATCCAAAAATCTGAGGCTCGAGTTAAAGTTTTGTCCGACGCCTCAAAAACACGTGTTAAAATTCATTCCCGGTCCCCGAGGCACCCTAGAATCCGACCCTAAAAACCCAAAATTTAAACGACCCATCATTTGTTATACGTGTTAGTTAGGGTATTGGGACATTCAAAATCTGTTCCTGAATCTCTTTCTCCCTTCCTTATACTTGTTAATTTGCTTCTGTGTACTTGCTTATATTTAGTGCTGAAACAGACTTTACTCCTTTTATCACTGTGTTTGTTCAGAAGACTGTCCAGAAGCTATCTTACTCAGAGCTTTTGTTGCTGAAAGCAGTCAAACTGCACGTAGGCAGAATTTCCCTCAGAAGCTGCTTCTGTAAGCTTGCCTCTGACTTTGTGGAAATTTGACTCTGAAATTGAAGTTTCTTGAAAAACTTTGAAATTTTTCATTTTTCAACTTAGACACCTATTCATTCCCTTCTAGGTGATTCTGTTCTTGTTAGGGCCAACAAGTGGTATCAGAGCGAAGGTCACTTCGTATATTTACTAAAGATCTAACAATCTAAGTGAAAGATCCTATCAGAATCAATAGAGATGGCTAGTAGACACCAGCCTGCGCATTCTTCTCACTTCATAGTTCCAGAAGGTTCTTCCACAACTAGACCTCCATTATTTAATGGCAACAACTACTCATACTAGAAGAAAAGGATGATGTACTTCATCCAAGCTCAGACCATGAGTGCTTGGTATGTCATCACTGATGGTGATTTCATTCCTACCAGAATGGAACCAGGTTTAGGAAATGTTGTTATTCCTCCGAGAGAATACACAGATGACATTCTGAAAAAACTCCAAACTAATGCTTCAGCAATAAATATGTTGCATTGTGCACTTACAGCTACTGAATATAACAAAGTTTCTTCTTGTGAAACTGCACAGGACATTTGGAACAAGCTGGAAGTCACATATGAAGGTACTGGAAAGGTGAAGCAATGAAAAGTCAACCAACTCATGAGAGAATATGAGTTATTTGAAATGCTTGATAAAGAATCTATTTCAGATATGAACTCTAGATTCACCAAGATAGTCAATGACTTAAAGAGTTTAGGAAAAGACATTGAAGAATCTGAACGAGTGAAGAAGATTGTCAGAAGCTTACCAAGGTCGTGGCAAACCAAGAAGACTGCTATTGAAGAAGTTCAGGATTTGAGCTATTACTTGTATGATGAGCTCATTTGGTCTCTAATTACTCATGAGATGTCATTAAAAAATCATGACCTGAGAGAAAGGTCAGAGGGAAAAAGACAAGTAGTCCTGAAGGCAGAATCTTCTGAAGAATCATCTGAAGATGAGGAATTGGCTATGCTGACCAAGAAGTTTAAGAGAGCCTTTAGAAAAGGCAGAGGTGCAAACTACAAAAAGCCATTCAGATGTTTTGACAAGAAAACTCCTGATTTTGGTGATAAATCCAAGAGAGATCCAAACAAGCCCATTGTGTGCTATGGATGTCAGCAACCAGGACACATCAAGCCTAATTGTCCTGAGGTGAAAAAGGATAAGAAGAAGTTCAAGAAAGCTATGCTGGCTGCTTGGTCAAACTCTGAGACCAGCAGTGATCCTGAAGAAAAGGAAGAGCAAGCTCAGATTAGGAAGAGCCATCCTCTGAAGATACTGCAGGAGAAACTTTCGCACCTCCTGAAGCCTCATATGATTCCGAGGTAAACATATCTTCTGAACAAAATATCTTTGATTCTCTTGAAGAACTATATAGCATGTTCAAGTATCTGAAAAGAAAATTGAACAAAAGCGAGGCTGACAAATTTCTTAGGTTTACTCAAGTTTATGCTGATATAAAAATATTAGAAGATAAACTAAGCAAACAATTCAGTTCTCCTTCTGATGACTTAAAAGTCAAAGGTAAGGAAAAACTGCCTCTGAGGAATGATAAACCTCAGAAGAAGAAATCTGTTACTCCCTCTCTTCTGAAAGAAATCTCTTCTCCTCCTGAAGTGGGAACCTCTAAGAGTGCTTCTGCCTCTGAAGATGTAGTACCTTCCAAGAAGAAGAAGATTGCTCCTAAGAAGCAAAGGGAAAGATCCAAGAATCCTCCTTCTTGCAAATTGTGTAAGAAAGATGGACATTGGTTAAAAGATTGCAAGTACCATATCAAGAACCTCTTGCAATCTGAAATATCAGAAGAACCTGTAGAAGTTAAATCTAACTCTGAAGGACCCAATAAGGATTGGGTACCTGTCACTAATTGATTATGATGCAGGTGGCTCTGAGTGCTCCATCAATGTCAAAGCTATGGTACATTGACAGTGGGTGCTCAAGGCATATGACAGTTGATGAAAAAGCATTCATCACATTTGATCCTAAAAGAGGTGGAAAAGTCAGCTTTGGAGATGCTCAGAAAGGAAGGATACTTGGTTCTGGATCCATAGGAACTAATCCTCCGATCGAAGATGTCTCCCTAGTCAGAGGCCTGAAGTTCAATCTCCTGAGTGTTGCACAACTGTGTGATAAAGGTAGAGATGTTGTCTTCAGCTCCTCTGGATGTAAAATCTTGGACAGTAAGTCAAGGGAAGTTATTCTAACTGCTCTTAGAGTTGAAAATGTTTTCATGCTGAACCTTGAGAATATTTGCAAAAATATATGCTTGATGTCTAAAGAGGATACCTCCTGGCTCTGGCATAGAAGACTTGCTCATGTGAGCATGGACCTTATGACCAAAGTAGCTAGATATCAATTGGTTAAGGGTCTGCCTGAAATTAGTTTTAAAAAGAATCATCTATGCACTGCTTGTCAATCTGGTAAACAACCCAGAAGCTCTTTTAAAACTAAGAAAACTATTTCAACTAAAAGACCTTCGGAATTACTTCATATGGACCTTTTTGGCCATGTTCAACCAATGAGCATGGGTGGGAAGAAGTATGCCTTTGTCATAGTAGATGACTATTCAAGATTCACTTGGGTTATCTTGCTGTCTAGCAAAGATGAGTCACTTGGATGTTTCTCAGTTCTGATAAAGAAACTTGAGAATGAAAGGAATGAAAAGGTTGTTCATATCAGAAGTGATAATGGTGGAGAATTCAAAAACTTTATGTTTGAAGAATTCTGTGAAACCAAGGGCATTGATCATAACTTTTCTGCTCCCAGAACTCCTCAACAAAATGGGGTAGTTGAAAGGAAGAATAGAACTCTGGTTGAAATCGCCAGGACTATGATCAATGAAAGAAGGCTTCCAAAGTATTTTTGGGGAGAAGCTGTTAACACAGCTTGCTGTGTTCTGAATAGAGTGCTAATCAGAAGAATTCTGAACAAGACTCCTTATGAACTCTGGAAAGGTCGAAAGCCTAAAATAGGTTATTTCAGAACCTTTGGTTGTAAGTGTTATGTTTTGAATACAAAAGAATATCTTTCAAAGTTTGATTCAAAGGCAGATGAGGCCATTTTTCTTGGTTACTCAATACATAGTAAAGCATATAGGGTTTTTAATAAGAGGACTCAAACTTTAGATGAATCTGTTCATGTACAGTTTGATGAGACTAACCCTGCAGATAGTAGAGCTCCTGAAGAAGAGGTAGTTCAAGCTTCTGAAGAATCATCTCCTGTTGTAGAAGAAGATGTTTCTCCCAGAGCTGCTGAAGTGGCTCCTCCTGTTCCTGAACAAGCTCAACAAGAGAATTCTACTCCAGAAGATGCTCCTATATATGATTTAACAAAGGATGAACAAGTTTCAGAAGATACATTGGATGTACCAAGAGAAGTTAGAGCTCATAGGAATCATTCCTTAGAGAATGTCATTGACTCTGTTCACAATCCTGTCATGACCAGAGCTCAGCTCAGAAGATACATGGGGAATGTGGCTTTTGTGTCACTTCTGGAACCTAAGGACTTCTATGAAGCTGCAGATGATGATTCCTGGTTAATGGCAATGCAAGAAGAACTTGACCAGTTTAAAAAGGTCAGCAGTTTGGATTTTGGTTCCCAGACCTAACAACATAAAGGTTGTTGGAACTAGATGGGTTCTGAAAAACAAACTTGATGAATTTGGAAATGTTGTGAGGAACAAGGCAAGACTTGTTGCTCAAGGTTACAGTCAGCAAGAAGGCATAGATTATGGTGAAACTTTTGCTCCTGTTGCAAGATTAGAAGCCATTAGAATCTTATGTGCTTTTGCATCATACAAAGGTTTCAAGCTCTTTCAAATGGATGTGAAAAGTGCATTCTTGAATGGTTACATTGATGAGGAAGTTTATGTATCTCAACCTCCTGGTTTTGAAGATCCTAAGTTTCCTGATCATGTGTACAAGCTGAACAAAGCCTTGTATGGACTGAAACAAGCTCCCAGAGCTTGGTATGAGAGACTGACTAAGTTCCTTCTGTCTAAGGGATTTGTCAGAGGCTGTGTTGATATAACTCTGTTCACTCTGAAGAAGAACAAGGATATCCTTTTAGCTCAGGTATATGTTGATGATATTATATTTGGTGCTACTAATGAATCTATGTGCAGAGAGTTCAGTGACCACATGAAGGCTGAGTTTGAAATGTCTATGATGGGAGAATTAACCTTCTTCTTAGGACTTCAGATCAAGCAAAGTAATGATGGTGTGTTTATCAATCAAGCCAAGTACACTAGAGAAGTGCTGAAGAAATTCGGCATGATGGATTCTAATGCTGTTGATATCCCAATGGATGTCAGCAAAGACATTGATGATGAAGAGAAAGCTGGTAAACCTGTAGATATATAAACCTACAGAGGTATGATTGGTTCTCTTTTGTACCTAACCGCCAGCAGGCCAGATATACATTTTGTTGTGTGTTTTTGTGTTAGATATCAGTCTAAACCAAGAGAGATTCATGATGTTGCTGTCAAAAGAATTCTCAGATATCTTAAAGGCACACCAGAAGCTGGTTTGTGGTATCCCTGTAGTTCTGATTTTACTCCTATAGGATACACAGACTCTGACTATGGTAGGGATAAATTGAAGAGGGTCAGCACTTCTAGTGGTTGTCATTTTCTGGGGGAGTGCATAGTCTCCTGGCATAGCAAGAAACAAACTTCTGTGGCTCTCTCAACTGCTAAAGCTGAGTATGTTGCTGCTGGAAGTTGTGTTTCTCAGATGCTCTGGATTAAGCAACAAATTGCTGACTATGGAGTCATCCCTGGAACAATTAGAATCTACTGTGATAATAAGAGTGCAATTGATCTTTCAAAGAATCCTATTCAGCACATCAGGATGAAGCATGTTCACATTAGGCATCACTCATGTTCCCTCTGAAGAAGGATATCATCATCACTCATGTTCCCTCTGAAGAAAATATTGCTGACATGTTTACTAAGCCTCTGGCTGGTACTCCTTTCAGCAGCTTATGAGAAGGCATTGGTATGACTTATCCACTTCAGTAACTTAGTTTTTTATTATATTTTCTTCTATCTTAAATGTTAATAACTTAAGATAATTAAGTATGATAAAATCTAATCATGATTTTGACTTTAAGCATGCGTACATTTACTGCTTATTACGGCGCTGTTCTGGTGTTTAACGGTTATCTGTTCCCTTTTAAACGGTGTGTATTTACTTTTTGAATTAGAACAGTTGCGTTTTTGGGTATAAATAAGGGTATTCCATATTTAGAAAACTTTCACTTGCATTTTCATTGCTCTTAGAATTCCCATAGCCATTTCTCTGTGTTTTCCTCTCTCTCAAACATTTAACCAAATTTCTTTAAACTCCTTAAATGGCTCAAAATCATCCCATTGAAATCACTGTCACTCACATCTTCGATACCGATAAAAAGAAGAAAGTTAGCGAATCTAGGGTTTTCACTTCTAGGTTCCTAGATGATGAAGTCAAATCCACTGAACCCATCTCTAAATGGCTAAGTGCTCAAAACTGGAACTCGTTTGTCTCCTTGGATGAGTTCATCTATCCTAAGTTAGTCACTGAGTTCTATCAGAACCTCCATTTCTTTTCTAATGAGGAGGATGTTATTCACTCGGAAGTTGGAGAAGTTGAGATTGAGGTCAGCAGGGCTTCTATCTCTCAAGCTATTGGTATTGATGACGAGGGAATCATCATTGGAGATGATGTTTCTGCTGAAGGTTTTAATGAAGCCAATTGGCCTAGGCCAGATCTAAGTGCCAAGGAAACCTATGCCACCTGGCTCACTCAGCACCAGAGGTGGGCACACTACTTGACCACTAATGTGTTCCTTCCGAAGGCTGGAGGAGTTAATGGTGTTTCCAACCGGAAACGGGTTTTCATGTGGCATCTAGTAAACGAGAAGAAGATCAATCTTCCTGCCATGCTGATTCGGCAGATGAAAAATGTGTCTGTGGTTAGTGCACTTGCTTATGGTTCCCTTCTGACTAGGTTGTTTGAAGCAGCCTCTGTGGTTGTTTTGGGAGAAGGTGTAACCAGCAGGAGTACTGTTCTGAAGATGCATACCCTTCGGAATCTTTCCTTTGGTATGATTCCAAAGAAGAAGGAGAATGCTTCCTCTGTAAGCATTGCTCATAAGGAGATTGTTGAAGCTTCTGTGCAGAAAGGAAAGAATGCTGCCAAGAAGGGCAAGGGAAAGAAAGGATCAAGTAAGTTGGTCCTGACTGTTGAGAAGGTGGTTGTCTCAGAACCTCTTCCTACTATGGTTCAAACAACAATCAGTGTTGAACCTTCTGGGAAGATCGTTGCTGAGAAGCCAAAGGATGCTTCTGAGAAAGAAGCTCAGGAAGCTGAGGATGCACGTCCTGCTGAAAGAGAGAAGGCTGCTGAAGCTGAGAAGATTGGAAGAGTTGTAGCTCTTGCTGATGTGAAAAAGAAGAAGAAGGAAGCTGAAGATAAGTTAGCAGCTGAGCGTGAAATTGCAGCAAAGGCTAAGGCTGATGATAGAATTGTTGAATGCGCTGCTGAAGAAGTTGGGAATGTAGCGTTCTCAGGAAATGTTGAGGCTACGGAAGAAGAAGAGGATTCTGAAGATATTCCTCTCTCCAGAAGACTCCCCAGGAAGAAGATGTCAGCAAATAGAAGGTCTCTGAACAAAAAGGACTTCTATATTGCTCCGAGTACTGAACTGGATGAATCAACTCCTGAAAAAGAGGACTTGGTTGATGACGAAGACATGATGGATACTATCATTCAGGACGCCATAAAGTTTGCTGAAAACATCAACACTGATGATTTTCTAGATAATGTTCTTTTGGGTCAAGGGAGAAACCCTGGTGAAAGAGATGCCTCTGAAACGCTTATGTGTTTGCTAAACCAATATCAATGTTTGATCCAAACTCTTCTGATCAGGTTATTTCATCTCCCCTTCGTACTTCTCATCCATCCTCTCCTCATACTCCTCATCCATCTCCTTCACTACCTTCTGTCACAGAAGTTAGTGATTCTCAAACTTCCATTCCTCCTACAACTTCAACCTCTGAAGTTGTACCTCCTAAAACTGCTCCTCCTTCTGGATCCTATTCAGAAGTGAATATAAATTTTGGACCCATTTTCACAGATTCCATATCTACTTCCACTACCTCCTCCCAATGTACTTCCTCTGTAATTCCATCAATTGGATTTACTGCTCCATCTTTCTCACTACCATCCACACTACCTCCCTTCACTCCTACAATTTCTTCCTCTACCACACATACAATCCCTTCCTCAACCTCACAAATTCCTCCCCTCTCAACCTCTGGACATGCACCTCCTGTGTGTGATCCCTTAACTACTTCTTCCTCTACCTCCTTCTTTGCTGGATTGTCATCCAACTATGACTTCCTACGCAATTCAATGAATCGAGATGATCAGGAGATAAGATTTGGTAGTTTTGGTTTCATGGGAAGAGCTTCTGGTGTATCCGAAGCTGGTGGTGCTCCCAGTGTTGAAGAGTTGAGAAGAATGAGTCAGAGTGGCTCTGATGAATTGCTGAATAGATTTGCTGGTTTAGGGCAACGGTCTTCTGCTGCTGACATGTTTGCTCAGGGCATTGTGCTGCAAGAAATTCAATCTTTGAAAGCCCAGAACCTGCAGCTCATGATTATGCTTCAAATGCAGAACCTACTGTCTACACTCGCAATCTTTTTACACTTCATCTGGCTACATATGATGAAATTTACAAGTTGAGAGAACTTGCTCTGACTCTTCCTACTCTCGAAAACATTGCTCTTGCTTCTTCTCTGAAAGTTGATGAAAATCTGGAGATTTTGGCAGAAGAAGTTAAGGAAGCAAATGAGCATTATGAGGCTCATGAGAAAATTCTTCCAAGTAAGATTGATGATATGCAAAGTACTGCTAATTATATTCTGAGAAAAGTGAAATCTTCTGCTCAAGGATCATCATCTTCAGGGGCTGCTAAGATTGTATATGACATCACTCCTGATCTCAACAATCGTCTACAGAGCATTGAGTCTGCTGTGACTGCTGAGAGCGCCCAGATTGCTGAGCTTACTGAACTTCTGAAAGTTATGCACACTCAAGCACATGAACAAGAGAAGGTTCTTCACAATTGTTATAGGTTTGTTCGTGGACAGACTTATATACAGAATGAGCATCTCACTGCTGCTGTGTATGATAACAATCGCTTGATCAAGCTCCTTCTGGAAGATGTTCAAAGACAGAGACCTATGTCTGGACAGACCTTTGATCATATGAAAACCATTGATGCTGATTTCAGAAGAAGAATGGATATGATCAACACTGTAAGGCCTACTCCTCAGCAATATCAGACTGCTTTGAATGTTCAGCAGAAATTGGACTCTCAAGGTGCTCTGGGTGTTCCTGTTGGTTCTGGCCAGCAGGGTGGTCTCAAGTCTGGATTGAAGAGACATAATGTTGATGAAAGTTCCAGTGGTGTTCCTCCTCCTCAGAAGAGATCTAGAAACTTGTAATCACTTTAGGACTTAAGCTTCTTAGCTAGGTTCTGGGTTGGGTAGTCTTGTCCTAGGACTTTCCTTCTGATTATTTCGTTTGTTGTTTCTTCTGACTATTATATACACTGAACTTTTCTTATACATATTAATTGTCTCTGATTAATTTCTTACTGTTTATGTTTCTTTTAACTTAGTAACTTTGTCTTCACTAAAAATCTAACAACTTGATCTCAAGCATATCTTAAGTTTATACAGATTGATGAAGTTCACCATGTGCACTAAAATGGGGGAGTTAAGTTACTCAGAAGCTAAAACAAACATTTCTATCAGGAAGTTACACTCTAAACCTTGTATTTACTCAAGAATTGTTACCTTCTGACCACGGTTTGTCCATAACCAAAATGGGGGAGAATGATGAACCCTAAGTGTTTTGATTATGTCCAAACGTTTCAGAAGATGAAAATTAAAATTCTCTTACATACGGTTTAATTCTGACTAATAATTTTTCATTGAGTTTGTATGTAAGTTACTCAGCAGGTGCTGAATGAAATAATTCTGGATTATCTGCAAGACTCAGAAGTTTCGAAAGCTGAAGATAGTGTTTCATTGATCAGAAGCTGGATACTCCGCTGCGATGCTATGAAGTTTGTTAAAGCTCTTCTCAGAGGTTCTTTGCAATCAGAAGTTATACCAATTTGATCAGAAGCCTAGACAAATGAAGTCACGGGTTCCGTTAGCATTTAATGCTCTGACAATTGCATTTAATGCAAGGCGCCAAAAGTTCAAAAAGCTGTTTTGAAGGAGCGCGCCTGTCTACTCAAAGCGAAACCAGAATTTCCTTGTCTACCCTTTGTTGATCCAATTGAAGATTGTTTCCAGTCAACCTTATCTTCAACTTCAAATCACTTACCGGATTTAGTTAAAGAACAAGTGTGAGCGAAAGTGGTCGCTCATAGCGGCTTTAGCCTTCTTTGACTAGAGTCGCCACCCGGCCGACCGGGAAAATGTACGAACCGGTGTTTGTACCGATTGTTTTGAAAACCAGAGATTCTATATACGTTCGTGGATACAACTTATTAATTCCGACATTCCAGAACCCAGAGGATCTTTTAATGCAACCTAAAAGCTTATTATCTTCATATTTATGGTTTTCACACAAGAATAAGTAAATGCGCAAGTATTTGTGCGGTAAACCGCTGGGTGACACGGTACTAAACCCTCAGAAGCTTACCCTCATCGCGTGCCAGTGATTGCTCGCGGACTGATGCTCATTGAAGAACGGAGACCTTTTCTGGGAGGAACCTCGGGGAACTGGAATTGCGTGTGCGTTCTCCGGTGTGGTAGCTGGAAACAGGACTTAGTCGACCCTAGCGAGACTGCGAGTGATGCCTGGATTGAAAACTTTTGATAATAGGGGTAGTGTTTTTGGTGGTCAGGAAGACCTTTTCTGAGAATATTTGAAGAAAGTACTCTCAAGCTCGGACTCTAGCAATTCTTTTTTATATAAAAGGCAACCTTACGCAACTCGAGGAGGCAACTTTATCAGAGGCAACTTTTATCGGGTCAAGAATCGCTTTAGTCATGTCGGGTTCTCTCTCAGTTCCCTCCTCAGTTTCTTCTAGTCCTTTCTTTGGGGCTACCCACTTCGTTTCTCCAGACGCGCCCACGTCTTTGTTTGCAGAATATCCTAACCCCTCTCTTCCTCTTTTGGCTTCGCAGGGGATGTTGAAGGTTGGCGGCCCCTGTTGGTTTACCCCTAGGCCCATCCCTGGCATAAAGCGCATCTTTTTTAGCGAGTTTGCGACTGATGCAGGCATTTCTTCTTCGTATATCATGGCTGCTTGGAATCCCCCTCGGGGAGGGAAGTCCGAGGTGATTATGGCCACCATAAGGTCGTCATGAGCAGGGATGGTGACGACTTTATCTCCCATTGGGAACTTAATCTTCTGGTGTAGGGTGGATGGGACTCCTCCCAAGGGGTGGAACCATTGTCGTCCGAGTAGCAAGGCGAAAGTGACAGGTATATCCATCACTACAAACTCTACCGTGGACCTGATGGGCCCAGTTACGACTTCTGCTTCGAAGACGCCCAACACTTCTCTCTTGGAATCATCATAGGCTCAGATAACCATCTCTGTGGGTCTGATATCTTCCATTGTCAGCCCAAGCCGTCCCAACATTTTCTTGGGGCATATGTTGAGGGCCGACCCATCGTCTACCATAACGCACGACAGAGGCCTTCCTTTGATCTCTACTTGTATGAACAAGGCTTTTTTGTGGGTTGCTCCTTCAGCGGGAAGATCTTCTTTCGTGAAAGATACTTCGGCCACAGGCTCCCGCATTCCTTGCACTATGCAGCATAGCTCTCTTGGGGTTATTGTTGCTATTGTTGGCACGGCTGAGAGATTTTCAATTAACGCGTCTCGGTGTTCCCTGGATGATACCAGGAGTTCCCATACGGACATTTGCATTGGGGTCTTTGCCAGTTGCTTTGCCACCATCCCTTTTTCGTTAGAATCTTGGCCATTTCCATCTCTCCCGTTCGTGGTCGGCCCCGACTCCTGCGTCCTAGGCGCGGGTTGAAATACCCGTCCTGATCTGGTGACATGGTTTATTGTGGTCCTGGCTTGTTCTTCTGTTGACTCATAATCCGACGAGTCTGACCACCAATTATTGGCTTCGTCCGGAGACCTCCTGATTCTTCCTCCGAGGCAGGCCATAATCTGAGCCGGGGTACACCCTGAGTGCATCATGTTGACTGAAAGACACGGGGAGAAATGACCCACCGGGGTGTGCACTCTCGGGGTTCTATCGACGTTTTTCAGGACTTCTCTCTCAGTGAACCCTGAGTTGATCATCATGGTCCGAGGGGGAGGAACGTTGCGGTAGTCTGGTAAGGGGTTTTTCTTGGTGCTTCGGGCCTTAGGAGCTTCTATCTCTCCTTCTTCGATCATTCTCATGATTTCTTTGTGCAGAGCTTCACACTTGGCGGTAGGGTGTGTGAAGACCTGATGATAGTCACAGAACTTTTCCAGATTGTCGCTTGGTTTGATAATTATGGGCGCCCTAACAGGAACAATTTTCCCCTCGTGAGCTAGGCAGTCAAACGCCTTTTTGAGATTAATGTTTAAGTGGATTGCGTTGACTCCAGAGGGGGCTCCTCGGTATTCAATGGATTGGGTCCCCCGCGTCCCGGAAGTTTGTTCTGGTTCACTGCCCCGCGTGTTGTTCCCCCTTCCATATGTAGCTCTAGGAACTTGGTTAATGACCTGCCTTTCGATTTTTCGGACCGTCTGGAACAGGTCCTCAAATGTCTTGAAAGTTTGATACTAAATTACTTCCCTAACTCTGGGCAATGCTCCTGGCCTGGCATTCTATCAAATCACTTTCTGGAGGCTTAACAGCCAGCTTTCCAGCCACCGGCAACCACCTGTTGTCATAGTAGGCGTCGAATCTTTCCCCCACATTCTACTTGAGGGCTGCCAGATCCGCCCACGTGTACTTTTGCAGGGTGTTGATTTCATATTGCTTGGTGAATGCAGCCATTGTATTGAACTTCAATCCATTGTACCATTCCAAGGCATTACCCTCGAGCGAGAAGGCGAACAAACCGGTTGCTTGTTTCATGTCCAAGGGGGACAGGTTCATAAGGTTAGGGAAGTGTTTGATGTGTCCAGCGGGATCTCCTTTTCCACTGAACCGGATAAATGCTGGGATCACAAACCCTGGGGGAAGCCCTTGCCCGTTGGGCCTCAGATAAGACGCCAACGTTTTGCTGGTCGGGGTAGCGGCGCTCCCCGCCTTACTTTCCAGGTGTCCGATGATGTAGTCCAACTTCCCTTCTAAGTCATTCGGGTCTTTTGGCTTCTCCGTCCCATGAGATCCTCCCGATTAAGACTCAGGCTTTTCTCCGTTTTCCAAGTGTTTGGCCAGGACCTTCTGACATCCTTTCTCGATGGCCAAGTCCATCATCATTTGGTATTCGGGGGATTGGAGCATGGCCGCCAATGCTTTGGCGATCTCAGTAGCGGCGTCGGGGATATCATTTGGCTCTGCCATGTCTTCTTCTGAATCGGACGCGCTTTCAACTAACACTTCTTCGGGCTCCGTGATTGGGTCTGCCCTAACCAACCTTCGGTTTGCCCTCGTCCACGGTCGCTCTATACGGGGAAAGATGGTATGAGTCTCCCGTTATCCTTAGCCCGTGTATGCATGCATGCGTGGTCCTATTGATCCTTTTTCTGCTCTGGTTTGTTAGACTCCGTTCAAGGGTATTACCTCATGAATGCATGATGGTGGAGGTAATATCCTTGGGCGGGGTCTTTGACTTGCGTAGATACGAAAGGTCGCATCATGGCTTGTTTCATGAGTTTTTATTTCAGCCACGGGTCGTTCTTTCGCTTCTCTTTCAGCCAATTCTCATTGGTCCGGACGTCCCTCTGATTCAAATTGCTCCCTGTTTCGATCTCAGCAATCCTTTCCTTATTCGGGGTGGACATTTGTGACAATGCTATTTGCGGGATTGCGACAGAGTGCCTTTTTGAATCGAAGGGACGTCCGGATGGCAGAATTCGGACCTTCTATATGCTTTTCATGTATGATCACTCCACCAAACAAGTTCATCCACACACAAAGTCGTCACTCCCTCTCCTTCTTCGCGAGGTGCGTCTCTGTCCTAGGTGGGTTTTTCCGACATCTTTCCTTTCTACGTCGGAACGCTCTCAACAGACGTAATTTTAAAAGATGTTTGGGGTAGTTCCTAGTGGAGATATCTAGGCTGACTATATGAGGCTTCGGTCTCGTTTGATAGTACAAAAGGGTTCCCACGGCAAGATATACCTAGCGCCTCCCCATTTAAGGGTTTTGAGCAGCGCATCGACGGTACAAGGTGGTGGGTGGCGTTACAGATCGACCCATGCGTCCCTTAAAGGAAACGACAGTGAGCACGACCCATAACACACGTTGACCATTCGGGATTTTTCTTTTATGCAGTATGAGAAAGCAATAACTCTATTGTACAGAACTAGACTATCATAACGTTTCAGTTGTATCCCATTTTCACTTTTATAAAATTTTTCAAGAAAATAATTTTACAAACGGTGAAAACCAAACTTACACGCTTCTATTAACAAATTAACTTCAAGAGAATCATACGTTGAAGTTAACTTATAACAGTAGAATATATTTTTAGTCCCCAGCAGAGTCGCCACTGTGAGCAAAAGTGGTCGCTCATAGCGGCTTTAGCCTTCTTTGACTAGAGTCGCCACCCGGCCGACCGGGAAAATGTACGAACCGGTGTTTGTACCGATTGTTTTGAAAGCCAGAGATTCTATATACGTTCGTGGATACAACTTATTAATTCCGACATTCCATAACCCAGAGGATCTTTTAATGCAACCTAACAGCTTATTATCTTCATATTTATGGTTTTCACACAAGAATAAGTAAATGCGCAAGTATTTGTGCGGTAAACCGCTGGGTGACACGGTACTAAACCCTCAGTAGCATACCCTCGTCGCGTGCCAGTGATTGCTCGCGGACTGATGCTCGTTGAAGAACGGAGACCTTTTCTGGGAGGAACCTCGGGGAACCGGAATTGCGTGTGCGTTCTCCGGTGTGGTAGCTGGAAACAGGACTTAGTCGACCCTAGCGAGACTGCGAGTGATGCCTGGATTGAAAACTTTTGATAATAGGGGTAGTGTTTTTTGTGGTCAGGAAGACCTTTTCTGAGAATATTTGAAGAAAGTATTCTCAAGCTCGGACTCTAGCAATTCTTTTTTATAACAGAGGCAACCTTAGGCAACTCGAGGAGGCAACTTTATCAGAGGCAACTTTTATCGGGTCAAGAATCGCTTTAGAACGAGCTAGAGAGAGAGGCGAATGAGTGTTTGTTGATTTTTGTTGATGTTTTGAATGAGAAATCCGGAGGGTTTATATAGGTTTCCTTGTGACCGTACGGTCACAAGGTTGTGACCGTAGGATCACTGTTTAGTGACCGTACGGTCACTGGCTTCGCCCGGCTCAGATCTAAATTCGAATCTGAGCCGGACGTTACCCGACACTCGGCCAATGTCGCTTGGAAGGTTGTACACGTGTCACTTTCTCATTGGACCGTCCAGCCACGTGGCAGATAAGGAATAGGTCGCTATCTGCCACGTGGCAGTGACCATACGGTCAGATGTATGTGACCGTACGGTCTCAACCAATAGTGTTGTGACCGTACGGTCTTTGATGAATAGTGCCTGTGACCGTATATTCTCTTGTGATCAAGGATTTTCTCATAAGCATGAAAGTGCCACACTCATGGTCCCGAGGAGCGGGCGGAAGAGGTTATGGTCCCGAAAAGGTGATCCATTCTACGACGAGCATCGGTATTTGAGCAGCTGGCGCAACGAGGAGCTCATAGTTTGCTTTCATCATCGGGTTCGAAAACCATTCCTTACAACAAGGTTAACGAAATCAAAGTGTTTGAAGACCGTTTGAAGATTTGATAAATTAATGGGTACAACAACTGATGTCATCTCCTTTGAAGATTCAAATTCACCAACGGTCATCTTCATCCACTATAAATAGTAGCCAAGCTCCACTACATCATGTACGCGTGATTATTGAGCAAAATCTCAACGCACTGTTTGAACAAGAAAAACAGAGCACCATTTTCCATTCTCAATCTTTCTTAGCATAACTTTAGTTAAAGTGAGAGAGTGAAGAAAAACAAGTTCATAATAGGAATCTTGTAAACTGATATCGTTTATGATATTCAGTTAGATTTAAAGAGAGAAATCTAGTTGAGATCAGAGTTGGGTGCGAAATCCAGAAAACAGAGTGTTGTTGTTCTGGTGGAAATCCTTTAACTCTTTTTAGGCTAGTCAGAACTAAGTGAGAAATTAGCTTAAGTTCTATTGATGTAAATGAGCTTCTGAACTTGCCATAAAAGTTCTGAATAGTAGATTTAAAATATCTGTTGGCTGCGACCACAGGGGACAAGACGTAGTCACAGGACTTCTGTGGCGAACTTGGATAAATTGAACTGTTCATCAGGACCTCCTGAATCTCTTTCTCCCTTCCTTATACTTGTTAATGTGCTTCTGTGTACTTGCTTATATTTAGTGCTGAAACAGACTTTACTCCTTTTATCACTGTCTTTGTTCAGAAGACTGTCCAGAAGCTATCTTACTCAGAGCTTCTGTTGCTGAAAGCAGTCAAACTGCACGTAGGCAGAATTTCCCTCAGAACCTGCTTCTGTAAGCTTGCCTCTAACTCTGTGGAAATTTGACTCTGAAATTTAAGTTTCTTGAAAAACTTCGAAATTTTTCAGTTTTCAACTTAGACACATATTCACCCCCCTCTAGGTGATTCTGTTCTTGTTAGGGCCAACAAGTTGTTGAAGCCCCAGTCATTGTCACCCACATTCTCACCGCTACATAAAAGAAACAACTTAGTGAATCTAGGGTTTTCTCGTCTAGGTTCCTTGAGGATGATGTTAAATCCACTGACCCCATCTCAAAATGGCTAAGTGCTCAGAATTGGAACTCTTTTGTCTATTTGGATGAGTTCATCTATCCTAAGATTGTCACTGAGTTTTATCAGAATCTCTTTTATCAGTCTAATGAGGAGGATGTTCTTCACTCTTCTGTTGGAGATGTTGAGTTTGAGGTCAGCAGGACTTCTATTGCACAGGCGATTAGAATTAGTGATGAAGGAATCATCATTGGAGATGATGGTTCTGCTGAAGGGTACTAAGAGAAGAATTGGGCTAAACCTGATTTGAGTGCTAAGGAAACCTACGCTACTTGGCTCACTCGGCATCAGAGGTGGGCACATTATTTGACTACCAATGTGTTTCTTCCGAAGGCTGGTGGTGTTAATGGTGTTTCCAACAGGGAAAGGGTTTTTATGTACCATCTTATGAATCAGAAGAAGATCAACCTACCTGCCATGATTATAAGGCAGATGAAGAATGTCAAGGTGGTCAGCACTCTTGCTTATAGTTCCCTCCTGACGAGGTTGTTTGAGGCTTCCTCTGTCATTATTCCAGGAGATGGTGTTACCAGCAGGAGTACTCTCCTCAAGATGCATACTCTGAGGAATCTTTCTTTTGGTGTGGTACCAAAGAAGACTGACAATGCTCCCTCAGCAAGCATTGCTCAGAAGGAAATAATGAAGGACACTGAGCAGAAGGGTAAGAAAGCTGCCAAGAAGGGAAAAAGTAAGAAAGGATCAAGTAAGTTGGTTCTGACAATAGAGAAGGTGGCTATCTCAGAACCTCTTCTAGTTCTGGTTCAAACAACTATCAATGTTGAACTTTTTGGTAAGATTGTTGCGGAGAAGCCAAGTGATGCTGCTGAGAAGGCAGCTCAGAAAGCTGAGGATAACAGACTTGCTGAACGAGCAAAGGCTGCGGAGGCTGAGAAAGTTGCAAGAGTTGTTGCTCTTGCTGATAGGACAAGGAAAAGAAGAGAAGCTGCTGAGTTAGCAGATAAACTAGCAGTAGAGTGTGAAATTTTGGCAAAAGCTAAGGCTGATGCTATACTTGCTGAATGTGCTGCTCAAGTTGAGAGCGAGAAGGCCTCTGGAAATGTTGAGGCTACTGGAAAAGCAAAGAATGATGAAGAGATTCCTCTCTCCAGAAGTAACAGGAAGAAGGTTGCTACAAATAGAAGATCTCAGAACAAGAAGGACTTCTACATTGCACCTAGTACTGAATTAGAAGATACAATTCCTGAGGAAGAGGACTTTGTTGATGATGAAGACATGATGGACATGTCTGCTGAAGGGAATCTTGATGCTCCTGTTATTGAGGAACTTTCAGAGGACAGTGAACCATAAGCTGAAAATCCTGAAGTGGTTATTCAGACTGCATAGAGGTTTGCTGAGAATGTTGATAACGAGGATTTTATGGACAACATTCTTCTGGGTCAAGGTAGAAGCCCTGGTGATAGGGATGCTTATGAAACTCTTAACAGAATGGCTCATGTTTTTGCTGAGCCCATTTCTACATATGATCCCAATGTCTCTGAACAGGTTATTTCGTCTCCCACTCATATTCATCATCCATCTCCCTCTCATACTTCTCATCCATCTTCCACACTTCCTTCTGTCCCAGAAGTAAGTGACTCTCAGACTTCCATTCCCCATACAACTTCAACCTCTGAAGTTGTACCTCCTAAAATTCCTCCTCCTTCTGGATCCTATTCTGAAGTGAATTTTGCCTCTGTCCCTATTTTAACTGATTCCACAACAACCTCCACTACCTCCTCACTACATACTTCCTCTGTAATTCCTTCCATAGGACTTACAGCTCCATCCTTTTCACTTCCATCCACACTACCATCCACTATTCCTATCTTTTTTTCCTCTACCACACAAACTGCTCCTTCTTCCTCTTCATAAATTCCTCCTCCTTCAACCTCTGGACATACACCTCCTATGTGTGATCCCTTAACTACTTCATCTACTACATCTTTTTTTGCTGGTTTGTCATCAAACTACGATTTTCTACACAATGTGATGAATCGGGATGAGTTGGAGAAACATTTTGGTAGTTTTGGTTTCATTGGCAGAGCTTCTGTTGTCTCTGAAGCTGGTGGTGCTCCTTCTGTTGAGGAGTTGAGAAGAATAAGTCAGAGTGGCTCTGATGAACTGTTGAATAGATTTGCTGCATTAGGGCAAAGGACTTCTGAATCTGACATGTATGCTTAGGGCATTGTGTTGCACGAACTTCAATCTTTGAAAGCTCAGAACCTGCAGCTCATGTCTATGATTCAATTGCAGAATCCTTCTGTCTATACGCGTAATCTTTCCACACTTCATCTCGCTACTTATGATGAGATATACAAGTTGAGACAGCTGGCATTGACCCTTCCCACTCTAGAAAATATAGCTCTTGCCTTTGCTAGCAATGTGAATGAGAATCTGGAAATGCTGCAACAAGAGGTTAAAGAAGCTAACGAGCATTATGAGGCTCATGAGAAGGTTCTCCCAAATAAGCTTGATGATCTGCAAAGTACTGCTAATCATATTCTGAGAGAAGTGAAATCTTCTGCTCAAGGATCATCATCCTCTGAGGCTTCCAGAATTATGTATGACATCTCTCCTGATCTCAATAATCGTCTTCAGAGCATTGAGTCTGCTCAGAGCACCCAGATTGCAGAGCTTACAGAACTCCCGAAGGTTATGCACACTCAAGCAAAAGAACAAGAGAAGGCTCTTCATAATTGCTATAGGTTTGTGCGAGGACAGACTTATATTCAAAATGAGCAGCTTACTGCTGCTGTGTATGCGAATAATTGTTCTATTAAGCTACTTCTGGAGGATGTTCAAAGACAACGACCTTTTTCAGGACAGACTTTTGATCATATGAAAACCACTGATGCTGATTTTCGTCGAAGGATGTATTTGATCAACTCTGTAAGGCCTACCCCTTAGCAATATCAGACTGCTCTTAATGTTCAGAAGAAACTGGACTCTCAAGGAGCTCTGGGTATTCCTGTTGTTTTTGGCCAAACAGGGGAGAAGCCTGCTCAGCAGAGTGGTCCTGGCTATGGGATGAAGAGACAGAATGTTGGTGATGGTTCTAGTGATGTTCATCCTCCTCAGAAGAAATCTAGAAACTGATAATCTTATAGGACTTAAGTTTCTTAGCTAGGTTCTGGGTTGGGTAGCTCTTGTCTTAGGACTTTTTGTTACTCTTCTGTTTATCGTTTCTTCTTCTTCTGATTATATATATATACTGAACCTTTACAATCTTCTTATGTCTCTGAATGCTATTGTAATTGTTTATGTATTGTTTATGCTTTTTAACTTAGTGACTTACACTTCGCTAAAATCTAATAACTTGATCTTAAGCCTATTTTAAGTTAATACAGATTGTTGAAGTTACTCAAAAGTTGTAAGAACCATAACAATCAGGAAGCTACTTTCTAAACCTTGCGTTTATTTAAGTATTTTTACCTTCTGGACCACGGTTTGTCCATAACCAAAATGGGGAAGAATGATGAACCCTAAGTGTTTTGATTATGTCCAAACGTTTTAAAATTTACTTACATACGTTTCAAAGATGACTAACAATTTTTGTTAAGTATGTGTGTAAGTTTCTCAGCAGGTGCTGAATGAAGATTTTCTTGATTGCCTTAAAGACTCAGAAGAAACAGGAAAGCTGAAGACAGTAGATTCAAGAATTCAGAAGCTGGATGCTCCGCTCTGAAGTTTTAGTGAAGACTGTTAAAGACTCGCCTCAGAGGTCCAAGAAGCAATCAGAAGATAAATTCTTACCAATTCGATCAGAAGCTTAGACTCAAGGAATTAGCTTTCAGAAGCTACGTCACGGATTCTGTTTAGCATTTATTGCTCTGACAAATGCATTTAATGCAAGACGCCAAAAGTTTAAAAAGCTGTTTTGAAGGAGCACGCCTGTCTACCCAAAACAAAACCAGAATTTCCTTGTCTCTCCTTTGTTGATCCAATTGAAGAATGTTTTCAGTCAACCTTTTCTTCAACTTCAATCACTTACCGGATTGAGTTAAAGAACAAGGTTAATGGAATCAAAGTGTTTGAAGACCGTTTGAAGACATGACAGATTAATGGCTACAACAACTGATGTCATCTCTATTGAAGATTCAAATTCACCAACGGTCATCCTCATGCACTATAAATAGTAACCAAGCTCCATTGCATCTATACGTGTGATAATCGAGCAAAATCTCAACGCACTGTTCTAATCAAGAAAATAGAGCACCATTTTCCATTCTCAATCTTTCTTAGCATAGCTTTAGTTAAAGTGAGAGAGTGAAGAAAAACAAGTTCATAATAGGAATCTTGTAAACTGATATCGTTTGTGATATTCAGTTAGATTTAGAGAGAAATCTAGTTGAGATTAGAGTTGGGTGAGAAATCCAAAAAACAGAGTTGTTGTTGTTCTGGTGGAAATCCTTTAACTCTTTTTTGATGAACCCAAAGTGTTTTGATTATGTCCAAACGTTTCAGAAGATGAAAACTTAACATTCTCTTACATATAGTTTTTTTTTGTTGACTAATATTTTTTTTCTACTTAGTCTATGTGTAAGTTACTCAGCAGGTGCTGAATGAAGAATTTCTTGATTGCCTGAAGTACTCAGAAGTCTGGATTGCTGAAGACAGAGTTTCATTATTTCAGAAGCTGGATGCTCCGCTCTGAAGCTATTGAAGTCTGTTGAAGCTCTCCTCAGAGGTCCATTGCAATCAGAAGTTCATCTACCAATTTGATCAGAAGCTTAGTCACGGGTTCTGGACAACATTTATTGCTCTGACAAGTGCATTTAATGCAAGGCGCCAAAAGTTCAAAAAGCTGTTTTGATGGTGCGCGCTTGTCTACTCAAAGTGAAACCAGAATTTCCTTGTCTACCCCTTGTTGATCTTATTGAGGAATGTTTCCGGTCAACCTTATGTTCAATTTCAAATCACTTACCGGATTTGGTTAAAGAACAAGGATAACGAAATCAAAGTGTTTGAAGACCGTTTGAAGACTTGACAAATTAACGGCTACAACAACTGATGTCATCTCTGTTGAAGATTCAAATTTCCCAACGGTCATCCTCATTCACTATAAATAGTAGCCAAGCTCCAATGCATCATGTATGCGTGATAATCGAGCAAAATCTCAACGCACTGTTTCAACAAGAAAATCAGAGCACCTTTTTCCATTCTCAATCTTTCTTAGCATAGCTTAAGTTTAAGTGAGAGAGTGAAGAAAAACAAGTTCATAATAGGAATCTTGTAAACTGATATCGTTTGTGATATTCAGTTAGATTTTGAGGGAAATCTAGTTGAGATTATAGTTGGGTGAGAATTCCAGAAAACAGAGTATTGTTGTTCTGGTGGAAATCCTTTAACTCTTTTTAGGCTAGTCAGAACTAAGTGAGAAATTAGCTTAAGTTTTGTTGATGTAAAGGAGCTTCTGGACTTGCCATAAAAGTTCTGAATAGTGGATTTATAAAATCTCTGAAGGCTGCGACCTCAGGGGACAAGACGTAGTCACAGGACTTCTGTGGCGAACTTGGATAAATCGAATTGTTCAATCAGGATCTCCTGAACTTCTTTCTCCCTCTTATACTTGTTATTTTTGCTTCTGTGTACTTGCGTTAGCGTATTGGGACATCCAAAATCTGAGCTCGAGTTAAAGTTTTGTCCGACGCATCATAAAAACGTGTTAAAATAGAGTCCCGGTACCCGACGCACCCTAGAATCCGGCCCAAAAAACCCAAAATTTGAACGACCCATCATTTGTTATACGTTTTAGTTGGGGTATTGGGACATCCAAAAATCTGAGCTCGAGTTAAAATTTTGTCCGACACATCATAAAGTTGTGTTAAAACTCAGTCCCGGTACCCGAGCCACCCTAGAATCTGGCCCGAAAAACCCAAAATTTAAACGACCCATCATTTTTTATACGTGTTAGTCGTGGTATTGGGACATCCAAAAACCTGAGCTTGAGTTAAAGTTTTGTCCGACGCATCAAAAAACACTTGTTAAAATTTTGGTCGGGTCCACGAGGCACCCTAGAATTCGGCCCGAAAACCCCCAAATTTAAACGACCCATCTTTCGTTATACATGTTAGTCGGGGGTATTAGGAGATCCAAAATCAGAGCTCGAGTTAAAGTTTTGTCTGAAGCATCATAAAAATGTGTTAAAATTCAGTCTCGGTCCCCGAGGCACCCTAGAATCCGGCCCGAAAAACCCAAAATTTAAACGACCCATCATTTGTTATACGTGTTAGTCGTGGTATTGGGACATCCAAAATCTGAGCTCGAGTTAAAGTTTTGTCCGACGCATCATAAAAACGTGTTAAAATTCAGTCCCGGTCCCCGAGGCACCCTAGAATCCGACCCGAAAAACCCAAAATTTAAACGACCCATCATTTGTTATACGTGTTAGTCGTGGTATTGGGACATCCAAAATCTGAGCTCGAGTTAAAGTTTTGTTCGACGCATCATAAAAACGTGTTAAAATTCAGTCCCGGTCCCCGAGGCACCCTAGAATCCGACCCGAAAAACCCAAAATTTAAACGACCCATCATTTGTTATACGTTTTAGTTGGGGTATTGGGACATCCAAAATCTGAGCTTGAGTTAACGGAATCAAAGTGTTTGAAGACCGTTTGAAGACATGACAGATTAACGGCTACAACAACCGATGTCATCTCTATTGAAGATTCAAATTCACCAACGGTCATTCTCATGCACTATAAATAGTAGCCAAGCTCCATTGCATCCATACGCGTTATAATCGAGCAAAATCTCAACGCACTGTTCTAATCAAGAAAACGGAGCACCATTTTCCAATCTCAATCTTCCTTAGCATAGCTTTAGTTAAAGTGAGAGAGTGAAGAAAAACAAGTTCATAATAGGAATCTTGTAAACTGATATCGTTTGTCATATTCAGTTAGATTTAGAGAGAAATCTAGTTGAGATTAGAGTTGGGTGAGAAATCCAGAAAATAGAGTTGTTGTTGTTCTGGTGGAAATCCTTTAACTCTTTTTAGGCTAGTCAGAACTAAGTGAGAAATTAGCTTATGTTCTATTGATGTAAAGGAGCTTCTGAACTTGCCATAAAAGTTCTGAATAGTAGATTTAAAATCTATGGCGGCTGCGACCACAGGGGACAAGACGTAGTCACGGGACTTCTGTGGCGAACTTGGATAAATCGAATTATTTATCAGGATCTCCTGAACTTCTTTCTCCCTCTTATACTTGTTCATTTTGTTTCTGTGTACTTGCTTATGTTTAGTGCTGAAACAGATTTACTCCTTATATCATTGTCTTTGTTCAGAAGACTGTCCAGAAGTTCTTTAACTCAGAACTTCTGTTGCTGAAAACAGTCAAACTGTGTTTAGGCAGAATTTCCCTCAGAAGCTGCTTCCTTAAGCTAGCATCTGACTCTGGGGAAATTTGACTTTGAAAAACTAAGTTTCTCAAGAAGCTTAGAAATTCTCAATTTACAACTTAGACACCTATTCACCCCCCTCTAGGTGATTTTGTTCTTGTTAGGGCCAACAAGTGGTATCAGAGCCAGGTTACTTCGTATATTTTCTAAAGATCTAACAATCTAAGTGTAAGATCCTATCAGAATCAATGGAGATGGCTAGTAGACACCAGCCTGAGAACTCCTCTCACTTTATTGTCCCCGAGGGCTCTTCCACAACTAGACCTCCACTGTTTAATGGTGATAACTACTCCTACTGGAAAAAGAGGATGATGTATTTCATCCAAACTCAGAATATGAGTGCCTGGATTGTTATCACGAATGGTGACTTCATGCCAACTAGGATGGAAGCTGGTTTAGGGAATGTTATAATTCCTCAGAGGGAATACACTAATGATATGCTTAAAAAACTCCAAACTAATGCTTCAACAATAAATATGTTGCATTGTGCACTTACTGCTACTGAGTATAACAAAGTTTCTTCTTGTGAAACAGCACAGGATATCTGGAACAAGTTGGAAGTCACTTATGAAAGAACTGGAAAAGTGAAGCAGTCTAAAGTCAATCAACTCATGAGAGACTATGAGTTATTTGAAATGCTTGACAAAGAATCTATTTCACATATGAACTCTAGATTCACCAAGATTGTCAATAACTTGAAGAGTTTGGGAAAGGATATTGAAGCTTACCGAGGTCTTGGCAAGCCAAGAAGACTGCCATTGAAGAAGTTCAGGATTTGGGCTTTTATCAGTATGATGAACTCATTGGTTCACTAATTACTCATGAGATGTCAATGAAGAACCATGATCTAAGAGAAAGGTCAGAAGGAAAAAGAGGAGTAGTCCTGAAGGCAGAATCTTCTAAAGAATCCTCTGAAGATAAGGAACTGGCAATGCTGACCAGGAAGTTCAAGAAAGCCTTTAGAAAAGGCAGAGGTGGAAACTATAAGAAGCCTTTCAGGAGCTTTGATAAGAAAACTCCTGATTCTGGTGAAAAATTCAAGAGAGACCCAAACAAGCCTATTGTGTGCTATGGATGTCAGCAACCAGGGCATATTAAGCCTAACTGCCCAGAGCTGAAGAAAGATAAGAGAAAGTTCAAGAAAGCTATGCTGGCTGCGCGGACAAACTCTGAGACCAGCAGTGATCCTGAAGAAAAGGAAGAGCAAGCTCAGATTTGTTTCATGGCTATTAAAGAGCCAACTTGTGAAGATGTCACAAGAGAGACTTCCGCACCTCCTGAAGTAACATATGACTATGAGGTAAACAATTCTCACGAACTAGATATCTTTGATTCTCTTGAAGAACTCTATAGTATGTTCAAATACCTTAAGAGGAAATTGTACAAGAGTGAGGCTGACAAGTTTCTTAGGTTTACTCAAATCTATTCTGACATGAAAGTGTTAGAAAAAAAGTTGTGTAAACAGTTCAACACTCCTGCTGGTGGCTCCAAAGCCAAAGGCAAGGAAAAGTTGCCTCTGGGAAGTGATAAACCCGAGAAGAAGAAGAAACCTGTCACTACCTCTCTTCTGAAAGAGATAGCTTCTCCTCCTGATGTTGGTACCTATGAGAGTGCTGCTATAGGCTCTAAAGATAGTACACCTTCTCAGAAGAAGAAGAAATCTCCCAAGAAGCAAAGGGAAAGATCCAAGAACCCTCCCTTTTGTAAACTTTGCAAGAGTGGTGGTCATTGGTTAAAAGATTGCAAGTATCATATTAAAAATCTCTTGCAATCTGAATTATCAGAAAAACCTGCTGAAGTTAAATCTAACAATGAAGGACCAAATAAGGATTGGGTACCTGTCACTAATTGATTGTGTTGCAGGTGGCTCTAAGTGCTCCATCAATGTCAAAGTTGTGGTACATTGACAGTGGGTGCTCAAGGCACATGACAGGTGATGAAAAAGTATTCATCACATTTGATCCTAAGAGAGGTGGTAAAGTCAGCTTTGGAGATGCTTAGAAAGGCAGGATTCTAGGTTCTGGATCCATTTGAACCCTAAGTGTTTTGATTATGTCCAAACGTTTCAGAAGATGAAATTTAAAATTTACTTACATACGTTTCAATTTTGACTAACAATTTTTTTGTTAAGTATGTGTGTAAGTTTCTCAGCAGGTGCTGAATGAAGAATCTCTAGATTGCCTTTAAGACACAGAAGAAACAAGAAAGCTGAAGACAATAGTTATAGTTCGGAAGCTGGATGCTCCGCTCTGAAGTTATTGAAGTCTGCTAAAGCTTTCCTCATAGGTCCAAGAAGCAATCAGAAGATAAATCTTACCAATTCGATCAAAAGCTTAGACTAAAGGAATTAGCTTTCAGAAGCTAAGTCACGGGTTTTGTTTAGCATTTATTGCTCTGACAAATGCATTTAATGCAAGGCGCCAAAAGTTCAAAAAGCTGTTTTGAAGGAGCGCGCCTATCTACTCAAAACAAAACCAGAATTTCCTTGTCTACCCTTTGTTGATCCAATTGAAGAATGTTTTTAGTCAACCTTATCTTCAACTTCAAATCATTTACCGGATTGAGTTAAAGAACAAGGTTAACGGAATCAAAGTGTTTGAAGACCGTTTGAAGACATAACAAATTAACGGGTACAACAACTGATGTCATCTCTATTGAAGATTCAAATTCACCAACGGTCATCCTCATGCACTATAAATAGTAGCCAAGCTCCATTGCATCAGATACCCGTGATAATCGAGCAAAATCTCAACGCACTGTTCTAATCAAGAAAACAGAGCACCATTTTCCATTCTCAATCTTTCTTAGCATAGCTTTAGTGAAAGTGAGAGAGTGAAGAAAAACAAGTTCATAATAGGAATCTTGTAAACTGATATTGTTTGTGATATTCAGTTAGATTTAGAGATAAATCTAGTTGAGATTAGAGTTGGGTGAGGAATCCAGAAAACAGAGTTGTTGTTGTTCTGGTGGAAATCCTTTAACTCTTTTTACGCTAGTCAGAACTAAGTGAGAAATTAGCTTATGTTTTGTAGATGTAAAGGAGCTTCTGAACTTGCCCTAAAAGTTCTGAATAGTAGATTTTAAATCTCTGGCGGCTGCGACCACAGGGGACAAGACGTAGTCACAGGACGTCTGTGGCGAACTTGGATAAATCGAATTGTTCATCAGGATCTCCTGAACTTCTTTCTCCCTCTTATACTTGTTCATTTTGCTTCTGTGTACTTGCTTATATTTATTGCTGAAACAGATTTACTCCTTATATCATTGTCTTTGTTTAGAAGACTGTCTAGAAGTTCTCTAACTTAGAACTTCTGTTGCTGAAAGCAGTTAAACTGTGTATAGGCAGAATTTCCCTCAGAAGCTGGTTCCTTATTCTAGCTTCTGACTCTGAGGAAATTTAACTCTGAAAAACTAAGTTACTTAAAAAGCTTAAAACTTTCACTTGTAAACTAAGTGATTTGAAGTTGAAGATATGGTTGACTGAAAACATTCTTCAATTGGATCAACAAAGGGTAGACAAGGAAATTCTGGTTGTGTTTTGAGTAGACAGACGCGCTCCTTCAAAACAGCTTTTTGAACTTTTGGCGCCTTGCATTAAATGCATTTGTCAGAGCAATAAATGCTAAACAGAACCCGTGACTTAGCTTCTAAGAACTAATTCCTTTAGTCTAAGCTTCTGATCGAATTGATAAGATTTATCTTCTGGTTGCTTCTGAGTAACTTAACTCCCCCATTTTAGTATGAATGGTGAACTCCAGCAATCCGTATTAACTTAAAATAGGCTTAAGATCAAGTTGTTAGATTTTAGCAAAGTGTAAGTCACTAAGTTAAAACGCATAAACAATACATAAACAATATACAATGCATAAACAATATACAATCCAGATTTAAAGAGAGAAATCTAGTTGAGATTAGAGTTGGATGAGAAATCCAGAAAACAGAGTTGTTGTTGTTCTGGTGGAAATCCTTTAACTCTTTTTAGGCTAGTCAGAACTAAGTGAGAAATTAGCTTAAGTTCTGTTGATGTAAATGAGCTTCTGAACTTGCCAGAAAAGTTCTGAATAGTGGATTTATAAAATCTCTGTAGGCTGCGACCTCAGAGGACAAGACGTAGTCACAGGACTTCTGTGGCGAACTTGGATAAATCGAATTGTTCAATCAGGATCTCCTGAACTCTTTTCTCCCTCTTATACTTGTTATTTTTGCTTCTGTGTACTTGCTTATATTTAGTGCTGAAACAGATTTTCTCTAAGTATCATTGTCTTTGTTCAGAAGACTGTCCAGAAGTTGTCAAATCAGAACTTCTGTTGCTGAAAACAGTCTAACTGTGTTTAGGCAGAATTTCCCTCAGAAACAACTTCTGTAAGCTTGCTTATGGCTCTGAGGAAATTTGTCTCTGAAAATTAAGTTTCCCGAAAAACTTGAGAAATTTTCAGTTTTCAAATTTGACACCTATTCACCCCCCCTCTAGGTGATTCTGTTCTTGTTATGGCCAACAAGTGGTATCAGAGCGAAGGTCACTTCCCATATTTACTAAAGATCTAACAATCTAAGTGTAAGATCCTATCAGAATTAATAGAGATGGCTAGTAGACACCAGCCTGAGAATTCTTCTCACTTCGTAGTTCCAGAAGGTTCTTCCACTACTAGACCTCCATTATTTAATGGTAACAACTACTCATACTGGAAGAAAAGGATGATGTACTTCATCCAAGCTCAGAACATGAGTGCTTGGTATGTCATCACTGATGGTGATTTCATTCCCACCAGAACGGAACCAGGTTTAGGGAATGTTGTTATTCCTCAGAGAGAATACACAGATGACATTCTGAAAAAACTCCAAACTAATGCTTCAGCAATAAATATGTTGCATTGTGCACTTACAGCTACTGAATATAACAAAGTTTCTTCTTGTGAAACTGCACAGGACATTTGGAACAAGCTGGAAGTCACATATGAAGGTACTGGAAAGGTGAGGCAATCAAAAGTCAATCAACTCATGAGAGAATATGAGTTATTTGAAATGCTTGATAAAGAATCTATTTCAGACATGAACTCTATATTCACCAAGACAATCAATGACTTAAAGAGTTTAGGAAAAGACATTGAAGAATCTGATCGAGTGAAGAAGATTGTCAGAAGCTTACCAAGGTCTTGGCAAGCCAAGAAGACTGCTATTGAAGAAGTTCAGGATTTGAGCTATTACTTGTATGATGAGCTCATTGGGTCTCTAATTACTCATGAGATGTCATTAAAGAATCATGACCTAAGAGAAAAGTCAGAAGGAAAAAGAGTAGTCCTGAAAGCAGAATCTTCTGAAGAATCCTCTGAAGATGAGGAACTGGCTATGCTGACCAGGAAGTTCAAGAAGGCCTTTAGAAAAGGCAGAGGTGGAAACTACAAGAAGCCATTCAGGAGCTTTGACAAGAAAACTCCTGATTCTGGTGAAAAGTTCAAGAGAGATCCAAACAAGCCTATTGTGTGCTATGGATGTTAGCAACCGGGGCACATTAAGCCTAACTGCCCGGAGCTGAAGAAAGATAAGAAAAAGTTCAAGAAAGCTATGCTGGCTGCCTTGTCAAACTCTGAGACCAGCAGTGATCCTGAAGAAAAGGAAGAGCAAGCTCAGATTTGTTTTATGGCTATTGATGAGCCAACTTCTGAAGATGTCACAGGAGAAACTTCCGCACCTCCTGAAGCTACATATGATTTTGAGGTAAACAATTCTCATGAACTAGATATCTTTGATTCTCTTGAAGAACTCTATAGTATGTTCAAGTACCTGAAAAGGAAATTGGACAAGAGTGAGGCTGACAAGTTTCTTAGGTTTACTCAAGTTTATTCTGACATGAAAGTGTTGGAAGAGAAGCTATGTAAACAGTTCAGCACTCCTGCTGATGGTCCTAAAGCCAAAGGCAAGGAAAAGCTGCCTCTGGGAAGTGATAAACCCCAGAAGAAGAAACCTGTCACTCCCTCTCTTCTGAAAGAGATAGCTTCTCCTCCTGATGTTGGCACCTCTGAGAGTGCTGCTGTAGCCTCTGAAGATGTTGGTCCTTCTCAGAAGAAGAAGAAATCTCCCAAGAAGCAAAGGGAAAGATCCAAGAACCCTCCTTTTTGCAAGTTGTGCAAGACTGATGGTCATTGGTTGAAGGATTGCAAGTATCACATTAAAAACCTCTCGCAATCTGAGATATCATTAAAACCTACTGAAGAGAAATCTAACAATGAAGGATCCAATAAGGATTGGGTACCTGTCACTAATTGATTGTGTTGCAGGTGGCTCTGAGTGCTCCATCAATGTCAAAGCTGTGGTACATTGACAGTGGGTGCTCAAGGCATATGACAGGTGATGAAAAAGCATTCATCACATTTGATCCTAAAAGAGGTGGAAAAGTCAGCTTTGGAGATGCTCAGAAAGGAAGGATACTTGGTTCTCGATCCATAGGAACTAATCCTCCGGTCGAAGATGTCTCCCTAGTCAGAGGCCTGAAGTTCAATCTCCTAAGTGTTGCACAAATGTGTGATAAAGGTAGAGATGTTGTCTTCAGCTCATCTGGATGTAAAATCTTGGACAGTAAGTCCAGGGAAGTTATTCTAACTGCTCCTAGAGTTGAAAATGTTTTCATGCTGAATCTTGAGAATCTTTGCAAAAATATATGCTTGATGTCCAAAGAGGATACCTCCTGGCTCTAGCATAGAAGACTTGCTCATGTGAGCATGGACCTTCTGGCCAAAGTAGCTAGAAATCAATTGGTTGAGGGTCTGCCTGAAATTAGTTTTAAAAAGAACCATTTATGCAATGCTTGCCAATCTGGTAAACAATCCATAAGCTCTTTTAAAACTAAGAAAGTCAGTTCAACTAAAAGACCTTTAGAACTACTTCATATGGACCTTTTTGGCCCTGTTCAACCAATGAGCATGGGTGGAAAGAAGTATGCCTTTGTCATAGTAGATGACTATTCAAGATTCACTTGGGTCATCTTGCTGTCTAGCAAAGATGAGTCACGTGGATGTTTCTCAGTTCTGATAAAGAAACTTGAGAATGAAAGGAATGAAAAGGTTGTTCATATCAGAAGTGATAATGGTGGAGAATTCAAAAACTTTAGGTTTGAAGAATTCTGTGAAACCAAGGGAATTGATCATAACTTTTCTGCTCCCAGAACTCCTCAACAAAATGGGGTAGTTGAAAGGAAAGAAAGGATCAAGTAAGTTGGTCCTAACTGTTGAGAAGGTGGTTGTCTCAGAACCTCTTCCCACTATGGTTCAAACAATAATCAGTGTTGAACCTTCTGGCAAGATCGTTGCTGAGAAACCTAAGGATGTTTCTGAGAAGGAAGCTCAGGATGCTGAGGACGCACGCCTTGCTGAAAGAGAGAAGGCTGCTGAAGCTGAAAAGGTTGCAAGAGTTGTGGCTCTTGCTGATGAGAAAAGAAAGAAGAAGGAAGCAGAAGATAAGTTAGCAGCTGAGAGAGAAATTGCTGCAAAGGCTAAGGCCGATGCAAGAATTATTGCATGTGCTGCTGAACTTGAAAATGTGGAGTTCTCAAAGGATGTTGAGGCTTCAGGAGAAGGAGAGGAACTTGAGAATATCTCTCTCTCTACTCGGATCATAACGAAGGCAGTAGCAAAAAGAAGGTCTCTGAGGAAAAAGGACTTCTATGTTGCTCCTAGTGCTGAGTTAGAAGATCCTGTTGTTGAGGAACAGGAAGTTGATGATGCTAAAGACATGATGGAGATGTCTACTGAAGAGAATGTTGATGCTCCTATTATTGAAGAGCTATAAGAGGAGAGTGAACAAGATGCTGATGAGGTTCTTCAGGATGCACAACAGTTTGTGGAGAATGTTGATAATGAGAACTTCATTGACAACATTCTTCTGGGCCAAGGAAGACACCCTGGTGATAGGGATGCCTCTGAAATACTGATCAGAATGGCTCATGTCTTTGCTGAGCCCATTTCTATGTTTGATCCGAACTCCTCTGACCAGGTTATCTCATCTTCCACTCATACTCCTCATCCATCTCCCTCACTACCTTCTGTGACAGAAGTGAGTGAATCTCATACTTCCATTCCCCTTACAACTTCAACTTCTGAGGTTGTACCTCCTCCAACTACTCTTCCTTCTGGATCCGATTCAGAAGTGAATCTGTCCTCTGGACCCATTTTCACAGATTCCATTTCTACTTATACTTCTTCCTCACTTTCATCTTCTTCTGTAATTCCATCAATTGGATTTACTACTCCCTCCTTTTCACTACCATCCACTTTACCAACCATTTCTCCTACCCTATCTTCCACGACCACACATTCAATCCCTTCCACAAACACATCTATCCCTCCTCATTCAACTTCTGGACATACACCTCCTGTGTGTGATCCCTTGACCACTTCCTCCACCACTTCTTGTTTTGCTGGGTTGTCATCCAACTATGACTTCCTACGCAATTTTCAGGAACGAGATAACTTGGAGAAAAATTTTGGTCCTTTTGGGTTCATGGGCAGAGCTTCTGGTGTATCCGAAGCTGGTGGTGTTCCCAGTGTTGAGGAGTTGAGAAGAATGAGTCAGAGTGGCTCTGATGAATTGCTGAATAGATTTGCTGGTGTGGGGCAAAGGTCTTCTGCTGCTGACATGTTTGCTCAGGGCATTGTGCTGCAAGAAATTCAATCTTTGAAAGCTCAGAACCTGCAGCTCATGACTATGCTTCAAATGCAGGATCATTCTGTCTACACACGCAACCTTTCTACACTTCATCTGGCTACATATGATGAGCTATATAAACTGAGAGAATTAGCTCTGACTCTTCCTACATTGGACAATATTGCTCTTGCTTCTTCTCTGAAGGTCAATGAGAATTTGGGAATTTTGACAAAAGAAGTCAAGGAAGCAAATGAGCATTATGAGGCTCATGAGAAGATGCTCCCAAGTAAGATTGATGACCTGCAAAGTACTGCAAATCATATTCTGAGAGAAGTGAAATCTTCTGCTCAAGGAACATCATCTTCAGGGGCTGCTAGGATTGTATATGACATCTCTCCTGATCTCAACAATCGTCTCTCTAGCATTGAGTCTGCTGTGACTGCTCAGAGCGCCCAGATTGCTGAGCTCACTGAACTTCTGAAGGTTATGCACACTCAAGCACGTGAACAATAGAAGACTCTGAATAATTGTTATAGGTTTGTTCGAGGACAGACTTACATTCAGAATGAACATCTCACTGCTGCCGTGTACTGTAACAATCGGATGCTCAAGCTCTTTTTGGATGACGTTCAGAAACAGCGACCTATGTCTGGACCGGCTTTTGACCATATGAAGACCATTGATGCTGACTTCAAACGAAGAATGGACTTGGTCAATCAAGTAAGGCCAACCCATGTGCCTTATCAGACTGCACTGAAAGTTCAGCAAAAATTGGACTCTCAAGGTGCTTTAGGTATTCCTGTTGGTTCCGGTCAAACGGGGGAGAAGTCTGCTCAGCAGAGTGGTCAGACGATGAAGAGACCGAGTGCTGCTGAAGGATCTAGTGGTGTTCCTCCTCAGAAGAAGAAACCTAGGGACTTGTAATCTCATTAGGACTTAAGCTTCTTAGCTAGGTTCTGGGTCGGGTAGTTTTTGTCTTAGGACTTTATCTGCTCTTCTGATTATCTTGTTGTTGTTTCTTCTGATGATTTTATACACTGAATCCTTCTTATACTTTCTTATGTCTCTGATTACTTATGTTACTTATGTTTCTTTTTAACTTAGTAAATTTCACTTCACTAAACTCTGACAACTTGATCTTAAGTCTCTTTTAAGTTTAAACAGATTGTTGAAGTTCACCATTTAGACAAAAATGGGGGAGTTAATTTACTCAGAAGATATGAAACATTTGCATCAGGAAGTTACTTTCTCAAACTCATACTATCTTTTACCTTCTAACCACGGTTTGTCCATAACCAAAATGGGGGAGAATGATGAACCCTATGTGTTTTGATTATGTCCAAACGTTTCAGAAGATGAAAACTTTATATTCTCTAACATATAGTTTACTGTGGACTAATATTTTTCTACTTAGTCTATGTGTAAGTTACTCAGCAGGTGCTGAATGAAGAATTTCCTGATTGCCTAAAGAACTTCAAGGTCTTGATTGCTGAAGACAGAGTTTCTTTCTCAGAAGCTGGATGGTCCGCTCTGAAGCTTGTAAAGTCTGTTAAAGCTCTCCTCAGAGGTCCTTTGCAATCATAAGCTTATTTACCAATTTGATCAGAAGCTTAGTCACGGGTTCTGGATAAGCATTTATTGGTCTGACAAGTGCATTTAATGCAAGGCGCCAAAAGTTCAAAAAGCTGTTTTGATGGAGCGCGCGTGTCTACTCAAAGTGAAACCAGAATTTCCCTGTCTACCCTTTGTTGATCTTATTGAGGAAAGTTTCCGGTCAACCTTATCTTCAATTCAAATCACTTACCGGATTTGGTTAAAGAACAAGGATAACGGAATCAAAGTGTTTGAAGACCGTTTGAAGACTTGACAAATTAACGGCTACAACAACTGATGTCATCTCTGTGAAGATTCAAATTTTCTCAACGGTAATCCTCATTCACTATAAATAGTAGCCAAGCTCTAAAGCATCAACTACGCGTGATCATCGAGCAAAATCTCAACGCACTGTTTTAACAAGAAAAACAGAGCATCCTTTTTCCATTCTCAATCTTTCTTAGCATAGCTTAAGTTCAAGTGAGAGAGTGAAGAAAAACAAGTTCATAATAGAAATCTTGTAAACTAATATCGTTTGTGATATTCAGTTAGATTTAAAGAGAGAAATCTAGTTGAGATTAGAGTTGGGTGAGAAATCCAGAAAACAGAGTTGTTGTTGTTCTGGTGGAAATCCTTTAACTCTTTTTAGGCTAGTCACAACTAAGTGAGAAATTAGCTTAAGTTCTGTTGATGTAAAGGAGCTTCTGAACTTGCCAGAAAAGTTCTGAATAGTGGATTTATAAAATCTCTGTAGGCTGCGACCTCAGGGGACAAGACGTAGTCACAGGACTTTTGTGGCGAACTTGGATAAATCGAATTGTTCAATCAGGATCTCCTGAACTTCTTTCTCCCTCTTATACTTGTTCATTTTGCTTCTGTGTACTTGCTTATATTTAGTGCTGAAACAGAATTTCTCTAAGTATCATTGTCTTTGTTAAGAAGACTGTCCAGAAGTTGTCAAATCAGAACTTCTGTTGTTGAAAACAGTCTAACTGTGTTTAGGCAGAATTTCCCTCAGAAACAACTTCTGTAAGCTTGCTTCTGACTCTGAGGAAATTTGACTCTGAAAATTAAGTTTCCCGAAAAACTTGAGAAATTTTCAGTTTTCAACTTTGACACCTATTCACCCCCCCCCTCTAGGTGATTCTGTTATTGTTAGGGCCAACATAGTAATCTCTTAACTTTCCTGCAGTTCTGGTCCCACATCATCGGATCTTCTATAATCTTTCAGTAAGGCCAACTAACTGCTTCTGCTGGGTACCTCGACGAGGATTTTCTGTAACCTTTTAATAGCGCCTCAAGTGTAACTCGAGGACTTTTCGTAACCTTCGTAACCTTCAGTAACCTGCCTTGGGCGAGACCCGAGGACTTGGTAACCTCTTTGTTGCTCCGAGTAAACTCTCACAACGCCTCGGGCGTGACCCGAAGATTTAATAACTTCTTTGTAGCTCTTCTCATAGCTCTGAGTAACTTTTCATAGTACCTCGACGAGGATTTTCCGTAACCTTTGATGGTGCCCCAAATTTTTGGTTCGAGGACTTTTGGTAACTTCCGTAGCTCTGTTCGCCGTCCTCTCTCCCTTTGAACACTTTGTCCTACCAGTCTTATCTGGATGCTGGTGATCTTATTCTAAGGTCGATCAGCTGTGTCCCAGTATTTTTTCTTTTCTATTCTTGATCTGTAATTGATCTGGGAGTCCCTGGCGGCATTCCTCCTTGACCTGAGCCGTGCCCCATTCTGGTATTGCCCCGGTGGAGTTCTTAGTTTCCAATATTTTGATGAGTTCAGGGGTGCCCCAGCGTATCCGTGGTCCGATATTGTCCCAGTGTACTGCTTCTGCGGTCGTTGGATATGCCCATATGTCCTTGGTAGTTCCTCGGGGTTAGCAACATCTTCGGTAAGGCCCTTTTTGTAACGCCTCTTGTAACGCCTTTTGGAACTTCTTCTGGAACGCCTTCTGGAACGCCTTTTGGAACTTCTTCTGGAACGCCTTCTGTAAGTGTGAGTATTGATCTCCGGAGCTGCTTCAGGAGTATTAAGTCTTCATGAGGTCGGGTGTTTCGGGAGTCGGGCACTTCCAGCCGCGGAAGTTGGGTGAGTTTCTGCGCTTTATGTGGTTTGTCGGGCTTGGCTCTGAAAGATTGTTAACATCGTTTGATAGGTGTTGTGCATAGACTATCTATCGCCGCTTTTCATGACTCCTATGGGGATCCTGCAAAAACAAAGACATGCATCCTTTCTCGGGGTGAAATGGCCAATGGGAAATAAATATTTTCATGATGACTGGTCATGTTGCATGATTACAAATGATCAAGGGAGATACCCTACTTTATGGATGCATGCAGGTTTACACCTATGAGCTTAGTCTGGATAACGCACAATATATGCGACTAGATGTACATACACATGATAAGGGATACTTTCGCTACATGAACACATGCGATATGGACTCTAGCTAGACTACCTAAAACATATGGTGTGCATGTATTTTTTTTGGTGTAAATGGGGGGGTGACCTATTAGGTGGATTTATGACAACCTACAACAATCTAAAACCCAAAGTGTGTGCGACTCCATATGTGTGTGCACAAGGGGATGTTCTACTCACGTGATATGTTCTTTATGGATTTCGGCTAGATGACCTAAGTGTCTAATGTGTGCGTGCAACTAGACCTGTGGACATGTGATTATGCGCAGACTAAGGGGGCCATCTCCTCCTATGACTTGTGTAGTATTAATTTTGTGGATCTTTGTTGGACGACGTAGGACACATAGTATGTATGAGTGAGTGTGTGGACACGTGACTGGGGAACCTAAACGACTCTTGGTCCTCAACTAAGCATGTGGGTGACCCCAAGGTGTTGGCTAGATGTGAGGTTAGGTTTACGGTTGTTCTTTTGGGGAATGTGAGCAAAGGTTTTGAGTTGGATGAAGGAGGTGAGCTCTATGTAGGTGTTTCGAGGGTGCATGGAAAGGCTTTCATGAGGAGAGAAAGGGTTTGGGCTTGGATGGCGGAGGCGACGTTTATTGAGGTTGTAGGGTAGGTTTTGTGAAGGGTGCAAGGATTTTGGGTTAGATAGTAGAAGTGAGGGTTATGGGGGTTCTTTGATGAGGATAGGTTTTTGAGAGACCATCAGGAGTTCGTGTAGCTCCTAGGTTGTCAGGGTTGGAATCAAGATGTTCGAATGCAACTACCGATGATGTTTTCGTCGTTGCCCCTAGGGTGAGGTGTTTTATTGGTCTAACTGTTGCCTCTACGGGTTGTCAACTTAGCGGGCTGCCTTTATTGTTGCCTAGGTCGCCCTCTCAGGTTTTGAACCTAGCAGGCTTTCTTTCCTTTGGCCTTGATTGTTGCCTAGATCTATCTTGAGCCTTCTTGATCTAGCAGACCTTTTTTGTTTTCTCAAACCCTAGAGGAGTAGGCTAGTGTTTTGAATGGAGTGTACATATCCTATTGTCTAAGCTCTTGATTTCTCTATTCTAGAATACCCGTAGCTGACAGACTCTTGGAATAGACATTTAGACTCACTAACATAAGCATGTAGACTAGTTAACATAGGCATAAATGGTTCATGTATGTCTAATATGAATGTGCACTCATTATCAACTGGTCCTAGTAATCGTCCTTGCTCTGCCTGTGATTATGATTCTGATGAACCCTATGTGTTTTGATTATGTCCAAACGTTTCAGAAGATGAAAACTTATTAATTCCTTACATATAGTTGACTATTGACTAATAATTTTTTGTCTACTTAGTCTTTGTGTAAGTTGCTCAGCAGGTGCTGAATGAATCATTTTCGGATTGCCTAAAGGACTCAGAAGATCAGTTGCTGAAGTCAGAGTTTCAATAACTCAGAAGCTGGATACTCCGCTCTGAAGACGAAGTCTGCTAAAGCTTTCCTCAGAAGTTCTTTACAATCAGAAGTTGTGCCAATTGTGATCAGAAGACTAGACATCTGGAAAATTAGCTTCTGAAAGCTAATGTCACGGGTTCTGGATAGCATTTAATGTTCTGACAAGTGCATTTAATGCAAGGCGCCAAAAGTTCAAAAAGCTGTTTTGTTGGAGCGCGCCTGTCTGTTCAAAAGAAACCAGGATTTCCTTGTCTACCCCTTGTTGATCCAATTGAAGAATGATTCCAGTCAACCTCGTCTTTGATTTCAAATCACTTACCGGATTTAGTTAAAGAACAAGGTTAACGGAATCAAAGTGTTTGAAGACCGTTTGAAGATTTGACAAATTAACGGCTACAACAACTGATGTCATCTCCTTTGAAGATTCAAACTCACCAACGGTCATCTTCAATCACTATAAATAGTACCCAAGCTCCAAAGCATCAACATACGCGTGATCATCGAGCAAAATCTCAACGCACTGTTTTAACAAGAAAAACAGAGCAATACTTTCCATTCTCAATCTTTCTTAACATAGTCTTAGTTAAAGTGAGAGAGTGAAGAAAAACAAGTTCATAATAGGAATCTTGTAAACTGATATCGTTTGTGATATTCACTTAGATTTAAAGAGAGAAATCTAGTTGAGATTAGAGTTGGGTGAGAAATCCAGAAAACAGAGTTGTAGTTGTTCTGGTGGAAATCCTTTAACTCTTTTTACGCTAGTCAGAACTAAGTGAGAAATTAGCTTAAGTTCTGTTGATGTAAAGGAGCTTCTGAACTTGCCAAAAAAAGTTCTGAATAGTGGATTTATAAAATCTCTGTAGGCTGCGACCTCAGGGGACAAGACGTAGTCACAGGACTTCTGTGGCGAACTTGGATAAATCGAATTGTTCAATCAGGATCTCCTGAACTTCTTTCTCCCTCTTATACTTGTTATTTTTGCTTCTGTGTACTTGCGTATATTTAGTGCTGAAACAGATTTCCTCTAAGTATCATTGTCTTTGTTCAGAAGACTGTCCAGAAGTTCCCAAATCAGAACTTCTGTTGCTGAAAATAGTCTAACTGTGTTTAGGCAGAATTTCCCTCAGAAGCAACTTCTATAAGCTTGCCTCTGACTCTGAGGAAATTTGACTCTGAAATTTAAGTTTCCCGAAAAACTTAGAAAATTTCAGTTTTCTACTTTGACACCTATTCACCCCCCTCTAGGTGATTCTGTTCTTGATAGGGCCAACAAGTGGTATCAGAGCGAAGGTTACTTCGCATATTTACTAAAGATCTAACAATCTAAGTGTAAGATCCTATCAGAATCAATAGAGATGGCTAGTAGACACCCGCCTGAGAATTCTTCTCACTTCATTGTCCCAGAAGGTTCTTCTACTACTAGACCTCCATTATTTAATGGCAACAACTACTCATACTGGAAGAAAAGGATGATGTACTTCATCCAAGCTCAGAACATGAGTGCTTGGTTTGTCATCACTAATGGTGATTTCATTCCCACCAGAATGGAACAAGGTTTAGGGAATGTTGTCATTCCTCAGAGAGAATTTACAGATGATATTCTGAAAAAACTCCAAACTAATGCTTCAGCAATAAATATGTTGCATTGTGCACTTACAGCTACTGAATATAACAAAGTTTCTTCTTGTGAAACTGCACAGGATATTTGGAACAAGCTGGAAGTCACATATGAAGGAACAGGAAAAGTGAAGCAATCTAAAGTCAACCAACTCATGAGAGAATATGAGTTATTTGAAATGCTTGATAAAGAATCTATTTCAGACATGAACTCTAGATTCACCAAGATAGTCAATGACTTGAAGAGTTTAGGAAAGGATATTGAAGAATCTGATCGAGTGAAGAAGATTGTCATAAGCTTACCAAGGTCTTGGCAAGCCAAGAAGACTGCTATTGAAGAAGTTCAGGATTTGAGCTATTACTTGTACGATGAGCTCATTGGGTCCCTAATTACCCATGAGATGTCATTAAAGAATCATGACCTAAGAGAAAGGTCAGAAGGAAAAAGAGTAGTCCTGAAAGCAGAATCTTCTGAAGAATCCTCTGAAGATGAGGAACTGGCTATGCTGACCAGGAAGTTCAAGAAGGCCTTTAGAAAAGGCAGAGGTGGAAACTACAAGAAGCCTTTCAGGAGCTTTGACAAGAAAACTCCTGATTCTGGTGAAAATTTCAAGAGAGATCCAAACAAGCCTATTGTGTGCTATGGATGTCAGCAACCGGGGCACATTAAGCCTAACTGTCCGGAGCTGAAGAAAGATAAGAAGAAGTTCAAGAGAGCAATGCTGGCTGCTTGGTCAGACTCTGAGACCAGCAGTGATCCTGAAGAAAATGAAGAGCAAGCTCAGATATGTTTTATGGCTATTGATGAGCCAACTCCTGAAGATGTCACAGGAGAAACTTCCGCACCTCCTGAAGCTACATATGATTCCGAGGTAAACATATCTTCTGAACAAAATATCTTTGATTCTCTTGAAGAACTTTATAGTATGTTCAAGTACCTGAAAAGGAAATTGGACAAGAGTGAGGCTGACAAGTTTCTTAGGTTTACTCAAGTTTATTCTGACATGAAAGTGTTAGAAGAAAAACTGTGTAAACAGTTCAGCACTCCTGCTGATGGCTCTAAAGCCAAAGGCAAGGAAAAGCTGCCTCTGGGAAGTGATAAACCCCAGAAGAAGAAGAAACCTGTCACTCCCTCTCTTCTGAAAGAGATAGCTTCTCATCCTGATGTTGGAACCTCTGAGAGTGCTGGTATAGCCTCTGAAGATGTTGGTCCTTCTCAGAAGAAGAAGAAATCTCCCAGGAAGCAAAGGGAAAGATCCAAGAACCCTCCCTTTTGCAAACTTTGCAAGAGTAATGGTCACTGGTTAAAGGATTGCAAGTATCATATTAAAAACCTCTTGCAATCTGAGATATCATTAAAACCTGCTGAAGAAAAATCTAACTCTGAAGGACCCAATAAGGATTGGGTACCTGTCACTAATTGATTGTGTTGCAGGTGGCTCTGAGTGCTCCATCAATGTCAAAGCTGTGGGACATTGACAGTGGGTGCTCAAGGCATATGACAGGTGATGAAAAAGCATTCATCACATTTGATCCTAAAAGAGGTGGAAAAGTCAGCTTTGGAGATGCCCAGAAAGGAAGGATACTTGGTTCTGGATCCATAGGAACTAATCCTCCAATCGAAGATGTCTCCCTAGTCAGAGGCCTGAAGTTCAATCTCCTGAGTGTTGCACAACTGTGTGATAAAGGTAGAGATGTTGTCTTCAGCTCCTCTGGATGTAAAATCTTGGACAGTAAGTCAAGGGAAGTTATTCTAACTGCTCCTAGAGTTGAAAATGTTTTCATGCTGAATCTTGAGAATCTTTGCAAAAATATATGCTTGATGTCCAAAGAGGATACCTCCTGGCTCTGGCATAGAAGACTTGCTCATGTGAGCATGGACCTTCTGGCCAAAGTTGCTAGAAATCAATTGGTTGAGGGTCTGCCTGAAATTAGTTTTAAAAGGAATCATTTATGCAATGCTTGCCAATCTGGTAAACAATCCAGAAGCTCTTTTAAAACTAAGAAAGTCATTTCAACTAAAAGACCTTTGGAATTACTTCATATGGATCTTTTTGGCCCTGTTCAACCAATGAGCATGGGTGGAAAGAAGTATGCCTTTGTCATTGTAGATGACTATTCAAGATTCACTTGGGTCATTTTGCTGTCTAGCAAAGATGAGTCACTTGGATGTTTCTCAGTTCTGATAAAGAAACTTGAGAATGAAAGGAATGAAAAGGTTGTCCATATCAGAAGTGATAATGGTGGAGAATTCAAAAACTTTAGGTTTGAAGAATTCTGTGAAACCAAGGGAATTGATCATAACTTTTCTGCTCCCAGAACTCCTCAACAAAATGGGGTAGTAGAAAGGAAGAATAGAACTCTGGTTGAGATAGCCAGAACTATGATCAATGAAAGAAGGCTTCCTAAGTACTTTTGGGGAGAAGCTGTGAACACAGCTTGCTGTGTTCTGAATAGAGTGCTAATCAGAAGCATTCTGAACAAGACCCCTTATGAACTCTGGAAAGGTCGAAAACCTAAAATAGGTTATTTCAGAACCTTTGGTTGCAAGTGTTATGTTTTGAATACAAAAGAATATCTTTCAAAGTTTGATTCAAAGGCAGATGAGGCCATTTTTCTTGGTTACTCAACACATAGTAAAGCATATAGGGTTTTTAATAAGAGGACTCAAACTTTAGATGAATCTGTTCATGTACAGTTTGATGAGACTAACCCCGCAGATGGTAGAGCTCCTGATGAAGATGTAGTTCAAGCTCCTGAAGTTACATCTCATGATGAAGAAGAAGATGTTTCTCCCAGAGCTGCTGAAGTGGTTCCTCCTGTTGCTGAACAAGCTCAAGAAGAGAATCCCACTCCAGAAGTCAACTTCCTTCCAGAAGATGCTCCTATATATGATTCAACAAATGATGAACAGGTTTTAGAAGACTCATTGGATGTACCAAGAGAAGTTAGAACTCATAGGAATCATTCCTTAGAGAACATAATTGACTCTGTTCATAATCCTGTCATGACCAGAGCTCAGCTCAGAAGATACATGGGGATTGTGGCTTTTGTGTCACTTCTGGAACCCAAGGACTTCTATGAAGCTGCTGATGATGACTCCTGGTTAATGGCAATGCAAGAAGAACTTGACCAGTTCAAAAGGTCAAAAGTTTGGACTTTGGTTCCCAGACCTAACAACATAAAGGTTGTTGGAACTAGATGGGTTCTGAAGAACAAACTTGATGAATTTGGAAATGTTGTGATGAAGAAGGCAAGGCTTGTTGCTCAAGGTTACAGTCAGCAAGAAGGCATAGATTATGGTGAAACTTTTGCTCCTGTTGCAAGATTAGAAGCCATTAGAATCTTATGTGCTTTTGCATCATACAAAGGTTTTAAGCTCTTTCAAATGGATGTGAAAAGTGCATTCTTGAATGGTTACATTGATGAGGAAGTCTATGTGTCTCAACCTCCTGGTTTTGAAGATCCTAAGTTCCCTGATCATGTGTACAAGCTGAAGAAAGCATTGTATGGACTGAAACAAGCTCCCAGAGCTTGGTATGAGAGACTGACAAAGTTCCTTCTGTCTAAGGGGTTTGTCAGAGGCTGTGTTGATACAACTCTGTTCACTCTGAAGAAGAACAAGGATATTCTTATAGCTCAGGTATATGTTGATGATATTATATTTGGTGCTACTAATGAATCTTTGTGCAGAGAGTTCAGTGACCACATGAAGGCTGAGTTTGAAATGTCTATGATGGGAGAGTTAACCTTCTTCTTAGGACTTCAGATCAAGCAAAGTAATGATGGTGTGTTTATCAATCAAGCCAAGTACACTAGAGAAGTGCTGAAGAAATTTGGCATGATGGACTCTAATGCTGTTGATATTCCAATGGATGTCAGCAAAGACATTGATGATGAAGAGAAAGCTGGTAAACCTGTAGATATAAAAACCTACAGAGGTATGATTGGTTCTCTTTTATACCTAACAGCCAGCAGGCCAGATATACATTTTGCTGTGTGTTTTTGTGCTAGATATCAATCAAAGCCAAGAGAAATTCATGATGTTGCTGTCAAAAGAATTCTCAGATATCTTAAAGGCACACCAGAAGCTGGTTTGTGGTATCCTTGTAGTTCTGATTTCACTCCTATAGGATACACAGACTCTGACTATGGTAGAGATAAATTGAAAAGGGTCAGCACTTCTGGTGGTTGTCATTTTCTGGGGGAGTGCCTAGTCTCCTGGCATAGCAAGAAGCAAACCTCTGTGGCTCTCTCAACTGCTGAAGCTGAGTATGTTGCTGCTGGAAGTTGTGTTTCTCAGATGCTCTGGATCAAGCAACAAATTGCTGACTCTGGAGTCATCCCTGGAACAATTACAATCTACTGTGATAACAAGAGTGCAATTGATCTTTCAAAGAATCCTATTCAGCACAGCAGGATGAAGCATGTTCATATTAGGCATCACTTCTTAAGAGATCATGTTATGAAGAAGGATATTCTCATTACTCATGTTCCCTCTGAAGAGAATCTTGCTGACATGTTTACTAAGCCTCTGGCTGGTATGTCTTTCAGCAACTTACGAGAAGGCATTGGTATGACTTATCCTCTTCAATAACTTAGTTTACTTATTTCTGTGTATCTTAAGGGTTTAATCGTTTAAGATAATTAAGTGATAATTAATTCTAATCATGATTTGACACTTAAGCATGCGTTATCTTCTGCATTTTACGGCGCTGTTCTGTGTTTAACGGTTATCTGTTCCCTTTTAAACGGTGTTTATTTGCTTTTTGAATTGGAACGGTTTCTTGTTTGGGTATAAATAGAGGTTTTCCATACTTAGAAGTTTTTACTCTCATTTTCTTTGCTATTAGAACTTCCATAGATTTTCTGTGTTCTCCTCTCTCCAAAACCTTAAACCTAATTTCTTATTTCTTCAAATGGCTCAAGAAATCACTGTCACTCACGTCTTCACCACTGAATCCAAAAAGAAAGTTAGCGAATCTAGGGTATTCACCTCTAGGTTCCTAGATGATGAAGTTAAATCAACTGAACCCATTTCTAACTGGCTTAGCGCTCAAAACTGGAATTCATTCGTTTCTCTCGATGAATTTATCTATCCTAAGTTAGTCACCGAATTCTATCAGAACCTTCATTTCTTTTCTAATGAGGAGGATGTTCTACACTCTGTCGTCGGTGAAATTGAGATTGAGGTCAGCAGGGCTTCTATTTCTCAAGTGATTGGTGTTAATGATGAAGGAATCATCATTGGTGATGATGGTTCAGCAGATGGTTTTACAGAAGTTAACTGGGCTAGACCAGATCTAAGTGCCAAGGAAACATATGCCACCTGGTTGACTCAGCACCAGAGGTGGGCACACTATTTGACTACAAATGTTTTCCTTCCGAAGGCTGGAGGAGTTAATTGTGTTTCCAACAGGGAAAGGGTGTTTATGTGGCACTTGGTCAACCAGAAGAAGATCAACTTACCTGCCATGCTGATAAGGCAGATGAAGAATGTAACGACCGTGAGTGCATTAGCATATGGCTCACTCCTGACAAGGTTGTTTGAGGCAGCCTCTGTTGAGTTTTCAGGAGAAGGTGTTACGAGTAAGAGTACGGTTCTGAAGATGCATACCTTCAGGAAGAGAAAGCAGAAGGAAGCAGAAGACAAGTTAGCAGCTGAAAGAGAAATTGCTGCAAAGGCTAAGGCTGATGCAAGAATCATTGCATGCGCTGCTGAACTTGAGAATGTGGAGTTCTCAAAGAATGTTGAGACTTCAGAGGATGGAGAAGAGCTTGAGAATATTTCTCTCTCTACTCGGATTAGCTCAAAGGCTGCTGAAGAGGATGAGGACTCTGAAGATATTCCTCTCTCCAGAAGAATCCCAAGGAAGAAGATGTCAGCAAAGAGAAGGTCTCTGATCAAAAAGGACTTCTCTATTGCTTCGAGTACTGAACTGGAAGAATCAATTCCTGAAAAAGAGGACTTGGTTGATGACGAAGACATGATGGATGTGTCTGGTGAGAAGGATGCTGATGCTCCTGTTATTGAAGAACTGACTGAGGATAGTGATCAAGAGCCTGATACTATCATTCAGAATGCTATGGACTTTGCTGAAAACATCGACACTGATGATTTTCTGGATAACGTTCTTCTGGGTCAAGGGAGAAATCCTGGTGAAAGAGATGCTTCTGAAACTCTGTTCAGAATGGCTCATATCTTTGCTGAGCCCATTTCAACATTTGATCCAAACCTCTCTGAACAGGTTATTCCATCTCCACCTCATACTCCTCATCCATCTCCTTCACTACCTTCTGTCACAGAAGTTAGTGATTCTCACACTTCCATTCCTCCTACAACTTCAACTTCTGAGGTTGTATCTCCTCCAATTATTCCTCCTTCTGGATCCTATTCAGAAGTGAATCTAAATTCTGCTCCCATCTTCACTGATTCCATAGCCACATCCACTACCTCCTCTATACCCTCTTCCTCTGTAAGTCCATCAATTGGATTTACTGCTCCATCTTTCTCACTGCCATCTACTTTACCTTCCATTTCTCCTACCATTTCTTCCTCTACCACCAATACCATCCCTTCCTCAAAAACTCAAATTCCTCCTCTCTCAACCTCTGGACATGCACCTCCTGTGTGTGATCCCTTAACTACCTCCTCCACTACCTCGTGCTTTGCTGGGTTGTCATCTAACTATGACTTCCTGCGCCAACACATGAATCGGGATGATCTGGATACCAGGTTTGGTAGTTTTGGCTTCATGGGCAGAGCTTATGGTGTATCCGAAGCTGGTGGTGCTCCTAGTGTTGAGGAGTTGAAAAGAATGAGTCAGAGTGGCTCTGATGAACTGTTGAATAGATTTGCTGGTATGGGGCAAAGGACTTCTGCTGCTGACATGTATGCTCAGGGCATTGTGCTGCAAGAATTACATTCTTTGAAAGCTCAGAACCTGCAGCTCATGACTATGCTTCAAATGCAGGACCCTTCTGTCTACATACGCAATCTTTCTACACTTCATCTAGCTACCTATGATGAGCTGTACAAGTTGAGAGAATTAGCTCTGACTCTTCCTTCTCTGGATAACATTGCTCTTGCTTCTTCTCTGAAGGTCAATGAGAATCTGGAGATATTGACAGAAGCAGTCAAGGAAGCAAATGAGCATTATGAGGCTCATGAGAAGATGCTCCCAAGTAAGATTGATGACCTGCAAAGTACTGCCAATCAAATTCTGAGAGAAGTGAAATCTTCTGCTCAAGGTTCATCATCTTCCGGGGCTGCTAAGATTGTATATGACATCACTCCTGATCTCAACAATCGACTCTCCAACATTGAGTCTGCTGTATCTGCTCAGAATGCACAGATTGCTGAGCTTACTGAACTTCTGAAGGTTATGCACACTCAAGCACGTGAACAAGAGAAGACTCTTCACAATTGTTATAGGTTTGTTCGAGGACAGACTTATATTCAGAATGAGCAACTCACTGCTGCTGTGTATGCTAACAATAGGTTGATCAAGCTCCTTCTTGAAGACGTTCAGAAACAGCGACCTATGTATGGTCAGACCTTTGATCATATGAAGACCATTGATGATGACTTCAGAAGACGAATGGATATGATCAATACTGTGCGACCAACTCCTGTGCAATATCAGACTGCTCTGAATGTTCAGCAAAAATTGAAATCTCAGGGTGCTCTTGGTGTTGCTGTTGGTTCTGGTCAAACGGGGGAGAAGTCTGGTCAGAAGAGATCAAGTGCTGCTGAAGGTTCCAGTGTTGTTCCTCCTCCTCAGAAGAAACCTAGGAACTTGTAATCTTTTAGGACTTAAGCTTCTTAGCTAGGTTCTGGGTTGGGTAGTCTTTGTCTTAGGACTTTTCTACTCTTCTGATTATTCTGTTGCTTATGTTGTCTTCTGAATTAAATTATATACACTGAATCTTCCTTATACTTTCTTGTGTCTCTGACTTCTTACTTTTTGCTTATGTTTCTGTTTTGACTTAGTAAATTATACTTCATTAAATCTAACAACTTAATCTTAAGTTTTTTTAAGTCTATACAGATTGCTGAAGTTCACCATTTACACTAAAATGGGGGAGTTAATTTACTCAGAAGTCATGAAACATTTGCGTCAGGAAGTCTCCTTGTAAACCTCATGTTTTTCTTTTACCTTCTGACCATGGTTTGTCCATAACCAAAATGGGGGAGAATGATGAACCCTATGTGTTTTGATTATGTCCAAACGTTTCAGAAGATGAAAACTTATTAATTCCTTACATATAGTTGACTATTGACTAATAATTTTTTGTCTACTTAGTCTTTGTGTAAGTTGCTCAGCAGGTGCTGAATGAATCATTTTCGGATTGCCTAAAGGACTCAGAAGATCAGTTGCTGAAGTCAGAGTTTCACTAACTCAGAAGCTGGATACTCCGCTCTGAAGACGAAGTCTGCTAAAGCTTTCCTCAGAAGTTCTTTACAATCAGAAGTTGTGCCAATTGTGATCAGAAGACTAGACATCTGGAAAATTAGCTTCTGAAAGCTAATGTCACGGGTTCTGGATAGCATTTAATGTTCTGACAAGTGCATTTAATGCAAGGCGCCAAAAGTTCAAAAAGCTGTTTTGTTGGAGCGCGCCTGTCTGTTCAAAAGAAACCAGGATTTCCTTGTCTACCCCTTGTTGATCCAATTGAAGAATGATTCCAGTCAACCTCGTCTTTGATTTCAAATCACTTACCGGATTTAGTTAAAGAACAAGGTTAACGGAATCAAAGTGTTTGAAGACCGTTTGAAGATTTGACAAATTAACGGCTACAACAACTGATGTCATCTCCTTTGAAGATTCAAACTCACCAACGGTCATCTTCAATCACTATAAATAGTAGCCAAGCTCCAAAGCATCAACATACGCGTGATCATCGAGCAAAATCTCAACGCACTGTTTTAACAAGAAAAACAGAGCAATACTTTCCATTCTCAATCTTTCTTAACATAGTCTTAGTTAAAGTGAGAGAGTGAAGAAAAACAAGTTCATAATAGGAATCTTGTAAACTGATATCGTTTGTGATATTCAGTTAGATTTAAAGAGAGAAATCTAGTTGAGATTAGAGTTGGGTGAGAAATCCAGAAAACAGAGTATTGTTTGTTCTGGTGGAAATCCTTTAACTCTTTTTAGGCTAGTCAGAACTAAGTGAGAAATTAGCTTAAGTTCTGTTGATGTAAAGGAGCTTCTGAACTTGCCAAAAAAAGTTCTGAATAGTGGATTTATAAAATCTCTGTAGGCTGCGACCTCAGGGGACAAGACGTAGTCACAGGACTTCTGTGGCGAACTTGGATAAATCGAATTGTTCAATCAGGATCTCCTGAACTTCTTTCTCCCTCTTATACTTGTTATTTTTGCTTCTGTGTACTTGCCTATATTTAGTGCTGAAACAGATTTCCTCTAAGTATCATTGTCTTTGTTCAGAAGACTGTCCAGAAGTTCCCAAATCAGAACTTCTGTTGCTGAAAACAGTCTAACTGTGCTTAGGCAGAATTTTCCTCAGAAGCAACTTCTATAAGCTTGCCTCTGACTCTGAGGAAATTTGACTCTGAAATTTAAGTTTCCCGAAAAACTTAGAAAATTTCAGTTTTCTACTTTGACACCTATTCACCCCCCTCTAGGTGATTCTGTTCTTGATAGGGCCAACAGATTCGCCCCTTGTGATGAGGATTCTTCCGTGGTGAGGGATCGTCGTTTTTGGTGATGGAGCCACGTATCCTAGTGCCGCCATCTTGTTTTCAGAAGCGTGCAAGTGATTCTCATGATGGAATCTTAGTGTCTCCATCGTTCTCCTTGGTGTAGATCTTGTCACAACCTTCTGCATGGACCGCGTCTTCGTGTGGTGATTAGTGAGATGTCTTTATGGCTTCAGGACACCATCCGCTTCGCCTTTTGCATGATGCTTTGATATGGAAATGTCGTTGCTCCCTTCGAGGTTTTGTGGATGGGATCCATTTTTGAGCTATAAGCTTCTCCGAAGGAGGGCTTCACTTCTCCTTTTTGCTTCTCCCTTCATCCGTGGGCACGTCCGTTGTCGAGTGTAGGAAGGGGATTCTGAGGACTTCATGGGTTTAATTCTGCGGGCTGATGGACCTTGGTTCGTGGAGACACTACGGGTACTTGGGTGCTCCATTTTGGCTTCCGTGCAATGTCCTAATTTCTTAGAGCGAGGTTTCTTCTCTCTGAAGAAGATGTGCTTCTTACATTGATCTGGTAATTCCTCCTCCTCAAGTTGCTTCGTCATGGTCGGGGCCAGTTGTCTGGTTGTGGTGCTCTCTCTTACAGTCGAGGGCACATTCGTACTAGACACACATGCTCTAATTATGCGTATATCTCCCTAACGTCTATTTGAGGGATGCAAATGAATGTAGACACGAGTGAACTAAACGCTTTTTCTATCCAAGCACGGGTTTATAAACACGTGGATAGGATAAGTGGGATAGAGCCTAGTCGATGCTTGATGATGTTGCTCCATTCTTCATCTGCCGGGATGTCCTTGATGTGACCTAAAGTTCTCCATGAATCCTCTTAGGAGTGTGTCCTTAGCTATCCGATTTACTAGGTGTTAACTGATTTTGGGCTCGGATAAGGTCTTTTGTTTGCTCTGAAGTGAGATGGGGTATGGTATATGTCGGGGTAGTTTGGTGGAGTTTGGGGTAATGTCTTTTGGAGTGTTAGTTTGTTTGTGAGGTAGGTTAAGGGTAAAGGTTTGCATCATTTTTAACTTGGGAGGACATTACGGAGAACTCCCTTTGGTCGTTGTATTCTTCGTTCAAGGGCTTGTCCCTATCCCTGATTCCTCCTTGTTGATCTGATGGTCTCCTTTGTAGAAGCTGGCTCGGGTTCAGGTGTGTTGTGGTTTCAGATAAGGGGGAAGTTTTCACATATAGGTGGACAACTTGTGTATGTGTGCCCTAACCCAAGTGCGCCTATGACATCTAGACAGACTATACTTAAGGGATTATGGTACCTCGTTTTTCATTTCCCTATCTCTCCTGTCCTGGTACCAATGTGTATGCATGCCTAAGACACGCAACAATGTGTATGCATGAAGACCCTATTACGTAGGATGGCTCGAAACAAGTGGCCTAACGTATGACACTCTAAGTGTAGACATACCCGAAGGACACAAACCTAGCAGGTAAGGGGACACATGCATTTGGACATCGTGCGTATGTGTATGACACGTTCTAGGTAAAATGACGGCGGTGTCATAGTTCCAATTTTAGCCTATCACGTGTATCCTATGTGTGGTTTCACGACGTACATTAAAATGCTTGACATGCACATGAAATGGATTCATATCACACTTTGGGCTCTAGACTGACAACCATAGACAATAATCACGACTCTTGGCTCTATAAGAGACGACAAATGTACACGTGTAGATTTTAAATGCCCCGGTGTTGGTTTGTTTGTGTATTCATACATGAAGGCAAACCAGACCCGATTTTCACATAGAGATGAGGGGACTTATACTAGGTACATGAGTAAGGTTTGGCTCTATGTTAAAGGACATTATTGACACGTCGTTTATTTCCCGAATAGATGATGCATGTGTGACAACCCTATCTTACACTAGTTTGGAAGACTCAACATGATAATGAACCATGTAGACCCACGGGACATCGTGCCCCTACTTTGGTTCAGACAATCATTCCAACATCCTCTTTCACTTCACAAACCCAAAACTCCTTTCGAAGGAGCAGAAGACAGTGTATGTTTGATCTAACAGGTCATATCGTTGTGATGGTACGGTCCCCATTTTGCACGAAATAATTAAAGTGTTCCCTATAATGTGGAACGGACGGCGTAACGCCGTATTTCATGCATATAACCTTATCTCCTTTTAGGTCTTATGAAGTTTTAGCATCGTTTCAAGATGACATTTGCTTGGTTTAAGGAATCCACCTTTGGGGTCGTAGAACTTCGTCATGTGAAAATAGAATAAGTTTCTTCTCGAACTGAAACAGACGTCGTGATTACGTATTTCACATGACAAAGTGAGCGACATCGTTGGTAGGTCCGTTAGACCCTACAAACGACATGACACGCCTAAACCTAGGAGAGATCTTCTAAATATTTGTTTGACTTAAGGAATCGACTTTTAGGGTCGATTCGTTAAGCCCTACAAATGGAATGACGACTTTACGTGTTTTGACACGTGACACTATAACCTAGTCGGGGGTTTCGTCATTGTGGTCTATGCAAAATTATTTAGTATTTTTTTTTTTTTTTTTTTAGTCCGACACGATATTGACCTGTGTGGACTGACGAGGCGGTGTGCTCTTAGACTCAAGACAAACCCTAAAACTCCTTTTTGGGAGGAGCACAAGACGAAGTATTATTATTGGTCCAACGCGATATTGACTTGAGTGGACTTCGCGGGGCGGTGTGCCTTTAGACTCAAGAGGAACCCTAAACTCCTTTTCCGGAGGAGCACAAGACAATGTGTGTTTGGTTCAACAGGTTAAACCGTTACACCGGTATGGTCTTATCCTACATTAAAGCGTCTTTCATAATCTGGGACCTCCGGCTTCGTATGGCACCCGTTTTGACTTAAGGGGGTGATATTTGTGACACAATGATTTCATCTCACGAGATTGAGTTCTTTTATGAAATGGAACAGACGACATAACGTCGTGTTTCGTGTGATAAAATGTCTGGCGTAACAGGGTGCCCCCTTACTTCAAAGGAGTGTCATAGAAATCAGATTCTCCCTAGGTTATGGCTACATCTAACACATGTACAAGTAGAGTTAAGCAATCAAACAGTTAGTGTAGGCATTCATGCGTAAACGACACTCCCTCTCAATCTTCACGTGGTGCGTCTCTGTCCTAGGTGGGTTTCTTTTGACATCTTTCCTTTCGATGTCAAAACGCTCTCAACAGACGTGATTTTCATGATGTTTGGGGTAGTTCCTAGTGGAGATATCTAGGCTGACTATATGAGGCTTCGGTCTCGTTTGATAGTACAAAAAGGGTTCCCACAGCAAAATATACCTAACGCCTCACCATTTAAGGGTTTTGAGCAGCGTATCGACGGTACAAGGCTGTGGGTGGTGTTACGGATCGACCCATGCGTCCCTTAAAGGAAACGACAGTGAGCACGACCCATAACACACGTTGACCATTCGGTATTTTTCTTTTATGCAGTATGACAAAGCAATAACTCTGTTGTACAGAACTAGACTGTCAGAATGTTTCAGTTGTATCCCATTTTCACTTTTATAAAATCTTTTATGAAATAATTTTACAAATAGTGAAAACCAAACTTACATCCTCCTATTGATAGATGAACTTCAAGAAAATCGTACGTTGAAGTCAATTTACAATAGTAGAATATATTTTTGGTCCCCAGCAGAGTCGCCACTGTGAGCGTAAGTGGTCGCTCACAGCGGCTTTAGCCTTCTTTTACTAGAGTCGCCACCGGCCGACCGGGAAAAATGTACGAACCGGTGTTTGTACCGATTGTTTTGAAAACCAGAGATTCTATTGACGTTTGTGGATACAACTTATTTATTCCGACATTCCAGAACCCAGAGGATCTTTAATGCAACCTAACAGCTTTTTGTTTTGATTTTATGGTTATCACATAGAAATAAATAAATGCGCAAACATTTGTGCGATAAACCGCCGGGTGACACGGTACAAAACCCTCAGAAGCTTACCCTCGTCGCGTGCCAGTGATTGCTCGCGGACTGATGCTCGTTGAAGAACGGAGACCTTTTCTGGGAGGAACCTCTGGGAACCGGAGTTGCGTGTGCGTCCTCTGGTGTGGAAACTGGAAACAGGACTTAGTCGACCCTAGCGAGACTGCGAGTGATGCCTGGACTGGAAACTTTTGATAAGAAAGGGGAATATATTTGGTGGTCAGGAGGATCTTTTCTGAGAATATTTGAGGAAAGTACTCTCAAGCTCGGACTCTAGCAATTCTTTTATGTATCAGAGGCAACTTTAGGCAACTCGGAGGCAACCTTATCAGAGGCAACTTATCTCGGGTCAAGAATCGCTTTAGGACGAGCTAGAGAGAGGAGAGAATGAGTGTTTGTTGGTTTTTTTGAAAGATTTGTTGATGATCTGAATGAGAAATTCGGAGGGTTTATATAGGTTTCCTTGTGACCGTACGGTCACAAGGTTGTGACCGTAGGGTCACTGTTTAGTGACCGTACGGTCACTGGCTTCGCCCGTCTCATATCTAAATTTGGATCTGAGCCGGGCGTTGCCCGACACCCGGCCAATGTTGTTTGGATGTTTGTACACGTGTCACGCTCTGATTGGACCGTCCAGCCACGTGGCAGATAAGGATTGGATTGCTATCTGCCACGTGGCAGTGACCGTACGGTCAGAACCATGTGACCGTACGGTCTCAACCAACAGTGTTGTGACCGTACGGTCCTTGATGAATAGTACTTGTGACCGTATACTCTTTTGTGATCAAGGATTTTCTCATAAGCATGAAAGTGCCACACTCATGGTCCCGAGAAGCGGGCGGAAGAGGTTATGGTCCCGAAAAGGTGATCCGTTCTACGACGCGCATCGGTATTTGAGCAGCTGGCGCAACGAGGAGCTCATAGTTTGCTTTCATCATCGGGTTCGAAAACCAGTGCTTACAACCACCAGCTTCAGAGACAACAGAAGCTCTGCCAATGAAACCAAAACTACCAAAACGTTTCTCCAACTCCTCCCGATTCATCACATTGTGTAGAAAATCGTAGTTTGATGACGAACCAGCGAAGAAGGATGTAGTAGATGAAGTAGTTAAGGGATCACACGCAGGAGGTGTATGTCCAGAGGTTGAAGGAGGAGGAATTTGTGAAGTGGAAGAAGGAGCAGTTTGTGTAGTAGAGTAAGAAAAGATAGGAATAGTGGATGGTAACGTGGATGGAAGTGAAAAGGAAGGAGCTGTAAGTCATATGGAAGGAATTACAGAGGAAGTATTTAGTGAGGAGGTAGTGGAGGTTGTTGTGGAGTCTATGAAAATAGGGCCAGAAGCCAAATTCACTTCTGAATAGGATCCAGAAGGAGGAGCAGTTTTAGGAGGTACAACTTCAGAGGTTGAAGTTGTAGGAGCAATGGAAGTTTGAGAGTCACTTACTTTTGGGACAGAAGGAAGTGTGGAAGATGGATGAGAAGTATGAGAAGGAGATGGATGATGAATAAGAGTGGGAGACGAAAGAACCTGGTCAGAGACATTGGGATCATATGTAGTAATGGGCTCAGCAAAAACATGAGCCATTCTGTTGAGAGTTTCATAAGCATCCCTATCACCAGGGCTTCTACCTTGACCCAGAAGAATATTGTCCATAAAATACTCGTTATCAACATTCTCAGCAAACTTCTGTCCAGTCTGAATAACCACTTAAGGATTTTCAGCTTCTGGTTCACTATCCTCTGAAAGTTCCTCAATAACAGGAGCATCAAGATTCCCTTCAGCAGACATATCCATCATGTCTTCATCATTCACAAAGTCCTCTTCTTCGGGAATTGTATCTTCTAATTCAGTACTAGGAGCAATATAGAAGTCCTTCTTGTTCAGACACCTTCAATTTGCAGCAACCTTCTTCCTGTTGCTTCTAGAGAGAGGAATCTCTTCAGCATCCTCTGCTTCTCCAGTAGCCTCAACATTTCCAGTAGCCTCAATAGTTCTAGAGGCCTCCTCGCTCTCAACTTGAGCAGCACATTCAGCAAGTCTAGCATCAGCCTTAGCTTTTGCCAAAATTTCACGCTCTGCTGCTAGTTTATGTGCTAACTCAGCAACTTCTCTTCTTTTCCTTGTCCTATCAGCAAGAGCAACAACTCTTGCAACTTTCTCAACCTCAGCAGCCTTTGCTCGTTCAGCAAGTCTGCTATCCTCAGCTTCCTTAGCTGCCTTCTCAGCAGCATCACTTGGCTTCTCAGCAACAATCTTACCAGAAGGTTCAACATTGATACTTGTTTGAACCAGAACTGGAAGAAGTTCTGAGACAGCCACCTTCTCTACTGTCAGAACCAACTTACTTGATCCTTTCTTACTTTTGCCCTTCTTGGCAGCTTTCTTACCTTTCTGCTCAGTGTCCTTCATTATTTCCTTCTGAGCATCACTTGCTGAAGGAAGATTCTCAGTCTTCTTTGGTATCACACCAAAAGCAAGATTCCTCAGAGTATTCATCTTAAGGAGGGTACTTCTGATGGTAACACCAACTCCTGGAACATTGATAGAGTTAGCCTCAAACAACATCGTCAGGAGGGAACCATAAGCAAGAGTGCTGACCACCTTGACATTCTTCATCTGCCTTATAATCATGGCAGGAAGGTTGATCTTCTTCTGATTCATGAGATGGTACATGAAAACCCTTTCCCTGTTGGAAACACCATTGACACCACCAGCCTTTGGTAAGAACACATTTGTAGTCAGATAATGTGCCCACCTCTGATGGTGAGTGAGCCAAGTAGCGTAGGTTTCCTTAGCACTCAAATCAGGTTTAGCCTAATTTTCTTCTGAGTACCCTTCAACAGAACCATCATCACCAATAATGATTCCTTCATCAACAATTCCAATCGCCTGTGCAATAGAGGTCATGTTGACCTAACTCAACTTCTCTGATAGAAGAGTGAATAACATCCTCCTCATTAGACTGATAGTGGAGATTCTGATAGAACTCGGTGACTAACTTAGGATAAATGAACTCATCCAAAGACACAAAGGAGTTCCAATTCTCAGCACTTAGCCATTTTGAGATGGGTCAGTGGATTTAACTTCATCCTCTAGGAACCTAGACGTGAAAACCCTAGATTCACTAATTTGTTCCTTTTGTTTAGTAGTGAAAATGTGGGTGACAATGACTGGGGGTTCAATAGGTAGTACTTGAGTCATTTGAGAGAATTTTTAGAAGAAATAGGTCAAGTTTTGAGAGAAAGAAATTGCAGAGAAATGATCTATGGAAATTCTAATTTCAAAGAGATTTCGAGTGGAAAGTTGCTAAGTGTGGAAAACCCTTATTTATACCCAAACGAAAACGGTTCCAATTCAAAAAGTAAGTAAACACCGTTTAATAAGGGAACCAGTTACCGTAAAAGACATGTAGGGGCAGTAATAGCATTAAATGTAGGCATGTTTAACATAAAAGACATGATTAGCCTTAATCATACTTAATTATCTTAAACGGCTAGCAGTTAAGATAAATTAAAATATAATTAAACTAAATTACTGAAGTGGATAGGTCATACCAATGCCTTCTCGCAAGCTGCGGAAAAGAGTACCAGCCAGAGGCTTATTAAACATGTCAGCAAGATTGTCTTCAGAGGGAACATGAGTAATAATGATATCCTTCTGCATCCTGCTGTGTTGAATGGGATTCTTTGAAAGATCAATGGCACTTTTGTTATCACAGAAGATTGTTATTGTTCCAGGGATGACTCCATAGTCAGCAATTTGTTGCTTAATCCAGAGCATCTGAGAAACACAACTTCCATCAGCAACATACTCAGCTTCAGCAGTTGAGAGAGCTACAGAGGTTTGTTTCTTGCTATGCCAGGAGACTAGGCACTCCCCCAGAAAATGACAACCACCAGAAGTGCCGACTCTCTTCAATTTATCCCTACCATAGTCAGAGTCTGTGTATCCTACATGAGTAAAATCTGTATTGCTAGGATACCACAAACCAGCTTCTGGTGTGCCTTTAAGATATCTTAGAATTCTTTTGACAGCAACATCATGAATCTCCTTTGGTTTAGCCTGATATCTAGCACAGAAGCACACAGCAAAATGTATATATGGCCTGCTGGCGGTTAGGTATAAAATAGAACCAATCATACCTCTGTAGGTTTTTATATCTACAGGTTTACCAGCTTTCTCTTCATCATCAATGTCCTTGTTGACATCCATTGGGATATCAACAGCATTAGATTCCATCATGCCAAATTTCTTCAGCACTTCTCTAGTATACTTGGCTTGATTGATAAACACACCATCATTACTTTGCTTGATCTGAAGTCCTAAGAAGAAGGTTAACTCTCCCATCATAGACATTTCAAACTCAGCCTTCATGTGGTCACTGAGCTCCCTACACAAAGATTCATTAGTAGCACCAAATATAATATCATCAATATATACCTGAGCTAAAAGGATATCCTTGATCTTTTTCAGAGTGAACAGAGTTGTATCAACACAGCCTCTGATAAAACCTTTAGACAGAAGGAACTTTGTCAGTCTCTCATACCAAGCTCTGGGAGCTTGTTTCAGTCCATACAAAGCTTTCTTCAGCTTATAAACATGATCAGGAAACTTAGGATCTTCCAAACCAGGAGGTTGAGATACATAGACTTCATCATCAATGTAACCATTCAAGAATGCACTTTTCACATCCATTTGAAAGAGCTTAAAACCTTTGTATGATGCAAAAGCACATAAGATTCTAATGGCTTCTAATCTTGCAACAGGAGCAAAAGTTTCACCATAATCTATGCCTTCTTGCTGACTGTAACCTTGAGCAACAAGTCTTGCCTTTTTGTTCAGAACCCATATAGTACCAACATTTCCAAACTCATCAAGCTTGTTTTTCAGAACCCATATAGTACCAACAACCTTTTTGTTGTTAGGTCTGGGAACCAAAAACCAAACTTCTGACCTTTTAAACTGGTCAAGTTCTTCTTGCATTGCCATTAACCAGGAATCATCATCTGCAGCTTCATAGAAGTCCTTGGGTTCCAGAAGTGACACAAAAGCCTCATTCCCCATATATCTTCTGAGCTGAGCTCTGGTCATGACAGGATTGTGAACAGAGTCAATTACATTCTCCAAGGGATGATTCATAGGATCTCTAATTTCTCTTGGTACATCCAATGTATCTTCTGAAACTTGTTCATCATTTGTTGAATCATATATAGGAGCATTTTCTGGAAGGAAGTTGACTTCTGGAGTAGGATTCTCTTCTGGAACTTGTTCAGCAACAGGAGGAATCACTTCAGCAGCTCTACGAGAAACATCTTCTTTTCCAACAGGAGATGTGACTTCAGGAGCATGAACTACATCTTCATCAGGAGCTCTACAATCTGCAGGGTTAGTCTCATCAAACTGTACATGAACAGATTCATCTGAAGTTTGAGTCCTCTTATTAAAAACCCTATATGCTTTACTATGTGTTGAGTAACCAAGAAAAATGGCCTCATCTGCCTTTGAATCAAACTTTGAAAGATATTCTTTTGTATTCAAAACATAACACTTACAACTAAATGTTCTGAAATAACCTATTTTAGGCTTTCGACCTTTCCAGAGTTCATAAGGGGTTTTGTTCAAGATGCTTTTGATCAGCACCCTATTCAGAACATAGCAAGCTGTGTTAACAGCTTCTCCCCAAAAGTACTTTGGAAGCCTTCTTTCATTAATCATAGTTCTGGCGATTTCAACAAGAGTCCTATTCTTCCTTTCAACCACCCCATTTTGTTGAGGAGTCCTAGAAGCAGAAAAGTTATGATCAATGCCCTTGGTTTCACAGAATTCTTCAAACTGAAATTTCTTGAATTCTCCACCATTATCACTTCTGATATGAATAACCTTTTCATTCCTTTCATTCTCAAGCTTCTTTACCAGAACTGAGAAATATCCAAGTGACTCATCTTTGCTAGACAGCAAGATAACCAAAGTGAATCTTGAAAAGTCATCTACTATGACAAAGGCATACTTCTTTCCACCCATGTTCATTGGTTGAACAGGGCGAAAAAGGTCCATATGAAGTCATTCCAAAGGTCTTTTAGTTGAAATGATTTTCTTAGTTTTAAAAGAGCTTCTGGATTGTTTACCAGATGGAGAAGCAATGCACAAATGGTTCTTTTTAAAACTAATTTCAGGCAGACCCTCAACCAATTGATATCTAGCTACTTTGGCCAGAAGGTCCATGCTCACATGAGCAAGTCTTCTATGCCAGAGCCAGGAGGTATCCTCTTTGGACATCAAGCATATATTTTTGCAGAGATTCTCAAGGTTCAGCATGAAAACATTTTCTACTCTAGGAGCAGTTAGAATAACTTCCCTTGACTTACTTTCCAAGATTTTACATCCAGAGGAGCTGAAGACTACATCTCTACCTTTATCACACAGCTGTGCAACACTCAGGAGATTGAACTTCAGGCCTCTGACTAGGGAGACATCTTCGAACCGAGGATTTGTTCCTATAGATCCAGAACCAAGAATCCTTCTTTTCTGAGCATCTCCAAAGTTGACTTTACCACCTCTCTTAGGATCAAATGTGATGAATGCTTTTTCATCACCTATCATATGCCTTGAGCACCCACTATCAATGTACCACAGCTTTGACATTGATGGAGCACTCAGATCCACCTGCATCACAATCAATTAGTGACAGGTACCCAATCCTTATTGGGTCCTTCATTGTTAGATTTAACTTCAGCAGGTTTTTCTGATAATTCAGATTGCAAGAGATTTTTGATATGATACTTGCAATCCTTTAACCAATGACCATCACTCTTGCAAAGTTTGCAAAAGGGAGGGTTCTTGGATCTTTCCCTTTGCTTCTTGGGAGCTTTCTTCTTCTTCTGAGAAGGTGTACTATCTTCAGAGGCTATAGCAGCTGTGAGCGAAAGTGGTCGCTCATAGCGGCTTTAGCCTTCTTTGACTAGAGTCGCCACCCGGCCGACCGGGAAAATGTACGAACCGGTGTTTATACCGATTGTTTTGAAAACCAGAGATTCTATTTACGTTCGTGGATACAACTTATTAATTCCGACATTCCAGAACCAAGAGGATCTTTAATGCAACCTAACAGCTTATTGTCTCGATATTTATGGTTATCACACAGGAATAAATAAATGCACAAATATTTGTACGGTAAACCGTCGGGTGACACTATACAAAACCCTCAGAAGCTTACCCTCGTCGCGTGCCAGTGATTGCTTGCGGACTGATGCTCGTTGAAGAACGGAGACCTTTTCTGGGAGGAACCTCGGGGGCCGGAGTTGCGTGTGCGTCCTCCGGAGTGGTAACTAAGAACATGACTTGATCGACTCTAGCGAGACTGCGAGTGATGCCTAGATTGGGAACTTTTGGTAAGGGGGAAATATATTTTTGGTGGTCAGGAGGACCTTTTCTGAGAATATTTGGGAAAAGTACTCTCAAGCTCGGACTCTAGCGATTCTTTTTCTGTATCAGAGGCAACTTTAGGCAACTCGGAGGCAACTTTATCAGAGGCAACTTTTATCGGGTCGAGAATCACTTTAGAACGAGCTAGAGAGGTGGGAGAATGAGTGTTTGTTGGTGAATTGAATGAGAAATCCGGGGGGTATTTATAGGTTAGCTTGTGACCGTACGGTCACCATTTAGTGACCATACGGTCACTTGCTTCGCCCGTCTCAAATCCAAATTTGGATCTGAGCCGGGCTTCACACAACACCCGGCTGAAGTCATTTAGATTTTAGTACACGTGTCACGCTGTGATTGGACCGCCGGCCACGTGGCAGATAAGGATTGGATTGCTATCTGCCACGTGGCAGTGACGGTACGGTCAGAGGCCTTGTGACCGTACGGTCTCAACAAACAGTGTTGTGACCGTACGGTTCCTAATGAATAGTGCTTGTGACTGTATACATTTTTGTGATCGGGGATTTTCTCATAAGCATGAAAGTGCCACACTCATGGTCCCGAGGAGCGGGCGGAAGAGGTTATAGTCCTGAAAAGAGGATTCGTTCTCCGACGAGCATCAGTTTTTTGAGCAGCTGGCGCGACGAGGAGCTCGTAGTTTGCTTTCATCATCGGTTTCAAAAACCAGTGCTCACAGCAGCACTCTCAGAGGTACCAACATCAGGAGGAGAAGCTATCTCTTTCAGAAGAGAGGGAGTGACATGTTTCTTCTTCTTCTGGGCTTATCACTTCCCAGAGGCAGCTTTTCCTTGCCTTTGGCTTTGGAGCCATCGGCAGGAGTGCTGAACTGTTTACACAACTTCTCTTCTAACACTTTCATGTCAATAGATTTGAGTAAACCTAAGAAACTTGTCAGCCTCACTCTTGTCCAATTTCCTCTTAAGGTACTTGAACATACTATATAGTTCTTCAAGAGAATCAAAGATATCTAGTTCGTGAGAATTGTTTACCTCAGAGTCATATGTTACTTCAGGAGGTGCGGAAGTCTCTCATGTGACATCTTCACAAGTTGGCTCTTCAATAGCCATGAAACAAATCTGAGCTTGCTCTTCCTTCTCTTCAGGATCACTGCTGGTCTCAGAGTCTGACCACGCAGCCAGCATAGCTTTCTTGAACTTTCTCTTATCTTTCTTCAGCTGGGCAGTTAGGCTTAATATGTCCTGGTTGCTGACATCCATAGCATACAATAGGCTTGCTAGGATCTCTCTTGGATTTTTCACCAGAATCAGGAGACTTCTTATCAAAGCTCCTGAAAGGCTTATTGTAGTTTCCACCTCTGCCTTTTCTAAAAGCTTTCTTAAACTTCCTGGTCAGAATTACCAGTTCCTCATCTTCAGAGGATTCTTCAGAAGATTCTGCCTTGAGGACTACTCCTCTTTTTCCTTCTGACATTTCTCTTAGGTCATGATTCTTCATTGACATCTCATGAGTAATTAGTGAACCAATGAGTTCATCATACTGATAAAAGCCCAAATCCTGAACTTCTTCAATACAGTCTTCTTGGCTTCTGAGAATCTTTTTCACTTTTTCTGATTCTTCAATATCCTTTCCCAAACTCTTCAAGTCATTGACAATCTTGGTGAATCTAGAGTTCATGTTTGAAATAGATTCTTTGTCAAGCATTTCAAATAACTCATAGTCTCTCATGAGTTGATTGACTTTAGACTGCTTCACTTTTCCAGTTCCTTCATAAGTGACTTCCAACTTGTTCCAGATATCCTGTGCTGTTTCACAAGAGGAAACTTTGTTATACTCAGTAGCAGTAAGTGCATAATGCATCATATTTATTGCTGAAGCATTAGTTTGGAGTTTTTTAAGAATATCATCAGTGTATTCCTTCTGAGGAATTATAACATTCCCTAAACCAGCTTCCATCCTAGTTGGGATGAAGTCACCATTAGTGATAACAATCCAGGCACTCATATTTTGTGCTTGGATGAAATACATCATCCTCTTTTTCCAGTAAGAGTAGTTATCACCATTAAACAGTGGAGGTCTAATTGTGGAAGAGCCCTCTGGGACAATAAAGTGAGAGGAGTTCTCAGGCTGGTGTCTACTAGCCATCTCTATTGATTCTGATAGGATCTTACACTTAGATTGTTATATCTTTAGTAAATATACGAAGTGACCTTCGCTCTGATACCACTTGTTGGCCCTAACAAGAATAGAATCACATAGAGGGGGGGTGAATAGGTGTCTAAGTTGTAAACTGAAAGTTTTAAGCTTTTTAAGTAACTTAGTTTTTCAGAGTAAAATTTCCTCAGAGTTAGAGGCTAGCTTAAGGAAACATCTTCCGAGGGAAATGATGCCTAAACATAGTTTAACTGCTTTCAGCAACAGAAGTTCTAAGTTAGAGAACTTATGGACAGTCTTCTGAACAAAGACAATGATATAAGGAGTAAATCTGTTTCAGCACTAAATATAAGCAAGTACACAGAGGCAAATTAACAAGTATAAAAGGGAGAAAGAGGTTCAGGAGATCCTGATGAACAATTCGATTTATCCAAGTTCGCCACAGAAGTCCTGTGACTACGTCTTGTCCCATGTGGTCGCAGCCGCCAGAGATTTTAAATCTACTATTCAGAACTTTTATGGCAAGTTCAGAAGCTCCTTTACATCAACAGAACATAAGCTAATTTCTCACTTAGTTCTGACTAGCCTAAAAAGAGTTAAAGTATTTCCACCAGAACAACAACAACTCTGTTTTCTGGATTTCACACCCAACTCTAATCTCAATTTGATTTCTCTCTAAATCTAACTGAATATCACAAACGATATCAGTTTACAAGATTCCTATTATGAACTTGTTTTTATTCACTCTCTCACTTTAACTAAAGCTATGCTAAGAAAGATTGAGAATGGAAAATGGGGCTCTGTTTTCTTGATTAGAACAGTGCGTTGAGATTTTGCTCGATTATGACGCGTATCTGATGCAATGGAGCTTGGCTACTATTTATAGTGCATGAGGATGACCGTTGGTGAATTTGAATCTTCAATAGAGATGACATCAGTTGTTGTAGCCGTTAATCTGTCATGTCTTCAAACGGTCTTCAAAAACTTTGATTCCGTTAACCTTGTTCTTTAACTCAATCCGGTAAGTGATTTGAAGTTGAAGATAAGGTTGACTGAAAACATTCTTCAATTGGATCAACAAAGGGTAGACAAGGAAATTCTGGTTTTGTTTTGAGTATACACGCGCGCTCCTTCAAAACAGCTTTTTGAACTTTTGGCGCCTTGCATTAAATGCATTTGTCAGAGCAATAAATGCTAAACAGAACCCGTGACTTAGCTTCTGAAAGCTAATTCCTTTAGTCTAAGCTTCTGATTGAATTGGTAAGGATTTATCTTCTGATTGCATTTTGGACCTCTGAAGCGAGCTTTAACAGTCTTCATAAGACTTCAGAGCGGAGCATCCAGCTTCTAAATTTTATCTACTGTCTTCAGCTTTCCGGTTTCTTCTGAGACTTTAAGGCAATCCGGAGATTCTTCATTCAACACCTGCTGAGAAACTTACACACATACTTAACAAAAATTGTTAGTCAACATTGAAACGTATGTAAGTAAATTTTAAATTTCATCTTCTAAAACGTTTGGACATAATCAAAAAACTTAGGGTTCATCAATTGGGACATCCAAAATCTGAGCTCGAGTTAAAGTTTTGTCCGACGAATCAAAAAAACATGTTAAAATTTAGTCCCCGTCCCCGAGGCACCCTAGAATCTAGCCCGAAAAACCCAAAATTTCAACGACCCATCATTTGTTATACGTGTTAGTCGTGGTATTGGGACATCCAAAATAAGAGCTCGAGTTAAAGTTTTGTCCAACGCATCATAAAAACGTGTTAAAATTCAGTCCCCGTACCCGAGGCACCCTAGAATCCGGCCCGAAAAACCCAAAAATTTAAACAACCCATCATTTGTTATACGTTTTAGTAGGGGTATTGGGACGTCCAAAATCTGAGCTCGAGTTAAAGTTTTGTTTGACGCATCATAAAATTGTGTTAAAACTCAGTCCCGGTACCCGAGGCACCCTAGAATCCGGTCCGAAAAACCCAAAATTTAAACGACCCATCATTTTTTATACGTTTTAGTTGGGGTATTGGGACATCCAAAATCTGAGCTCGAATTAAAGTTTTGTCCGATGCATCAAAAAACAGATGTTAAAATTTTGCCCCGGTCCCCGAGGTACCCTAGAATCCGGCCCGAAAAACCCAAAATTTAAACGACCCATCATTTGTTATACGTGTTAGTCGTGCTATTGGGACATGCAAAATCTGAGCTCGAGTTAAAGTTTTTGCCGATGCATAAAAAAAACGTGTTAAAATTCAGTCCCGGTCCCCGAGGCACCCTAGATTTCGGCCCGAAAACCCCAAAAATTAAACAACCCATCATTTGTTATACGTGTTAGTTAGGGTATTGGGTAATCCAAAATCTGAGCTCGAGTTAAAGTTTTGTCCGACGCATCATAAAAACATGTTAAAATTCAGTCTTGGTACCTGAGGAAACTAGAATCCGGCCCGAAAAAACACAAAATTTAAATGACCCATCATTTGTTATACGTTTTAGTTGGGGTATTGGGACATCAAAAATCAGAGCTCAAGTTAGAGTTTTGTCCGACGTATCAAAAAACATTTGTTAAAATTATGCCCCGGTCCCCGAGGCACCCTAGAATCCGACCCGAAAAACCCAAAATTTATACGACCCATCTTTCGTTATACATGTTAGTCGGGGTATTGAGACATCCAAAATCAGAGCTCGAGTTAAAGTTTTGTCCGACGCATCAAAAAAACGTGTTAAAATTCAGTCCCGGTCCCCGAGGCACCCTAGAATTCGGCCTAAAAAACCCATCATTTGTTATACGTGTTAGTCGTGGTATTGGGCCATGCAAAATCTGAGCTCGAGTTAAAGTTTTGGCCGACGCATCAAAAAAACGTGTTAAAATTCAGTCTCGGTCCCCGAGGAACCCTAGAATCCGGCCCGAAAAACCCAAAATTTAAACGACCCATCATTTGTTATACGTGTTAGTTAGGGTATTGGGACATCCAAAATCTGAGCTCGAGTTAAAGTTTTTTCCGACGCATCATAAAAACGTGTTAGAATTCAGTCCCGGTACCCGAGGCACCCTAGAATCCTGCCTGAAAAACCCAAAATTTAAACGACCCATCATTTGTTATACGTGTTAGTCTTGGTATTCGGACATCCAAAATCTGAGCTCGAGTTAAACTTTTGTCCGACGCATCATAAAAACGTGTTAAAATTCAGTCCTCGTCCCCGAGGCACCCTACAATCTGGCCCGAAAAACCCAAAATTTAAACGACCCATCATTTGTTATACGTGTTAGTCGTCGTATTGGGACATCCAAAATCTGAGTTCGTGTTAAACTTTTATCCGACGCATCATAAAAACGTGTTAAAATTCAGTCCCGGTCCCCGAGGCACCCTAGAATCCGGCCCGAAAAACGCAAAATTTAAACGACCCATCATTTGTTATACGTTTTAGTTGGGGTATTGAGACATCCAAAAATCTTAGCTCGAGTTAAAGTTTTGGCCGACGCATCAAAAAACAGTTGTTAAAATTCTGCCCCGGTCCCCTTGGCATTCTAGAATCCGGCTTGAGAAACCCAAAATTTAAACGATCCATCTTTCGTTATACATGTTAGTAGGGGTATTGGGACATCCAAAATTAGAGCTCGAGTTAAACTTTTGTCCGACGCATCAAAAAAACGTTTTAAAAGTCTGCCCCGGTCGCCAAGGCACCCTAGAATCCGGCCCGAAAAACCCAAAACATAAACGACCCATCATTTGTTATACGTGTTAATCGTGGTATTGGGACATCCAAAAATCTGGGCTCGAGTTAATGTTTTTTCCGACGCATCAAAAAACAGATGTTAAAATTCTGCCCCGGTCCCCGAGACACCCTAAAATCCGGCCTGAAAAACCCAAAATTTAAACGACCCATCTTTCGTTAAGGGAATTGATCATAACTTTTCTGCTCCCAGAACTCCTCAACAAAATGGGGTAGTTGAAAGGAAAGAAAGGATCAAGTAAGTTGGTCCTAACTGTTGAGAAGGTGGTTGTCTCAGAACCTCTTCCCACTATGGTTCAAACAACAATCAGTGTTGAACCTTCTGGCAAGATCGTTGCTGAGAAACCTAAGGATGTTTCTGAGAAGGAAGCTCAGGATGCTGAGGACGCACGCCTTGCTGGAAGAGAGAAGGCTGCTGAAGCTGAAAAGGTTGCAAGAGTTGTGGCTCTTGCTGATGAGAAAAGAAAGAAGAAGGAAGCAGAAGATAAGTTAGCAGCTGAGAGAGAAATTGCTGCAAAGGCTAAGGCCGATGCAAGAATTATTGCATGTGCTGCTGAACTTGAAAATGTGGAGTTCTCAAAGGATGTTGAGGCTTCAGGAGAAGGAGAGGAACTTGAGAATATCTCTCTCTCTACTCGGATCATAACGAAGGCAGTAGCAAAAAGAAGGTCTCTGAGGAAAAAGGACTTCTATGTTGCTCCTAGTGCTGAGTTAGAAGATCCTGTTGTTGAGGAACAGGAAGTTGATGATGCTAAAGACATGATGGAGATGTCTACTGAAGAGAATGTTGATGCTCCTATTATTGAAGAGCTATCAGAGGAGAGTGAACAAGATGCTGATGAGGTTCTTCAGGATGCACAACAGTTTGTGGAGAATGTTGATAATGAGAACTTCATTGACAACATTCTTCTGGGCCAAGGAAGAAACCCTGGTGATAGGGATGCCTCTGAAATACTGATCAGAATGGCTCATGTCTTTGCTGAGCCCATTTCTATGTTTGATCCGAACTCCTCTGACCAGGTTATCTCATCTTCCACTCATACTCCTCATCCATCTCCCTCACTACCTTCTGTCACAGAAGTGAGTGAATCTCATACTTCCATTCCCCTTACAACTTCAACTTCTGAGGTTGTACCTCCTCCAACTACTCTTCCTTCTGGATCCTATTCAGAAGTGAATCTGTCCTCTGGACCCATTTTCACAGATTCCATTTCTACTTATACTTCTTCCTCACTTTCATCTTCTTCTGTAATTCCATCAATTGGATTTACTACTCCCTCCTTTTCACTACCATCCACTTTACCAACCATTTCTCCTACCCTATCTTCCACGACCACACATTCAATCCCTTCCACAAACACATCTATCCCTCCTCATTCAACTTCTGGACATACACCTCCTGTCTGTGATCCCTTAACCACTTCCTCCACCACTTCCTGTTTTGCTGGGTTGTCATCCAACTATGACTTCCTACGCAATTTTCAGGAACGAGATAACTTGGAGAAAAATTTTGGTCCTTTTGGGTTCATGGGCAGAGCTTCTGGTGTATCCGAAGCTGGTGGTGTTCCCAGTGTTGAGGAGTTGAGAAGAATGAGTCAGAGTGGCTCTGATGAATTGCTGAATAGATTTGCTGGTGTGGGGCAAAGGTCTTCTGCTGCTGACATGTTTGCTCAGGGCATTGTGCTGCAAGAAATTCAATCTTTGAAAGCTCAGAACCTGCAGCTCATGACTATGCTTCAAATGCAGGATCATTCTGTCTACACACGCAACCTTTCTACACTTCATCTGGCTACATATGATGAGCTATATAAACTGAGAGAATTAGCTCTGACTCTTCCTACATTGGACAATATTGCTCTTGCTTCTTCTCTGAAAGTCAATGAGAATTTGGGAATTTTGACAAAAGAAGTCAAGGAAGCAAATGAGCATTATGAGGCTCATGAGAAGATGCTCCCAAGTAAGATTGATGACCTGCAAAGTACTGCAAATCATATTCTGAGAGAAGTGAAATCTTCTGCTCAAGGAACATCATCTTCAGGGGCTGCTAGGATTGTATATGACATCTCTCCTGATCTCAACAATCGTCTCTCTAGCATTGAGTCTGCTGTGACTGCTCAGAGCGCCCAGATTGCTGACCTCACTGAACTTCTGAAGGTTATACACACTCAAGCACGTGAACAAGAGAAGACTCTGAAAAATTGTTATAGGTTTGTTCGAGGACAGACTTACATTCAGAATGAACATCTCACTGCTGCCGTGTACTGTAACAATCGGATGCTCAAGCTCCTTTTGGATGACGTTCAGAAACAGCGACCTATGTCTGGACCGCTTTTTGACCATATGAAGACCATTGATGCTGACTTCAAACGAAGAATGGACTTGGTCAATCAAGTAAGGCCAACCCATGTGCCTTATCAGACTGCACTGAAAGTTCAGCAAAAATTGGACTCTCAAGGTGCTTTAGGTATTCCTGTTGGTTCCGGTCAAACGGGGGAGAAGTCTGCTCAGCAGAGTGGTCAGACGATGAAGAGACCGAGTGCTGCTGAAGGATCTAGTGGTGTTCCTCCTCAGAAGAAGAAACCTAGGGACTTGTAATCTCATTAGGACTTAAGCTTCTTAGCTAGGTTCTGGGTCGGGTAGTTTTTGTCTTAGGACTTTATCTGCTCTTCTGATTATCTTGTTGTTGTTTCTTCTGATGATTTTATACACTGAATCCTTCTTATACTTTCTTATGTCTCTGATTACTTATGTTACTTATGTTTCTTTTTAACTTAGTAAATTTCACTTCACTAAACTCTGACAACTTGATCTTAAGTCTCTTTTAAGTTTAAACAGATTGTTGAAGTTCACCATTTAGACAAAAATGGGGGAGTTAATTTACTCAGAAGATATGAAACATTTGCATCAGGAAGTTACTTTCTCAAACTCATACTATCTTTTACCTTCTAACCACGGTTTGTCCATAACCAAAATGGGGGAGAATGATGAACCCTATGTTTTTTGATTATGTCCAAACGTTTCAGAAGATGAAAACTTTATATTCTCTAACATATAGTTTACTGTGGACTAATATTTTTCTACTTAGTCTATGTGTAAGTTACTCAGCAGGTGCTGAATGAAGAATTTCCTGATTGCCTAAAGAACTTCAAGGTCTTGATTGCTGAAGACAGAGTTTCTTTCTCAGAAGCTGGATGGTCCGCTCTGAAGCTTGTAAAGTCTGTTAAAGCTCTCCTCAGAGGTCCTTTGCAATCAGAAGCTTATTTACCAATTTGATCAGAAGCTTAGTCACGGGTTCTGGATAAGCATTTATTGGTCTAACAAGTGCATTTAATGCAAGGCACCAAAAGTTCAAAAAGCTGTTTTGATGGAGCGCGCGTGTCTACTCAAAGTGAAACCAGAATTTCCCTGTCTACCCTTTGTTGATCTTATTGAGGAAAGTTTCCGGTCAACCTTATCTTCAATTCAAATCACTTACCGGATTTGGTTAAAGAACAAGGATAACGGAATCAAAGTGTTTGAAGACCGTTTGAAGACTTGACAAATTAACGGCTACAACAACTGATGTCATCTCTGTGAAGATTCAAATTTTCTCAACGGTCATCCTCATTCACTATAAATAGTAGCCAAGCTCTAAAGCATCAACTACGCGTGATCATCGAGCAAAATCTCAACGCACTGTTTTAACAAGAAAAACAGAGCATCCTTTTTCCATTCTCAATCTTTCTTAGCATAGCTTAAGTTCAAGTGAGAGAGTGAAGAAAAACAAGTTCATAATAGAAATCTTGTAAACTAATATCGTTTGTGATATTCAATTAGATTTAAAGAGAGAAATCTAGTTGAGATTAGAGTTGGGTGAGAAATCCAGAAAACAGAGTTGTTGTTGTTCTGGTGGAAATCCTTTAACTCTTTTTAGGCTAGTCACAACTAAGTGAGAAATTAGCTTAAGTTCTGTTGATGTAAAGGAGCTTCTGAACTTGCCAGAAAAGTTCTGAATAGTGGATTTATAAAATCTCTGTAGGCTGCGACCTCAGGGGACAAGACGTAGTCACAGGACTTTTGTGGCGAACTTGGATAAATCGAATTGTTCAATCAGGATCTCCTGAACTTCTTTCTCCCTCTTATACTTGTTCATTTTGCTTCTGTGTACTTGCTTATATTTAGTGCTGAAACAGAATTTCTCTAAGTATCATTGTCTTTGTTAAGAAGACTGTCCAGAAGTTGTCAAATCAGAACTTCTGTTGCTGAAAACAGTCTAACTGTGTTTAAGCAGAATTTCCCTCAGAAACAACTTCTGTAAGCTTGCTTCTGACTCTGAGGAAATTTGACTCTGAAAATTAAGTTTCCCGAAAAACTTGAGAAATTTTCAGTTTTCAACTTTGACACCTATTCACCCCCCCCCCTCTAGGTGATTCTGTTATTGTTAGGGCCAACATAGTAATCTCTTAACTTTCCTGCAGTTCTGGTCCCACATCATCGGATCTTCTATAATCTTTCAGTAAGGCCAACTATCTGCTTCTGCTGGGTACCTCGACGAGGATTTTCTGTAACCTTTTAATAGCGCCTCAAGTGTAACTCGAGGACTTTTCGTAACCTTCGTAACCTTCAGTAACCTGCCTTGGGCGAGACCCGAGGACTTGGTAACCTCTTTGTTGCTCCGAGTAAACTCTCACAACGCCTCGGGCGTGACCCGAAGATTTAATAACTTCTTTGTAGCTCTTCTCATAGCTCTGAGTAACTTTTCATAGTACCTCGACGAGGATTTTCCGTAACCTTTGATGGTGCCCCAAATTTTTGGTTCGAGGACTTTTGGTAACTTCCATAGCTCTGTTCGCCGTCCTCTCTCCCTTTGAACACTTTGTCCTACCAGTCTTATCTGGATGCTGGTGATCTTATTCTAAGGTCGATCAGCTGTGTCCCAGTATTTTTTCTTTTCTATTCTTGATCTGTAATTGATCTGGGAGTCCCTGGCGGCATTCCTCCTTGACCTGAGCCGTGCCCCATTATGGTATTGCCCCGGTGGAGTTCTTAGTTTCCAATATTTTGATGAGTTCAGGGGTGCCCCAGCGTATCCGTGGTCCGATATTGTCCCAGTGTACTGCTTCTGCGGTCGTTGGATATGCCCATATGTCCTTGGTAGTTCCTCGGGGTTAGCAACATCTTCGGTAAGGCCCTTTTTGTAACGCCTCTTGTAACGCCTTTTGGAACTTCTTCTGGAACGCCTTCTGGAACGCCTTTTGGAACTTCTTCTGGAACGCCTTCTGTAAGTGTGAGTATTGATCTCCGGAGCTGCTTCAGGAGTATTAAGTCTTCATGAGGTCGGGTGTTTCGGGAGTCGGGCACTTCCAGCCGCGGAAGTTGGGTGAGTTTCTGCGCTTTATGTGGTTTGTCGGGCTTGGCTCTGAAAGATTGTTAACATCGTTTGATAGGTGTTGTGCCTAGACTATCTATCGCCGCTTTTCATGACTCCTATGGGGATCCTGCAAAAACAAAGACATGCATCCTTTCTCGGGGTGAAATGGCCAATGGGAAATAAATATTTTCATGATGACTGGTCATGTTGCATGATTACAAATGATCAAGGGAGATACCCTACTTTATGGATGCATGCAGGTTTACACCTATGAGCTTAGTCTGGATAACGCACAATATATGCGACTAGATGTACATACACATGATAAGGGATACTTTCGCTACATGAACACATGCGATATGGACTCTAGCTAGACTACCTAAAACATATGGTGTGCATGTATTTTTTTTGGTGTAAATGGGGGGGTGACCTATTAGGTGGATTTATGACAACCTACAACAATCTAAAACCCAAAGTGTGTGCGACTCCATATGTGTGTGCACAAGGGGATGTTCTACTCACGTGATATGTTCTTTATGGATTTCGGCTAGATGACCTAAGTGTCTAATGTGTGCGTGCAACTAGACCTGTGGACATGTGATTATGCGCAGACTAAGGGGGCCATCTCCTCCTATGACTTGTGTAGTATTAATTTTGTGGATCTTGGTTGGACGACGTAGGACACATAGTATGTATGAGTGAGTGTGTGGACACGTGACTGGGGAACCTAAACGACTCTTGGTCCTCAACTAAGCATGTGGGTGACCCCAAGGTGTTGGCTAGATGTGAGGTTAGGTTTACGGTTGTTCTTTTGGGGAATGTGAGCAAAGGTTTTGAGTTGGATGAAGGAGGTGAGCTCTATGTAGGTGTTTCGAGGGTGCATGGAAAGGCTTTCATGAGGAGAGAAAGGGTTTGGGCTTGGATGGCGGAGGCGACGTTTATTGAGGTTGTAGGGTAGGTTTTGTGAAGGGTGCAAGGATTTTGGGTTAGATAGTAGAAGTGAGGGTTATGGGGGTTCTTTGATGAGGATAGGTTTTTGAGAGACCATCAGGAGTTCGTGTAGCTCCTAGGTTGTCAGGGTTGGAATCAAGATGTTCGAATGCAACTACCGATGATGTTTTCGTCGTTGCCCCTAGGGTGAGGTGTTTTATTGCTCTAACTGTTGCCTCTACGGGTTGTCAACTTAGCGGGCTGCCTTTATTGTTGCCTAGGTCGCCCTCTCAGGTTTTGAACCTAGCAGGCTTTCTTTCCTTTGGCCTTGATTGTTGCCTAGATTTATCTTGAGCCTTCTTGATCTAGCAGACCTTTTTTGTTTTCTCAAACCCTAGAGGAGTAGGCTAGTGTTTTGAATGGAGTGTACATATCCTATTGTCTAAGCTCTTGATTTCTCTATTCTAGAATACCCGTAGCTGACAGACTCTTGGAATAGACATTTAGACTCACTAACATAAGCATGTAGACTAGTTAACATAGGCATAAATGGTTCATGTATGTCTAATATGAATGTGCACTCATTATCAACTGGTCCTAGTAATCGTCCTTGCTCTGCCTGTGATTATGATTCTGATGAACCCTATGTGTTTTGATTATGTCCAAACGTTTCAGAAGATGAAAACTTATTAATTCCTTACATATAGTTGACTATTGACTAATAATTTTTTGTCTACTTAGTCTTTGTGTAAGTTGCTCAGCAGGTGCTGAATGAATCATTTTCGGATTGCCTAAAGGACTCAGAAGATCAGTTGCTGAAGTCAGAGTTTCAATAACTCAGAAGCTGGATACTCCGCTCTGAAGACGAAGTCTGCTAAAGCTTTCCTCAGAAGTTCTTTACAATCAGAAGTTGTGCCAATTGTGATCAGAAGACTAGACATCTGGAAAATTAGCTTCTGAAAGCTAATGTCACGGGTTCTGGATAGCATTTAATGTTCTGACAAGTGCATTTAATGCAAGGCGCCAAAAGTTCAAAAAGCTGTTTTGTTGGAGCGCGCCTGTCTGTTCAAAAGAAACCAGGATTTCCTTGTCTACCCCTTGTTGATCCAATTGAAGAATGATTCCAGTCAACCTCGTCTTTCATTTCAAATCACTTACCGGATTTAGTTAAAGAACAAGGTTAACGGAATCAAAGTGTTTGAAGACCGTTTGAAGATTTGACAAATTAACGGCTACAACAACTGATGTCATCTCCTTTGAAGATTCAAACTCACCAACGGTCATCTTCAATCACTATAAATAGTACCCAAGCTCCAAATCATCAACATACGCGTGATCATCGAGCAAAATCTCAACGCACTGTTTTAACAAGAAAAACAGAGCAATACTTTCCATTCTCAATCTTTCTTAACATAGTTTTAGTTAAAGTGAGAGAGTGAAGAAAAACAAGTTCATAATAGGAATCTTGTAAACTGATATCGTTTGTGATATTCACTTAGATTTAAAGAGAGAAATCTAGTTGAGATTAGAGTTGGGTGAGAAATCCAGAAAACAGAGTTGTTGTTGTTCTGGTGGAAATCCTTTAACTCTTTTTACGCTAGTCAGAACTAAGTGAGAAATTAGCTTAAGTTCTGTTGATGTAAAGGAGCTTCTGAACTTGCCAAAAAAAGTTCTGAATAGTGGATTTATAAAATCTCTGTAGGCTGCGACCTCAGGGGACAAGACGTAGTCACAGGACTTCTGTGGCGAACTTGGATAAATCGAATTGTTCAATCAGGATCTCCTGAACTTCTTTCTCCCTCTTATACTTGTTATTTTTGCTTCTGTGTACTTGCCTATATTTAGTGCTGAAACAGATTTCCTCTAAGTATCATTGTCTTTGTTCAGAAGACTGTCCAGAAGTTCCCAAATCAGAACTTCTGTTGCTGAAAATAGTCTAACTGTGTTTAGGCAGAATTTCCCTCAGAAGCAACTTCTATAAGCTTGCCTCTGACTCTGAGGAAATTTGACTCTGAAATTTAAGTTTCCCGAAAAACTTAGAAAATTTCAGTTTTCTACTTTGACACCTATTCACCCCCCTCTAGGTGATTCTGTTCTTGATAGGGCCAACAAGTGGTATCAGAGCGAAGGTTACTTCGCATATTTACTAAAGATCTAACAATCTAAGTGTAAGATCCTATCAGAATCAATAGAGATGGCTAGTAGACACCCGCCTGAGAATTCTTCTCACTTCATTGTCCCAGAAGGTTCTTCTACTACTAGACCTCCATTATTTAATGGCAACAACTACTCATACTGGAAGAAAAGGATGATGTACTTCATCCAAGCTCAGAACATGAGTGCTTGGTTTGTCATCACTAATGGTGATTTCATTCCCACCAGAATGGAACAAGGTTTAGGGAATGTTGTCATTCCTCAGAGAGAATTTACAGATGATATTCTGAAAAAACTCCAAACTAATGCTTCAGCAATAAATATGTTGCATTGTGCACTTACAGCTACTGAATATAACAAAGTTTCTTCTTGTGAAACTGCACAGGATATTTGGAACAAGCTGGAAGTCACATATGAAGGAACAGGAAAAGTGAAGCAATCTAAAGTCAACCAACTCATGAGAGAATATGAGTTATTTGAAATGCTTGATAAAGAATCTATTTCAGACATGAACTCTAGATTCACCAAGATAGTCAATGACTTGAAGAGTTTAGGAAAGGATATTGAAGAATCTGATCGAGTGAAGAAGATTGTCAGAAGCTTACCAAGGTCTTGGCAAGCCAAGAAGACTGCTATTGAAGAAGTTCAGGATTTGAGCTATTACTTGTACGATGAGCTCATTGGGTCCCTAATTACCCATGAGATGTCATTAAAGAATCATGACCTAAGAGAAAGGTCAGAAGGAAAAAGAGTAGTCCTGAAAGCAGAATCTTCTGAAGAATCCTCTGAAGATGAGGAACTGGCTATGCTGACCAGGAAGTTCAAGAAGGCCTTTAGAAAAGGCAGAGGTGGAAACTACAAGAAGCCTTTCAGGAGCTTTGACAAGAAAACTCCTGATTCTGGTGAAAATTTCAAGAGAGATCCAAACAAGCCTATTGTGTGCTATGGATGTCAGCAACCGGGGCACATTAAGCCTAACTGTCCGGAGCTGAAGAAAGATAAGAAGAAGTTCAAGAAAGCAATGCTGGCTGCTTGGTCAGACTCTGAGACCAACAGTGATCCTGAAGAAAAGGAAGAGCAAGCTCAGATATGTTTTATGGCTATTGATGAGCCAACTCCTGAAGATGTCACAGGAGAAACTTCCGCACCTCCTGAAGCTACATATGATTCCGAGGTAAACATATCTTCTGAACAAAATATCTTTGATTCTCTTGAAGAACTCTATAGTATGTTCAAGTACCTGAAAAGGAAATTGGACAAGAGTGAGGCTGACAAGTTTCTTAGGTTTACTCAAGTTTATTCTGACATGAAAGTGTTAGAAGAAAAACTGTGTAAACAGTTCAGCACTCCTGCTGATGGCTCTAAAGCCAAAGGCAAGGAAAAGCTGCCTCTGGGAAGTGATAAACCCCAGAAGAAGAAGAAACCTGTCACTCCCTCTCTTCTGAAAGAGATAGCTTCTCCTCCTGATGTTGGAACCTCTGAGAGTGCTGGTATAGCCTCTGAAGATGTTGGTCCTTCTCAGAAGAAGAAGAAATCTCCCAGGAAGCAAAGGGAAAGATCCAAGAACCCTCCCTTTTGCAAACTTTGCAAGAGTAATGGTCACTGGTTAAAGGATTGCAAGTATCATATTAAAAACCTCTTGCAATCTGAGATATCATTAAAACCTGCTGAAGAAAAATCTAACTCTGAAGGACCCAATAAGGATTGGGTACCTGTCACTAATTGATTGTGTTGCAGGTGGCTCTGAGTGCTCCATCAATGTCAAAGCTGTGGGACATTGACAGTGGGTGCTCAAGGCATATGACAGGTGATGAAAAAGCATTCATCACATTTGATCCTAAAAGAGGTGGAAAAGTCAGCTTTGGAGATGCCCAGAAAGGAAGGATACTTGGTTCTGGATCCATAGGAACTAATCCTCCAATCGAAGATGTCTCCCTAGTCAGAGGCCTGAAGTTCAATCTCCTGAGTGTTGCACAACTGTGTGATAAAGGTAGAGATGTTGTCTTCAGCTCCTCTGGATGTAAAATCTTGGACAGTAAGTCAAGGGAAGTTATTCTAACTGCTCCTAGAGTTGAAAATGTTTTCATGCTGAATCTTGAGAATCTTTGCAAAAATATATGCTTGATGTCCAAAGAGGATACCTCCTGGCTCTGGCATAGAAGACTTGCTCATGTGAGCATGGACCTTCTAGCCAAAGTTGCTAGAAATCAATTGGTTGAGGGTCTGCCTGAAATTAGTTTTAAAAGGAATCATTTATGCAATGCTTGCCAATCTGGTAAACAATCCAGAAGCTCTTTTAAAACTAAGAAAGTCATTTCAACTAAAAGACCTTTGGAATTACTTCATATGGATCTTTTTGGCCCTGTTCAACCAATGAGCATGGGTGGAAAGAAGTATGCCTTTGTCATTGTAGATGACTATTCAAGATTCACTTGGGTCATTTTGCTGTCTAGCAAAGATGAGTCACTTGGATGTTTCTCAGTTCTGATAAAGAAACTTGAGAATGAAAGGAATGAAAAGGTTGTCCATATCAGAAGTGATAATGGTGGAGAATTCAAAAACTTTAGGTTTGAAGAATTCTGTGAAACCAAGGGAATTGATCATAACTTTTCTGCTCCCAGAACTCCTCAACAAAATGGGGTAGTAGAAAGGAAGAATAGAACTCTGGTTGAGATAGCCAGAACTATGATCAATGAAAGAAGGCTTCCTAAGTACTTTTGGGGAGAAGCTGTGAACACAGCTTGCTGTGTTCTGAATAGAGTGCTAATCAGAAGCATTCTGAACAAGACCCCTTATGAACTCTGGAAAGGTCGAAAACCTAAAATAGGTTATTTCAGAACCTTTGGTTGCAAGTGTTATGTTTTGAATACAAAAGAATATCTTTCAAAGTTTGATTCAAAGGCAGATGAGGCCATTTTTCTTGGTTACTCAACACATAGTAAAGCATATAGGGTTTTTAATAAGAGGACTCAAACTTTAGATGAATCTGTTCATGTACAGTTTGATGAGACTAACCCCGCAGATGGTAGAGCTCCTGATGAAGATGTAGTTCAAGCTCCTGAAGTTACATCTCCTGATGAAGAAGAAGATGTTTCTCCCAGAGCTGCTGAAGTGGTTCCTCCTGTTGCTGAACAAGCTCAAGAAGAGAATCCCACTCCAGAAGTCCACTTCCTTCCAGAAGATGCTCCTATATATGATTCAACAAATGATGAACAGGTTTTAGAAGACTCATTGGATGTACCAAGAGAAGTTAGAACTCATAGGAATCATTCCTTAGAGAACATAATTGACTCTGTTCATAATCCTGTCATGACCAGAGCTCAGCTCAGAAGATACATGGGGATTGTGGCTTTTGTGTCACTTCTGGAACCCAAGGACTTCTATGAAGCTGCTGATGATGACTCCTGGTTAATGGCAATGCAAGAAGAACTTGACCAGTTCAAAAGGTCAGAAGTTTGGACTTTGGTTCCCAGACCTAACAACATAAAGGTTGTTGGAACTAGATGGGTTCTGAAGAACAAACTTGATGAATTTGGAAATGTTGTGAGGAACAAGGCAAGGCTTGTTGCTCAAGGTTACAGTCAGCAAGAAGGCATAGATTATGGTGAAACTTTTGCTCCTGTTGCAAGATTAGAAGCCATTAGAATCTTATGTGCTTTTGCATCATACAAAGGTTTTAAGCTCTTTCAAATGGATGTGAAAAGTGCATTCTTGAATGGTTACATTGATGAGGAAGTCTATGTGTCTCAACCTCCTGGTTTTGAAGATCCTAAGTTCCCTGATCATGTGTACAAGCTGAAGAAAGCATTGTATGGACTGAAACAAGCTCCCAGAGCTTGGTATGAGAGACTGACAAAGTTCCTTCTGTCTAAGGGGTTTGTCAGAGGCTGTGTTGATACAACTCTGTTCACTCTGAAGAAGAACAAGGATATTCTTATAGCTCAGGTATATGTTGATGATATTATATTTGGTGCTACTAATGAATCTTTGTGCAGAGAGTTCAGTGACCACATGAAGGCTGAGTTTGAAATGTCTATGATGGGAGAGTTAACCTTCTTCTTAGGACTTCAGATCAAGCAAAGTAATGATGGTGTGTTTATCAATCAAGCCAAGTACACTAGAGAAGTGCTGAAGAAATTTGGCATGATGGACTCTAATGCTGTTGATATTCCAATGGATGTCAGCAAAGACATTGATGATGAAGAGAAAGCTGGTAAACCTGTAGATATAAAAACCTACAGAGGTATGATTGGTTCTCTTTTATACCTAACAGCCAGCAGGCCAGATATACATTTTGCTGTGTGTTTTTGTGCTAGATATCAATCAAAGCCAAGAGAAATTCATGATGTTGCTGTCAAAAGAATTCTCAGATATCTTAAAGGCACACCAGAAGCTGGTTTGTGGTATCCTTGTAGTTCTGATTTCACTCCTATAGGATACACAGACTCTGACTATGGTAGAGATAAATTGAAAAGGGTCAGCACTTCTGGTGGTTGTCATTTTCTGGGGGAGTGCCTAGTCTCCTGGCATAGCAAGAAGCAAACCTCTGTGGCTCTCTCAACTGCTGAAGCTGAGTATGTTGCTGCTGGAAGTTGTGTTTCTCAGATGCTCTGGATCAAGCAACAAATTGCTGACTATGGAGTCATCCCTGGAACAATTACAATCTACTGCGATAACAAGAGTGCAATTGATCTTTCAAAGAATCCTATTCAGCACAGCAGGATGAAGCATGTTCATATTAGGCATCACTTCTTAAGAGATCATGTTCTGAAGAAGGATATTATCATTACTCATGTTCCCTCTGAAGAGAATCTTGCTGACATGTTTACTAAGCCTCTGGCTGGTATGTCTTTCAGCAACTTACGAGAAGGCATTGGTATGACTTATCCTCTTCAATAACTTAGTTTAATTATTTCTGTGTATCTTAAGGGTTTAATCGTTTAAGATAATTAAGTGATAATTAATTCTAATCATGATTTGACACTTAAGCATGCGTTATCTTCTGCATTTTACGGCGCTGTTCTGTGTTTAACGGTTATCTGTTCCCTTTTAAACGGTGTTTATTTGCTTTTTGAATTGGAACGGTTTCTTGTTTGGGTATAAATAGAGGTTTTCCATACTTAGAAGTTTTTACTCTCATTTTCTTTGCTATTAGAACTTCCATAGATTTTCTGTGTTCTCCTCTCTCCAAAACCTTAAACCTAATTTCTTATTTCTTCAAATGGCTCAAGAAATCACTGTCACTCACGTCTTCACCACTGAATCCAAAAAGAAAGTTAGCGAATCTAGGGTATTCACCTCTAGGTTCCTAGATGATGAAGTTAAATCAACTGAACCCATTTCTAACTGGCTTAGCGCTCAAAACTGGAATTCATTCGTTTCTCTCGATGAATTTATCTATCCTAAGTTAGTCACCGAATTCTATCAGAACCTTCATTTCTTTTCTAATGAGGAGGATGTTCTACACTCTGTCGTCGGTGAAATTGAGATTGAGGTCAGCAGGGCTTCTATTTCTCAAGTGATTGGTGTTAATGATGAAGGAATCATCATTGGTGATGATGGTTCAGCAGATGGTTTTACAGAAGTTAACTGGGCTAGACCAGATCTAAGTGCCAAGGAAACATATGCCACCTGGTTGACTCAGCACCAGAGGTGGGCACACTATTTGACTACAAATGTTTTCCTTCCGAAGGCTGGAGGAGTTAATTGTGTTTCCAACAGGGAAAGGGTGTTTATGTGGCACTTGGTCAACCAGAAGAAGATCAACTTACCTGCCATGCTGATAAGGCAGATGAAGAATGTAACGACCGTGAGTGCATTAGCATATGGCTCACTCCTGAAAAGGTTGTTTGAGGCAGCCTCTGTTGAGTTTTCAGGAGAAGGTGTTACGAGTAAGAGTACGGTTCTGAAGAGAAAGCAGAAGGAAGCAGAAGACAAGTTAGCAGCTGAAAGAGAAATTGCTGCAAAGGCTAAGGCTGATGCAAGAATCATTGCATGCGCTGCTGAACTTGAGAATGTGGAGTTCTCAAAAAATGTTGAGACTTCAGAGGATGGAGAAGAGCTTGAGAATATTTCTCTCTCTACTCGGATTAGCTCAAAGGCTGCTGAAGAGGATGAGGACTCTGAAGATATTCCTCTCTCCAGAAGAATCCCAAGGAAGAAGATGTCAGCAAAGAGAAGGTCTCTGATCAAAAAGGACTTCTCTATTGCTTCGAGTACTGAACTGGAAGAATCAATTCCTGAAAAAGAGGACTTGGTTGATGACGAAGACATGATGGATGTGTCTGGTGAGAAGGATGCTGATGCTCCTGTTATTGAAGAACTGACTGAGGATAGTGATCAAGAGCCTGATACTATCATTCAGAATGCTATGAACTTTGCTGAAAACATCGACACTGATGATTTTCTGGAAAACGTTCTTCTGGGTCAAGGGAGAAATCCTGGTGAAAGAGATGCTTCTGAAACTCTGTTCAGAATGGCTCATATCTTTGCTGAGCCCATTTCAACATTTGATCCAAACCTCTCTGAACAGGTTATTCCATCTCCACCTCATACTCCTCATCCATCTCCTTCACTACGTTCTGTCACAGAAGTTAGTGATTCTCACACTTCCATTCCTCCTACAACTTCAACTTCTGAGGTTGTATCTCCTCCAATTATTCCTCCTTCTGGATCCTATTCAGAAGTGAATCTAAATTCTGCTCCCATCTTCACTGATTCCATAGCCACATCCACTACCTCCTCCATACCCTCTTCCTCTGTAAGTCCATCAATTGGATTTACTGCTCCATCTTTCTCACTGCCATCTACTTTACCTTCCATTTCTCCTACCATTTCTTCCTCTACCACCAATACCATCCCTTCCTCAAAAACTCAAATTCCTCCTCTCTCAACCTCTGGACATGCACCTCCTGTGTGTGATCCCTTAACTACCTCCTCCACTACCTCGTGCTTTGCTGGGTTGTCATCTAACTATGACTTCCTGCGCCAACACATGAATCGGGATGATCTGAATACCAGGTTTGGTAGTTTTGGCTTCATGGGCAGAGCTTATGGTGTATCCGAAGCTGGTGGTGCTCCTAGTGTTGAGGAGTTGAAAAGAATGAGTCAGAGTGGCTCTGATGAACTGTTGAATAGATTTGCTGGTATGGGGCAAAGGACTTCTGCTGCTGACATGTATGCTCAGGGCATTGTGCTGCAAGAATTACATTCTTTGAAAGCTCAGAACCTGCAGCTCATGACTATGCTTCAAATGCAGGACCCTTCTGTCTACATACGCAATCTTTCTACACTTCATCTAGCTACCTATGATGCGCTGTACAAGTTGAGAGAATTAGCTCTGACTCTTCCTTCTCTGGATAACATTGCTCTTGCTTCTTCTCTGAAGGTCAATGAGAATCTGGAGATATTGACAGAAGCAGTCAAGGAAGCAAATGAGCATTATGAGGCTCATGAGAAGATGCTCCCAAGTAAGATTGATGACCTGCAAAGTACTGCCAATCACATTCTGAGAGAAGTGAAATCTTCTGCTCAAGGTTCATCATCTTCCGGGGCTGCTAAGATTGTATATGACATCACTCCTGATCTCAACAATCGACTCTCCAACATTGAGTCTGATGTATCTGCTCAGAATGCACAGATTGCTGAGCTTACTGAACTTCTGAAGGTTATGCACACTCAAGCACGTGAACAAGAGAAGACTCTTCACAATTGTTATAGGTTTCTTCGAGGACAGACTTATATTCAGAATGAGCAACTCACTGCTGCTGTGTATGCTAACAATAGGTTGATCAAGCTCCTTCTTGAAGACGTTCAGAAACAGCGACCTATGTATGGTCAGACCTTTGATCATATGAAGACCATTGATGATGACTTCAGAAGACGAATGGATATGATCAATACTGTGCGACCAACTCCTGTGCAATATCAGACTGCTCTGAATGTTCAGCAAAAATTGAAATCTCAGGGTGCTCTTGGTGTTGCTGTTGGTTCTGGTCAAACGGGGGAGAAGTCTGGTCAGAAGAGATCAAGTGCTGCTGAAGGTTCCAGTGTTGTTCCTCCTCCTCAGAAGAAACCTAGGAACTTGTAATCTTTTAGGACTTAAGCTTCTTAGCTAGGTTCTGGGTTGGGTAGTCTTTGTCTTAGGACTTTTCTACTCTTCTGATTATTCTGTTGCTTATGTTGTCTTCTGAATTAAATTATATACACTGAATCTTCCTTATACTTTCTTGTGTCTCTGACTTCTTACTTTTTGCTTATGTTTCTGTTTTGACTTAGTAAATTATACTTCATTAAATCTAACAACTTAATCTTAAGTTTTTTTAAGTCTATACAGATTGCTGAAGTTCACCATTTACACTAAAATGGGGGAGTTAATTTACTCAGAAGTCATGAAACATTTGCGTCAGGAAGTCTCCTTCTAAACCTCATGTTTTTCTTTTACCTTCTGACCATGGTTTGTCCATAACCAAAATGGGGGAGAATGATGAACCCTATGTGTTTTGATTATGTCCAAACGTTTCAGAAGATGAAAACTTATTATTTCCTTACATATAGTTGACTATTGACTAATAATTTTTTGTCTACTTAGTCTTTGTGTAAGTTGCTCAGCAGGTGCTGAATGAATCATTTTCGGATTGCCTAAAGGACTCAGAAGATCAGTTGCTGAAGTCAGAGTTTCAATAACTCAGAAGCTGGATACTCCGCTCTGAAGACGAAGTCTGCTAAAGCTTTCCTCAGAAGTTCTTTACAATCAGAAGTTGTGCCAATTGTGATCAGAAGACTAGACATCTGGAAAATTAGCTTCTGAAAGCTAATGTCACGGGTTCTGGATAGCATTTAATGTTCTGACAAGTGCATTTAATGCAAGGCGCCAAAAGTTCAAAAAGCTGTTTTGTTGGAGCGCGCCTGTCTGTTCAAAAGAAACCAGGATTTCCTTGTCTACCCCTTGTTGATCCAATTGAAGAATGATTCCAGTCAACCTCGTGTTTGATTTCAAATCACTTACCGGATTTAGTTAAAGAACAAGGTTAACGGAATCAAAGTGTTTGAAGACCGTTTGAAGATTTGACAAATTAACGGCTACAACAACTGATGTCATCTCCTTTGAAGATTCAAACTCACCAACGGTCATCTTCAATCACTATAAATAGTAGCCAAGCTCCAAAGCATCAACATACGCGTGATCATCGAGCAAAATCTCAACGCACTGTTTTAACAAGAAAAACAGAGCAATACTTTCCATTCTCAATCTTTCTTAACATAGTCTTAGTTAAAGTGAGAGAGTGAAGAAAAACAAGTTCATAATTGGAATCTTGTAAACTGATATCGTTTGTGATATTCAGTTAGATTTAAAGAGAGAAATCTAGTTGAGATTAGAGTTGGGTGAGAAATCCAGAAAACAGAGTATTGTTTGTTCTGGTGGAAATCCTTTAACTCTTTTTAGGCTAGTCAGAACTAAGTGAGAAATTAGCTTAAGTTCTATTGATGTAAAGGAGCTTCTGAACTTGCCAAAAAAAGTTCTGAATAGTGGATTTATAAAATCTCTGTAGGCTGCGACCTCAGGGGACAAGACGTAGTCACAGGACTTCTGTGGCGAACTTGGATAAATCGAATTGTTCAATCAGGATCTCCTGAACTTCTTTCTCCCTCTTATACTTGTTATTTTTGCTTCTGTGTACTTGCCTATATTTAGTGCTGAAACAGATTTCCTCTAAGTATCATTGTCTTTGTTCAGAAGACTGTCCAGAAGTTCCCAAATCAGAACTTCTGTTGCTGAAAACAGTCTAACTGTGTTTAGGCAGAATTTCCCTCAGAAGCAACTTCTATAAGCTTGCCTCTGACTCTGAGGAAATTTGACTCTGAAATTTAAGTTTCCCGAAAAACTTAGAAAATTTCAGTTTTCTACTTTGACACCTATTCACCCCCCTCTAGGTGATTCTGTTCTTGATAGGGCCAACAGATTCGCCCCTTGTGATGAGGATTCTTCCGTGGTGAGGGATCGTCGTTTTTGGTGATGGAGCCACGTATCCTAGTGCCGCCATCTTGTTTTCAGAAGCGTGCAAGTGATTCTCATGATGGAATCTTAGTGTCTCCATCGTTCTCCTTGGTGTAGATCTTGTCACAACCTTCTGCATGGACCGCGTCTTCGTGTGGTGATTAGTG